>CAJNDT010001668.1:1445000-2010749 GCA_905221615.1 Symbiodinium sp. CCMP2592 | reverse complement strand
GTTGGGAGGATCCTGCTGCAACCAGTGAAAGTGAGAATTGGCATGTAGCGCAGGTGCGCGCGAAGCACCATCTGCACTCGCGACACCAGCTGCGCATCTCGCGCTCCGGCGTTCTGGATGTGGGCTCCGAGGTGATAGCAAACTGCTGGGACGCAGCTCGAGCTGTGATCAGGACGCACCTGGGCCCCAAATCAAAAGGGGCGCCAGACCCCCTACACACGAAGAACCTGCATGAAATCCACGTGCATGCTCACGCCTCTCGGCGGTGAACGGCCTACAATTTCTCTCTCGCATGGCTGGGATCGATGCCCACATATGCCCACTGGCGAGGATTGAAAGGACAGAAAGTTACTTGCCCTAGCAAAGCTGTCACGGAAACAGCAGAAAATACACGCCATACGCCGCTTTACGGTTTATGGGGGATCCTTTCTCCAGTCATATTAACCAGAAGGTCCAGAATCCCGTTAAATTCTAGGCATGTGGGCAAACTACTTGCCTTCTTGAGGGGCTGCAGCTCTGCTATGACTCTCGCACATGAGGGAGGGAGCCCAATTGGTTGCAAGTCTCTGCAATCTGAATCGAAAAGGTTCGTGAGGCCATATGAACGGTCTGCGCGAAGAAAGCTGCTTGGAAGAACATACCCGCAACCTCCAGCAGCTGCGACGGTCGAGTCGCCGTCTTGCTAGACCGCTGGCTCGGTCGCTGGCTCGCTTCAAGCAGACATCACGAGACATTATTTTGCTAAACAATGATGTTGCCATTCGTACTTGTTAATCCTTGCGGTGAGATGCGGTGAGGATCACTGTGCCGCACGACAGGACCCCTGCTTTCGTTCTTGTTGCTTGTGGATGAAGTCTGGCGGTCTACCACATCACTCCCAACCTGAAAGCAATGGTAAAACAACCGAGCGGAAATATGTTATTGGCGGCCAGCCTTCTGTGGACCCTATGCCAGGCCATGCCCTTTGCCTCAGCCGGCTGATGCAAAGAACCCCAGGAACCCAGCTTTGATAAGGCGCTGAGGCCTGACCGAAGCAGCGCAGAAGAGAACCGATAAGATAGATCAGACTGCTTTGGCCGGAGCTTCTGAACGTGAAAAAGACGCATCCCACGCCTTTGCATCCCGAACCTGTGTGAAAGCCAAGCGTGTCTCTGTGCACGCTCTCGTGCAGTTGAAGCTGCACGGAAGAAAAACTTCGCAGCTCCGTGCCATGCTGGCCGAGTGGCCGTCTTCCCGTGCCGTTGGCTCTGCTCGCTTTTCAAGTAATTACGGATTACGGATCAAACGCTGCTACTTTGCTAAAGAAGTTGCGGCGCCTACCATGGGGTGAGCATCTGACGATGCGAAGCTCAGCTTTCCTGCAAGTTGCCTTCCCGTCGCTTGTGCAATGAATGGCCTGCCAAGTCGCTCTCACCTTGACAGCCATGCGAAATGTCCGAGTGGAAGTATGTTGGAGGCTAATTCTGTGTGGAACCTATGCCATGCGCACTCCTCCGGACATACAAGGCAAGGCCCTCGTCCGCAGCAGAGATGTGTCAACAGCCTCTAACAACTTCTGCGCCACACCTCCTTCCGTGCCAAACGGGTGGCGAAGTTCCAAGCGAGCACCTCATGTCGAGCCTCTTACCTTCTCGTGCATTCTCGTGAGGTGCATGCCTGATCACGCATGGCACAGATGCCGCAATAGGCTGCTGGCAGTGACATGTGCCACATGAGGATGAGGCGCAGTTGCGAAGCAATCTTAAACATAACTAAGGAGGCTGCACTGATAGCCCAAGGCTTGACAGCGGAGCTGAGTCTCAAACCGGTGCTAGTTGAAGGGAGGATTTGTTCAACGGCTTGTCACATGCGTGGCGAATCTTAGTTGCAACCACCTTCAACCTGAGGGCGAAGCGCAGATCCAAACGCTCGGTCCGTAGCTAGTACTTTTTGAGTAGTCAGACACCAGTGACACGCCTTTCGGAAATATTTTCCGCCGCAGATTACTTTGCTGTACTGGTAGAGCCCTCAACCCGTTGTCGGTGCGGAAGCGACACTGCTGAGGTTTTCCCGTGCGTGGCTGTTGCTTTAGGCTTTAGGGACCGCGTAGGGTCGCACGAACATTTCGGGCCCAATGCACTGTGGAACAATCGCGGGGCTTTAAGAAGGCTCCTTCCTACGTCTCGGCTTGCCGGCTACTCTGGGGCTCTGGGCAACCTGCGTAGATGAGAGCTTGACTAAAAGCTGTGCGCGCGAATGTGCGTGCGTGCGGGCATGCAAGCATGCGTGTGAGACCCTACATGGTGGCCGGCTGGCACATGGCGAGGTCCGACGCTCAAGGCCGAGCGCTGGCTCGGCTCGCTTTTCAAGTAAGTACGGATTACGGATCAAACGCTGCTACTTTGCTAAAGAAGTTGCGGCGCCTACCATGGGGTGAGCATCTGACGATGCGAAGCTCAGCTTTCCTGCAAGTTGCCTTCCCGTCGCTTGTGCAATGAATGGCCTGCCAAGTCGCTCTCACCTTGACAGCAATGCGAAGTCTGGAACCTCTGACACAAGCACTCCTCCGCTTCCGCAGCAGAGATGTGTCAACAGCCTCTAACAACTTCTGCGCCACACCTCCTTCCGTGCCAAACGGGTGGCGAAGTTCCAAGCGAGCACCTCACGTCGAGCCTCTTACCTTCTCGTGAATTCTCGTGCTGCGCATGCCTGATCACGCATAGCACAGATGCCGCAATAGGCTGCTGGCAGTGACATGTGCCACATGAGGATGAGGCGCAGTTGCGAAGCAATCTTAAACATAACTAAGGAGGCTGCGCTGATAGCCCAAGGCTTGACAGCGGAGCTGAGTCTCAAACCGGTGCTAGTTGAAGGGAGGATTTGTTCAACGGCTTGTCAGATGCGTGACGAATCTTAGTTGCAACCACCTTCAACCTGAGGGCGAAGCGCAGATCCAAACGCTCGTTCCGTAGCTAGTACTTTTTGAGTAGTCGGACACCAGTGACATGCCTTTCGGAAATATTTTCCGCCGCAGATTACTTTGCTGTACTGATAGAGCCCTCAACCCGTTGTCGGTGCGGAAGGGGCACTGCTTGGGTTTTCCGGTGTGTGGCTGTTGCTTTAAGCTCTCGACGCTCACACTCGCACAAGGCAGGCAAGGCTCCACATAGTAGGGATCGCGTAGGGTCGCACAAACATCCCGGGCCCAATGCACTTTGGAACAATCGCGGGGCTTGAAGAAGGCTCCTTCCTGCGTCTCGGCTTGCCGGCTTCTCTGGGACTCTGGGCAACCTGTGCAGATGAGAGCTTGACTGAATGCTGTGTGCGAGCATGTGCGTGCGTGCGGGCATGCAAGTCATGCAAGCATGCGTGTGAGATCCTACATGGTGGCCTGCTGTCACATGGCGAGGTCCGACGCACAAGGCCGAGCGTTGGCTCGGCTCGCTTTTCAAGTAATTCGGCGCTTCAATTACGGATTACGGATCAGCCGCCGCTACTTTGCTGAAGCAGCTGCGGTCATGGCGAGGTCCGACACGCGCTTTGTTTCTCTTAGGCTGCTCACGCAGAGTGAAAGCGAAAGCCTGGAAGAAAGGTCTAGGCCTCAACGCCCCGGACCCCCGTAGACGACCGGGAGTCCCACACCGCGCTGAATGTTGGGTTGCAGAAAGATGCAGCTCAAGCACGTAGCCAACACTTCAAGCGCACGAAGTACGACTCAACTTCCTGTAAACTTCATGATGCTCCCTATCGACAGTGCAGCGGATACCTTGGACCGATGAG
Source organism: Symbiodinium sp. CCMP2592 (assembly GCA_905221615.1). Lineage (NCBI taxonomy): Eukaryota > Dinophyceae > Suessiales > Symbiodiniaceae > Symbiodinium > Symbiodinium sp. CCMP2592. The sequence goes on along the minus strand of CAJNDT010001668.1, from coordinate 2,006,990 downwards.
GGCAGTTACCTCTGTCAGTGTGCCTCACGCTGGGTGGTGGCCTGCTGTCACATGCCCAGAGTCGAGAAAGCTGTGCGCCGCTTCAATCACGAAGGCCTGCCTCGAGTCGCGCGATATGTGAACTCTTCGACTGGAGCATGGAGACAAGACCTGCAGGAAAGGTCTGAACCGACCAGGACGGGGTCTCCCTAAGGATGAGCGGTGGTCCGATGCCTGCCGTTGCGGCTGCCAAGAAAATTAGCGGAAGGACAAGGCCAAGTCTTCCGGGCGAAGCTTCTCAGCACGGGCGGCCAATACCAGCATGTCTCTCGTTTTGGACAGGAGGCTTCAAAGCGCAGAGATGCAAGTCCACGCCCACGCAGCTCCTGCAAAAACGCCGCTGCAAGTGTGGAAAGGTGCGTGTGTTCCCAGATGGTGGCCTGCTGTCAAGCGGCCAGAGTCGAGGAGGCAATGTGCCGCTTCACTCGTGACTGAGGCAAGACCTGCAAGAAAGGCCTGAACCGAGCAGAACCGGGTCCCTATGGAAGAGCGGTGAGCCAACACAACACGGCATGTTACAGGCTGCTGTTACTGCTGCTGCATTGGGATCGAAGACCTTCCAAGGAGAGAGCCTGAAAGACTTGGCAAAGACTTCAAGCCGAAGCTTTTTCACGGTCAGCGCAAGCTGCAATCCCGTGCTTCGTGCCACGCATGTCTATAGAATATATCACTAGTGAGGGTAAGTGTGTGTGATTCATGCCGTAACTTGCGCACCATCTCTCCGAGTAAGATGTCGTCTTGGGTCGCTTCAATTCAAGGGCCAAGTCTTCAGGTCTCAGTTCCCATGAAACAAAGCAGACTTGAACCTACTCGCGACTGCCAGGCTTCCAGTCGCGAAGCTGCACAAATTGTGCACCCATGTGGGTGTGGGTGCCTATGTGGGCTCGCGACACTGGATGGCCAGTTGCTGTGACACACGAAGGCCGAAGAGGCTGGATAGCTTCACGTGTTCTCATGAAGACCTGCGTCTGCATCGAGCTGCAAGCAGATTTGCGGTTCATGCATGGAGACAGGATCTGCAAAACAAGTCTGTGCAAACCAGAACGACGCCGCAAATCCGATACCGCACGGCATGATGTGCAATCCCGAACGGTCACACTGTCTCCTGCCGCAAGCTGTTGCTGCACAGAACAACGGCAAGGACTGCTCATTCCTCTCCACCGTCAGCACGGATAACCCAACGCAAGTCTGTCCCTCGCCGGGCAAAACTCCGACTTGGAGGGTCCACCAGGATGCGAGAGCCTCCTATGCCCTATAGAGGCCCTAGAGCACTTAGAACGCGCTGGACAGTGAAGCTTTGACCCCGGAAGCCGTAAGCCCCACATAACGCCACCACTACCATGAGCCAGCTTGCGTGAGCGTCCACTGCATCAATGCCATGGGGCCAACTGGCCCAATTTTTGCTTCAGTTTGCATCAGGTGCCTACTCCAGCGGCCGCAGCAGCACCTCGCTGGATGTTGGCTTGCCCCGCAGTCTTTTTGGAGCTTCCTGCTCCCATGGCCACCCGCCTTTCATCCGTGCTGGCAGCTCCGGCAGGGGCCCCCAGGCAAGCCTTCGCCAGCCCAGCTAGGTCCGAGCTAGGTGGCTTCCGACGGCTTATGCACTTCGAGTGCAAGCCATCCCCATCTGCGAACATTGCCACTGCAGGTAAACGCTGGTTCGATGGGATCGATCTCGCAACTTACGATCCAGGACGAGCCAGGCCATGATCAACATGACCGGTACCAGCTCGATCTGCTTTAATTATGCCACTGACGATGACGGCTGAAGGCAAGTACAAGTACCCATGCTCAGGACAGCCAGTTCCGTCCTGAGGCCACCTTTTCGAAAGCCTGACTTCCCAAAACGAGCCAATGAGTCTGGGATCACGCGAAAGTCGTGCGATGACCTGCGGCATGCTGCAGGCGCTACGACCCGGACCAGCTCCGGGTCAGATCAGGACGACGCGGCTTGGTTCCCGAAGCCAACCAAATCATCTCGAACGGAATGCTTAAGCACGGAAGGGGGATCTCGGGAAGCAACCCTCGTTCAAACATGCAAAGAGGCCATGAGCCGACCGTCTCAGAACCGCCTGTGCGACTGAAAAGCGGCTATGGTTGGTCGCTGATGCGTACCTGGATTCCTGGTGCTACTGCACCGATGGCCCCATGCCAGTCTCTTTGGCTCCCACATCATCCCTTTGTACAGCGAGGCTTTTGGCTGTGAAGCCTCCCTGTTCAGGTATCTATGGCCGGTGGACTATATCAGTGAGGCAAGTGTGTATGATTTATGCCGCAGCTTGCAGAATGCCTCGCGGAGGAGCAAGAGGCTACACTGGGTTCCAGTGCGATGTGCCTCAGGGCAAAAGCCAAAACTTCAAGCTGTCGACGTTCCGTCAGGGAAGGTGGACCTGTCCCGAGCCCGTCACTAAGGCTTCGTTCCGTGAAGCTGCAAGTCGGGGTGCCCCTTGCAGAGAAATTGCGGGTGATAGCTTCGGGACGTAGCTGTCAGATGCTGCCACATGGCGAAGCCAGAGACAATGCAGCAGTATTTTAGGCTCACGAAGACCTGCATCGAGTCGCGCAAAGATCTGCGACTCGTGCATGCAAACAGGATCTGCAAGAAGAGTCTGAACCAAACCGAACGAAAAGGCCCCCATAAGGACAACCGCAGATCCGACCCCGCATTGCACGTGCCTGTTGTGCATGCAGGAAAATCTCACTGCCCCCCGGAGCAAGCTGCGGCTGCGGCTGGACTGGCTTTCAAGGAGGTGCACAGCAAGGATGAAGCAAGTTTTTCGAGCCGAAGCCCTTCCGCAGTCAGCGCCGGTGGCTGATGTGCCTCGGCTTGAACTGCAAGCCTGCAAGCCGTGAAAACGCCGCACCCCCAAGGTCCCCAGCTGTGCACCATATCTACCATGCCCCACTCTGCATCAGCATCCAGTGTGCCGACACATGGCCCGTTCGCCGAGTCCTGTGCCTCTATTACCAGCACTTCATGTTGCACCGGGGGCCAGGCTGACTCTCTTACACAAAAACCAAATATTCCTGCAGCAGCCATACGAGTATATGCCACGATGTTGGCCTGCCGTGAACATGGACACTGCAGTTTTAGCTGGTGATCGATGGGATCGATCTCGTGACTCGCGATCCGGGACAAGCTGGCCGTGAACAACAGCACTGGAACAAGCAGCTCGATCAGTTCCGTCCTGAGGCCACCTTTTTTCAACCTGACTTTCCAACACGAGCCAATGAGTCTAGGATCACGCGAAAGTCGTGCGATGATCTGCGGCATGCTGCAGGCGCTGCGATCGGAAATGCCTCCGGCTCAGGACGACGCAGCTTTGTTCCAGGCACCAACCAAATCATCTCGAACGGAATGCTTAAGCACGGAAGGGGGATCTCGGGAAGCAACCCTCGTTCAAACATTCAAAGAGGCCATGAGCCGACTGTCTCAGAACCGCCTGTGCGACTGAGTAATTAGTCCAGCAAGCGCACTCGGGACGAGGTACTTTCGTGCGTGCTCTGGGTGGATGAAGTCTTCGATTTTGCTGACGGGCGCCAGGCTACCTCTGCCCGGGTCATGCACAGCAAGCCCCGGCGATGGCTATTAACTCATCTGCGAGGCTTGAAGCTTTCAGCATCTTTCCACCATTCCGACAACGAAGAGTACGTTCTGCAAACTTCCCTGCAGGTGGCTGCCGGCATGAGCCATCCAAGATTTGTGGCACACAAGCTCGGAAAGTCTGAAAAGATCCGGACGACAACGACAGGTGCGTCGGGTTGCCAAGGGAACAGGACAGTAGCACAAACGCAATCTGCTGCATGCGGCTCGGCGAAGGCGAGGCTTTCGGCCAAAGGCAAACGAATCAGCTGAACATTGCAACGGCGCGTCCTGTTCATGGAGTGAGATCTGCCAGCAAGTGAAAGAAGTACCTCGAAAACGACCCAGCTGTGTAGCCGCCTGCCCTTTCACGGGTACCCAGGGCTGTTAACATTCTGGCGCTTCACGCGTGGCTAACACGCTTTATTTTATGGCAGGATTCCGGCCGGAATGGGGCCCCCGCAGAACGAAACTCGGGATGCAAGGATCGCTTCAAGCTATCTCACTTGCCCCTGTTTGGTCGCCATCTACAACATCTTCGACGGTGGTTGATCCTGTAAGTAAGCACTCCAGAAAAGTTAGCAGCAGTGCTCTCGTAAGGGTGCTCTGCTGAAGCCCGTGCAAATACGACTCTTAAGGACAATCCTGAAATTGAAGTTTGCACAATCAAATCGGCACATGATTGGTTTGAACTCTCGCAACTCGGACACGGCCGGAAGAGGTCTCTAGTGACCCCAGCTGCTGTCGCACCAAAAGCGCTTCGGCAAGCCTGAGGCAGACAGGTCGGCAACAGTCGAAAGCCCTTCGAGGCTTTAGGTGAATGGGCAGCTTTGCGGCGGCATGGGGACGTGGGCACCAAACCTTCTGAAGGCTAGCGGCTTCAGGGATGAGGGCTGTCCCGCATCCTGTTCATGCAGTGAGATCTGCCAGCAAGTGAAAGAAGTACCTCGAAAACGACCCAGCTGTGTAGCCGCCTGCCCTTTCACGGGTACCCAGGGCTGTTAACATTCTGGCGCTTCACGTGTGGCTAACACGCTTTATTTTATGGCAGGATTCCGGCCGGAATGGGGCCCCCGCAGAACGAAACTCGGGATGCAAGGATCGCTTCAAGCTATCTCACTTGCCCCTGTTTGGTCGCCATCTACAACATCTTCGACGGTGGTTGATCCTGTAAGTAAGCACTCCAGAAAAGTTAGCAGCAGTGCTCTCGTAAGGGTGCTCTGCTGAAGCCCGTGCAAATACGACTCTTAAGGACAATCCTGAAATTGAAGTTTGCACAATCAAATCGGCACATGATTGGTTTGAACTCTCGCAACTCGGACACGGCCGGAAGAGGTCTCTAGTGACCCCAGCTGCTGTCGCACCAAAAGCGCTTCGGCAAGCCTGAGGCAGACAGGTCGGCAACAGTCGAAAGCCCTTCGAGGCTTTAGGTGAATGGGCAGCTTTGCGGCGGCATGGGGACGTGGGCACCAAACCTTCTGAAGGCTCGCGGCTTCAGGGATGAGGGCTGTCCTGTGTAAGCACGCAAATGCGACGGCTGTCGAGAAGCCATGTGCAGCCACCCCGACACCTGAAGAAGGGGACGTGCAGCCGTGGGCGTGTTCCATGCGCTTCGGAGGTTCGCGCAATCGATAGGGTGCATTGGAATCCACAGCTTGCGAGGCCAACATGGCCGGAACGAGACACACAACGAGCTGGACTGCTTCTCCTCGAGTTCGGTGTAATCCTACATGATCGCACTCATTTTGTCTGGACATGCCTGGGCAGAACCTTGGTCCGGACCCACTGCAAGCGAATGAAAAGTTACACCGGCTACTGCTCTGGTTTGATCATGTGTGTGTGTGGCCGCTATCTGGCCCAGGCATGCCGCATGCTATTGGCAGAAGCACCCGTGCACATCGGCCAGGAGATGCTTCAGGGCATCTGCCCCATCTGCTCCGACGATTGGCGACAGCACATGGAAACGTCGAGCACGAGCAAGGACTGCTTGCCTTGCACGGCCTCAAACCGCCGGAAAATCGCTTGCTAGCAGTTTGTACTCAGTTAACGACACCTCTTCGGCTCGAGGTGTCCGCCCGCAGTCCGAGTGCACAGAGACTATGAGACAGATGATGGCCCAGCCTTGTCTCTGAAAGAAACGGAACGGTGATTCCAGGATCCTTACGCCTATCATCAGGTACAGTACATCTTGTCAGACCAGTGTAATCAGAGTGTAATCAAGTTTATACCTGGGTATCATAATGTCACGAAGGACGCCCTTAAAAGGTTTGCAAATACAGACCGGCTGCGTGCGCACAAGCGAGCTTGTCTTGTATGCTTCACGTCTGGCAGAGCCTCTTCGTAGAGATCCAGATCGTGACGAGTCCTAGAACTGATTCGGGCATGCTCCAAAAGGTGATGGCATGGTTTTGCGCAGAACCTCCTGGTTTCTGAGCAGCCCGACAGAGTGACAAAACGAAAAGGTGATGATAGACTGGCCAAGTATCCGCCATCAAGCGATCTTGTAGAATCTTGCACGCCACTACCGAGTTGACAGCAACGAGCTTTGTCTCCCGGAGCACCTTAGTTGACAGCATCTGCCAGCTCCCAGTAGCCCCAAGACACTTCCAACAAGCCATTAAACGGGGGGATGTGGGGTCGCAGCTCCCTCCTACTTGCTCCTTCCAGTCATTGTGAGGCTGGTGATAGTATGAGGTCTGCTTGGAACAACTGCAATCAACTGCAAACACATCCCGACTCAGTGTGGTGGTGGCACCTGCGACATTCCCGATATCGCCGAAAGCTCTCGGATGTCCGGACTGCTGCACATTCTGAGACCCTCTACGCGGTCTCCGAATCGGAAAATGCAGACCGTACCGCCAAGATCGGCTCGAGCCCCAATCTGCGCATTGAAGCAGCAAGCGAACCCTGTTTACATTCACTGCGCGGTCCCCGTTGCCCTGCGCAGTGTGAGAAATCATCTTCTTTAAGCAGGGCTTCAAACTCCTACATGCTTGCACGCATCACCTTTCGCGACTGTCCCTCCTTGCAGTAGAATGCGATAATCATGTTGTGGAAGTGAGGTGAACGAGGTTGGGGGAGCATCTTTACCACAAGCAGGGAATGGCACTTGCCTGTTAATGCAGGGCACTTGGGCACGTCAGATGTAAGTATGCCAACGTGAGTGTCTCTTCCGCACGACCATGTGGGGCAAGTGATGCAGCGAAAGCAGACCCAGCTGGCGAGCAGAACCAGAATGGCAATGGCAACAACAATGACAGCAACGATGGTAATGCTGATGTAAATTCATCAGCACCAAACTAGACACATGGTGGAGAAAGTGAAGATAGTCATGAGGTTAGTCCTGGGGATGCTGGCTAGCGCCGGGATGAAATGCGAATAACCAGGAATCATGCCGAGAGGACAGGACTGCTAGTAAACATGTTAACAATGGGAGTCATAACAAAAACAAAGTTAACAACATGGCTCATAATTCAAGCACAATGTCAACAATGTTGAGGATCACCACGTTTTCTTCTTCGCTGATACAACAGTGCAGTCGACCACTCCCTTTCCGGGATGACCGGAATCCAGCAGCAAGGCAATCACAAAGTGCGAACAAAGTCGTGAAGTACTACGAGTGTCACCGTCACTGCCAAATCAGTAGCCTGGCATCTATGCTGGAGTAGCTGCAGACTCCCATTACACGAAAACAAAGCCACTGGAGCCGCAAAAGCGTACTGGTACAACAAAGCAAAGAGGCGGTATTCCAATGGTATTGGGGAGTCATTAGTGGCCTACTCAGCTATTCTTCGGTAGATGCAGCTCCAGTAATAAAGTTTCACACGGTGCGGTGTTTCCGACTATGTCGTCCGCCAGTTGAAGAATCGCGCTCCGACTTTTGACAACTTTCTTCTAGTCGTGAGCACAACCTGTCGAATTGACAAAGTCCTGCATTATTTGGCTCCCGCTTCTGGCGACTTTAAAAAGAAGTATCATCGCCTCGTAAATTTGTACTCCGACAGGTACACGACTCAGCTGCTCTAATTCATCCGCTGAGCCGGGCCGTCATGGGTTTTTAGAAAGTTACCTTGCAATATACAACTTCGTCAGCATCTGCCGCGGAGCTCCGGACCTGGCAGGTCTTGCAGTCGCTGCAAGATGCGCATCGTGCAATACCTGCCTGCGCAGCGTTTCCACTCGAAGTGGAATCTACGTCGGCAGCATCCAATGTTCCCATGCTCTGGACCAAGAAATCGCCCTCTTCATCCTGGGCAGTAGCAGCTGCGGGGTCCTCGCAGAAGAAAGCCCGAAACTTACACTCTTCGTCGTTTTCGTGATGGGGGTGCGGACATCTAAGCTCCGGATCCCTACAAAGCAGGAAGACATCGCACTGCTATCAAAAGCAGTCCCATGAGATGTAAACATGCCGATTTCTCCTTGTACCTTTTCAGGCGCTTGGCGATCTCCACCACTTGCTGCTGCTGCAAACCTTCTGACCCCAGTGGGGAGAATGGCAAGGCCAACACATTGAGCAACTCCTGGAAAATGTCCTCCGACGGCGCCATCACACAGAAACATCCTTCTACTCTGTGTATAACTAGCAACTACAGTACACGGAAATAGTGGTGTTTGCACCAAAGGCACGAGCAGCAGCTTGCCTGGATCACGGAGGCCATAGGCTCCAGAGGCGACGCTGTGGCTCTGGATCTCTGGCTCTAGGCTGTCAATGCGTGGAAAGTCAAAATGCGAGTCGGCGATAACGGTCACAAGCTCCAAGTTCCGCCCACCGGGAGCACAGGCGGGCAGAAGCGTCTGTGCGAAACCTTGATCGCGAAAGAGGCCCCGGAAAAGCAAGACAACGAGATAGTAGGCCCATGGACGGTAGCTCGTCATCTGGAGCGCATCATGCACCACGGCACACTCAATCTGCATGTGAGCTTGCAGCAGCTCCTGTGTGGGCTTGGCTCCCTTCCCTCATATTATATGACCTTTCGCCTTTCGTACTAGACCCATACTGGAACATGCCACCTGTAGATTCTGCTAGATCGGGGCAGTTGGGGACCTGCTGTAAAGAACGCTTTTCGACTGAGCAAGACTAACAACAATCAGACGCTGCTCATGTCAGTTTTGTGTAGGGTGTAGCCAAGGTTTACTCACGAAGACGAGGCTATAGCAGGGGCTTCGCCCCAACTGCCAGATACTTGGATTGCAGCTTCCCTCGCGATGTGCGGCTCCTTGAAGACCTCCAGGGCATGCGAGGATGCAGGGAAGGCATCAATTAAACATGGCAGCAGCGAAGGATTCTCAGGTTCCAGGTGTGCTGTCTCCAGCATGCTTAGCACGTGAAATTTCTGAGCGCAATGTTTTGCCAATGTGCCGCCTCGCAGGCGGACAAAGACTCGGCATCTGCAACAGAGCTCGTGATAAGAATCCTCGCCCTTGCTGGACTGCAGGGTGAGGAGACAAGGCCGTCAATGCTGTGCATCCGCCACGGCTTGAGGCCACACACCCGAAGTATCTCCAGAACAGCTGCCTCGCGCCCGGAAACCTCGGCGTACACATGTACATCATGAGCCATGCAAGCTGTGCAATGTGTGGGAAGTGAGCAGAACCGCACTACGCCACACGATCCACACATCGCCAGAAATCCCTACCTACTAGAGCAAGCGATGTACCGGACCAAATCGCGGCATGTCCACTGGAGTAAGCTCATGCTGAAGCCAAGCATAGGCCAAATGCATGTCGTCAATCACCACTCCAAAGTTGACCAGGGTTTGCCTTTGCTGTGGTGTCCACAGAGTTGGGATCACTTCCACCTCCTTCTCTGACAGGGGCCGGAAGCCATCACAAATCACCGGGACGGTTGTGATCCCGTTCTTCCAGGCAGTCGTAATTTCGCCAGCGCACCACACTCCTCGGTAATGACACCCTCGGCAAGGACTGAAATGCAGCGCATGTCACATCATGTCAGGATGAAGTGCCCAACAGTCCCACCTTGAAGCCGAGGCTCTTTTCAGCAACTCTGGTGTAAGCACGACTACAACACTCCTAGTGGAGGTCCGGACAATGTCGAAGAGAAAATCCAGGTTCTCGAGGTAATCACAATGCAGAAAAACACGAGCGGAAGTTTGCTGTGCAATAAGGATCTTCATCAGCCGGCACAAGCTGCCTGAACCGCCCTTGTGGTGGCAAAGGAAGACCCCAAAGAGTTGCTGCCTTCGCCGGAAATCGTTGATGGCCGCACGTGCAAGGCCGACGACCGCCACCACCAAGATTCCCACGACTGGCATGCAAAGAAGCCATCCCAACACTGCCGTTGACTCCTCCATGTCCAGCAGCAAGAGAGGTGCAGCCCCCAGCAGAACCAAAATTAGAAATGTCGTCAGAATAAGGTCAACGAGATTTGCACTTGCAGTACGCCATGGGCATGTGTAAGCTTGGACATTGTTAACGACAAGAAGAACTGCACCCATGAGTGGCACCTGAAGTTCTGGCAACCCAGCCAAGACGATCGGCAGAAGAGCTACGATGGCACTGCGATACAGCAGCACCAAGCCTGCAGCATCAGTGGACGTGTTAGCAGAAGGCATCTTCTATCAGCTTTCTAGTGGCATACTGGAGGCAACGAGCTTGCCCCCCAATGTCGACCAAGGAACCGTAGTAGTACTTCTCCGGCTTGAAGCGCTGAAAAAGGAAACGGTACCTGTTTGTGAAGCGAAGGCCTTTGCCGCTGCCCACGTGGGAGGGGTAGGTCAGAGTGGTAAATGTTGCCCATCCCAGGAACGCCGCGGGCTGCGTCAGGATGCCTGAGGTGCGTGCCGTCGTAGGACTTTCTAAATCACAAAAGCCGAACCCGAAGCCCCCGCCACCCCATTTCCCACCCGATGTCCTCCCACAGCAAGGGCGACGAGGGCCACGTGCTCGGTTGACTCGTAGCACATGATGCCAGGATGCGTTACCATGGAAGTGCTTCCGTTGGGGCTGGATATGCATTGAAATGGAATAAGAGTACTTCGCGTGATCGACAAGAAAAAGGCGAAAATCAACACCCCACAGTTGTGCACTAAGCTGTTGACTGGCTTCGGCCGTCCAAGCAGCCTTGAAAGCAGCCAACTAAGTAGCAGCAGAATGCATGCCAGTGGGCATGCCAGCATCTGGCTGACGAAATGCAAGGTAGGGCTGTCACTTCCATAGAGGCAAGTTATGCGGATGACGTGCAAGTCGAAGGTCATGACTTTGGCCAGGTTCAGCAGCGTCTTCACAGGCTCTTTCCACTGGATTGACAATTCCTGGATCGAGGTCAGGGCTTGAATTGCCATGATGAGCTGGCTGGTGATCGAGGCCGCCGTGAGTGCGCTCAAACCTCGCAGCAGCGAAGGTCTGCTTGAGTGTAAACTCTCGCAACTCGGGCAAGCCAAACGAGGTACAATGACTACCATAGACTATGCCATAAAAGTATAGCTATAGTACCTGTTGGTGATTCAACCCACAACGCGCCTCCTTCAAAGTGACTATGGGACACTATGGCTTGTGGATAGTGAGAGTTTCTAGGATATCTGGAAGTCCCTTCACTGCGGAATCCCTAATGCTGATGGTGGAGACTTTATGATGCGGCAGTATTAGTTTAAAGAGTTTTGAGAGTTGGCATGCCATGTACTGAAGGTGCAGTGGACACGCACAAACGAGTCAAATCCCTTGACTGAGGCCCAAGGTCACTGTATGACCCTGCCCTTCCGAAAAATTGAATTCGAGGGGACCTTATCAAAGGATGCTAGAAATTCCCCATTCAACCGACTCACCTGCGACTGAAGAGAGCTCATGGGGGTGGGGGGTTCTGCGCCATACACACCTGGAGCCAAAATTCAGGGTTTCAGCACTAGCAGTTGTGAGAAGGGTTTTTTTAGGGTTTTGACCGGCACTGGTTTTACACATGTGGGAAGCTGCGAAGCGCAGTTAGATTCGCAAGTAACAAGACGCATCCCGTCTGGCATGTCTAGGTGCAAGAGAGTTGCGAACACGGCTTGGGTCCACGGTGGAGATGCTCAGCAGATACAAAATGACGAGGACTAGCATGAGTACGAGAATCCCCGGCATGATGTCGGAACCGTTGCACGGCTGACACGTGCCACCTTCGGGGAAGTGGCGTTCCTGGTCAAACACACAGAAGTTTTTGGTGTTTTGGCTAGAGCTCGTCTGCAGTTCAAAGGTTGCAAGGCACGGACCTTGCAATTGTTGCAGGCTGGCCCCTCGCGGCCAAAGGCACACTCACCAACGGCTCCTTGGGGGCACTCGAAGCGATCCCGGCAGCGGAGAACAGAGAACTGGCAGGAGTCAGAGCCATTGGAAAGCTCCATGGCCCAGAAACCGCTCTGCTGCTGTGGGAGTGCAAGACCCTCGGGGCAGTGAAGCCCCTCAGGACATGGAAGACAGCCAGCTTCCCCACACATGAAGGAGCCCTCCGGGCAAAGACATTCCGTCTCTGACGTGGCACCGCTCTCCCGAGTGATTTGATTCTTGCCGCATGGCAGGCATTGAATGCCCTCTACGAAAGGCATATAGCTTCCTGCGGCGCAGCGGCTGCAGGCCTGCATGCCTGGGACGGGGGCCTCAAAACCCGGTAGGCAAGGAGTGCACTCTACAGAACCGATATCGCTTGCAAAGCTGCCTCCAGAACAAAGGCTGCAATTTGTCGTGCCCGTGCCATTTGCAAAGGATCCCCTGGGGCATGACACAGCTTGAGCGACAGGCCCTCCCAGGCACATCTTGCCACGTTGACACAATCGGCACTGCCCCGAGAGTTCGTCCTTGTAAAATCCTGGATCACATGAGTACAAGTGAGGTGGGGGATTGCTTCGTCGCGAACCATCCATCCACACCAAGTCCCTCTGAAACGAGAAGTCTGAGCTGGAAGGGTTGAAGAAGGCGGCGACGACAGCTTCACCATCGGCTTGCATGTTCAGGAGCTCATACGCCACGAGCCGATCGCCATTCTCATCGAACGTCACTTCTCCAGAGACACCCGTGAAACGGACCCGGCGCAACTCATCTAGGAGCAAGCGGCCCTGAACCGCACTGATTGCAATCCCTGCATGAAGAAGCTGGTTGATGGCAATGGCAAACGCATAGAAAGCATCGAAAGCGAAGCCAAAGTATGCATTTAGCCCCAGGAGTCCTCTGTTGATGTCCTCGATTGCACCATTTGCTAGTGGTTCCCTCATGTTGTCCAGCTTGTACCGCTGCCTCAACTCTACCTCTATCCCGTCCGCTGCTTCCAGTACAGACCATAGCCTCTCGAATTCCGGAAACAAGGCACCTTTGCCACTCGCTCTGAACACCATGAAGCCTGTCGGCCCTCGCCGGACAATCATTAAATCGGCGCAAGTGTCTGATCGTATGATGTGCCACTCTGGGCTGAGCATTCCCTCCTCGTCAAGAACGGACAGGAAGTCGTCGACCATGTCCCTCAGTGCGGGTTCCCAGAAAGTATCGGTGGTTCTCCAGCATGCAATGCAAGCACGACAATGGTGGGGCTTGCGTAGGGTTTGGTTCCATGGTGACAACGGATGGCCAAACATGCTTGAAGGGAGTCCTGGAAAAGGCCTCTCCAGGTGTACTGAAAAACGCCTTCCAAAAGTAGAGTTCAAAGCAACAGCGCATAGAAATGTCAGTAACTGTGCTTTTGTGCGGTTTCCCCCATTTGGGATGCCTCTGCGCTAATCGGCGAAATTTAGGCTGCACCAATGTCCACTGTCTATAGCACCTGAGTCTCTAGAGGTGCAACCCCGTGAAGTCTTCAAAACATGGCCGGGGCGCCAGGTCAAGAACAACATGAGGAAGCGAGAGCCGATCTGCCGTGCTGAAGTCGCGGCGTCACGAGCCTCCTCTTTGTCAAACTCTTGTGGCATGTAACGGAGGGCTTGGCCCTGGACACGCTCTTGTTGACCACTCCTTCGTGCAAGATCTTTGAGAGTGTCATAGAGGCCTTGGCCATACCCCTCGACGGTGTACACGCAAGACACCAATGCGACATCGAAGTGTAAAATCCAGCTCCAAAAGGCTCGCGCCTGGATGCTGTCCGGTGGTGCAGTTCGAAGGAAGAACGGGTATGCATCCTTGTTCGACAAAGCTGGGCTGGTGGCAGAGAAAGAAATCTGCGGGACTGTCTGCACAGCTGCCACAGTAGCAATGGGCATTGTGACTGACGAGTAGGTCGCGCCAATCAATCCAACCACAGGTTGCTCTCCGTCTAGTCCCCACATCATGTCCAAGGCGGTGGCCACGCCCACGTCCTGCTTGCCAGCAGTAGTTCCGCCTCGCAAGGTGATGGCACTTGCATTCGGATGAACCTCCACCGGCATGTCCACAATGCGTGAGCCAAATCGGGAAACGAGCGATGCATCCCAATTCTTCCGATAGTCCAGGTCAGCAGCGATCACGGCAAGCATTAGTGCTGCACTATCTGGAGTGAAATGCCCAAGAACTCCCAGAGGCAATTCGGAGGTGCCGCAGACACACCTTGCCGGACTGAAGGCATGCCCCCTAATGCATCCCTCCTACAGCTGTGCTGAAATGACTCAAGCGAAACTGCAAATCTGGAGAATTGCCGACCTGAAGTCCAGAAGCAGCCACTGCGCGAGGAAAGAAAAACGAAGCATCCCGCGAAGCTGCGCGCTGCTCGCTGACCCGATGTGTCACTGCGGATGGCCGTGCAACGTTGGGGGCGGAAATAGTTCAGAAAGCGAATCCTGCTGTCTGTGTGCTTTTATTCCCGAGGTCACATCAGACTGGCATATCGATGCATGTCGACAATACTAGTAGTGATGCTCGCTGCTGCTACGTGCAAGCCTCTGCGGCAGGGCATGCAATGTGATTTGAACACCCGACTTACAGCCTCAGTCATGTTTCGCTCAAAAAGTGCGCGCTGCTGTCTACATGAGGCAGCACCCGAGATCACATCAAATCGGCATTTCGACAATGGTGAACTGCGCACCAGAAGTCTTGACTCGTCAATGCCGCTAACGCTCAAGATGTGAAACGTCGACGGCCCGTCTCAGGATTTCTGCTCGCCGTCCTCCTGCTCTTGCTACAGACGCAGGGCATTCTAATCCTTGGTTTCCCCCCGGGGTGGCGCCGTCTCCTGCTGAGGGAAGGGGCCCTCCAAGTTTCCGGTGGTGATGGCGATTCCATAAACCTCGTGTTACTTGGGGTTTCGGGTGCCTGAGAAAACATTGGCTGATAAGGCTGCTGAGTCTTTTGATCAATCTTTCTGATGTCAACTAGTGCTGCCAGGTGGCCAAGCCGGCGCCCGCAGAGAAAGGAACCAGGATATCCCAAAAGAAGTCCGATGCACCCAGAAGTGCCTTGGTTGGCATGCATATACCAGTCCTGCAGATGGCATCCAGGATTGTACAAATCTGAGATGTCAGCCGCGTCCGTGTCGGACATCCTCGAAAAATACATGTTGGAGTTTTTGCTCGTGTAGCGTACATTGGTCAGTTGTTTCTGGAAGCTGCGATGCCCGATACTTCAGCTCCAAGCAACATCCCCAAAACGTTCAATTGCTACGACCACTGCTGAAGGTCTGCTCAGTAGGTGGCTGATCGATCATCTGGTTGCGGATTTGGTCGGGGTCAACACCGGCTGCAGCATAGTATGCCTTTGTTCAGTGCGCATTTCCACCGCGAGTGTCGCAGTTTGAACTCTGAATAACTTGAAAGTCATTGACATCACAGAAAGCTCTTGTAGAGTAAATATGCACATGTATATGTAGGGAGAGAGAGGGGTGTATATACAAAATTAAGTGTGTGTATATGTGTGTGTATACATATATATATATATATATATATATATGTATACATGTATGTGTACATTGACCCTCCAAGACTGTAGCGTAAGAACAAGAGCGGGTTTCACCAGCCACAAACTCAGGCCACAGCGTCCTGGTTGATGTCTGCCCTCGCTGGAGCAGGTGCCAGAACCTTGTTTCGGGCTGCAGGGCCGCTAAATGAGCGTGAGGCTGCTGACACTGCAGTACGGGCGATGAACCTGTTCGCCCATGTCCTGTACTCTGAACATCGCGAGTCGTGGTATGTAGTTACCTATCATCCTGATGTTGCAGTACTGCACAGCTAGGACACAGCTTGGCCCCAATCATGTCAATATGCTCGAATTTATTCATGGAACCCCAGTCCCACTGAGTGCATCCAAGGAATGGATGAACTGCTGTGTTAAATCTTTATTAAACAAAGACCTAGTTAAGATTTCGCGATGCAGAAGCTACAAGTAACTCCGAAGCAGGAGCGTCGTGCGGCTTGAAGCCCCCCACATCATATGTATTCATACGGCCCATCCACCGCGTTTGAACTGGTCTCTTGAACCTCTTGGCGGATGGTCGCAGTGATACAATGTCTATATCCCTTCGCAACTCGACGGGGAAAACAGGCACACGCCTGCGCGAGACCGAGCGCCATCAAAGGCTGTGCCGCTCTGGCAGGGACCTCGAGATGGGCATGGCTCATGGGGGAGTTTGTTCTGAATTAGTGATCCCTCTTTGTGCCCATTATTGGTAGCTCACCTTGTCATCGTCAACAGTACCAGTAGGATTCTACTGCATGTGCTTTAGTCCTCGGCAGAGAGGTTTGATTTGAGCAGAGTTCCTTGCCACCCAGCTCTTCACTGCAGCTGTCTGTTGTGACATCTTCGAACGGTGCCGGGGCGGGACAACAGCCCCCAAATTCTATGAGGGACGCCATTCACTCCTTGAGTGATCCTTGCTCGCTGCTCTTGCGCGACCGTTTTGGTTGAGCCCTACAACTATGCGCTTACATCCGTCACGCAACTGGCTGCGCCGCTGCGCTACGCTGCTGGTTTCGAGGATGCTTGGATCAAATCTCGCCATCTATCCCAGATCTCATCGACACTTCCGGACAGTGGAATTTCGCAGAACAGGGTCTCAGCAGCCTCACAAGGCCCGAACAAACGATGGGGTTGGGCATGCCCAGGCCGCAAATGCCTGAAGTCGTCGCAGGCTCAGATCATGGCAGACTTGCTCAAGACAAATTACCCGCTCAAGGGCTTCTGATGCATATTGATAGACATAGACATATATATATATATATATATATATATATCTATATACATATATATTTGGTTATAGATACACAATACTGTATGTAGATGTGTACATATGTGAATGTATGCATGCATGTACGTGTGTCTATGTATGTGTGTATATATGTATGTAAATGTCATGTTGAAGCTCGATCCGAGGCGCCAGGACAGCGACTCCCAGCAGGCTTCTGCTCCTGGAAGCCTTCATGTCACCTCCGACCTCCTCGGAATGCGTGGGCGCAGGGGCAGAAAAAAGACTGAAATCAACTCCAGCAAGAGCCTCGACGCTACGCGGGTCTCAGGCCCAAGCGCCCCCACAAGCCACACAACTACGTGCGGGATGGAGCTTGAGCTCAATTGCTGGTCAAGGCGATCATCAAAATGCACCACTCTCTCCGGGCAGACAAGACTTTGTGCAGCTTCTCCAGGCTCCAGCTCTAAACTTGCTCACTTCGAGGAATTCCAATATCACAGCTCTCGCTCAGATCTTGCACATTTTATAGTGCTGATCCTTTCCCCGCCTCACTCCGCCTACTACTGCCTACAGCCAGTGGCAAAAACAATTTTGCAAGAGATTTCACCTCCACAGCTATCGCACATTGTATAGTGTTGCGGCGATGTCTCACGGGATGCTAAACAGAAGCCGTCCGATCTCACAGTGGCTTTGGCGTGGTTGGCGAGCCACGGCGAGCCAGCTTACCCTGCAGACATCGAGAAGTCGTCAACTGCGTCAAGCACGTTCGTGTCCGGACATCTCTGGAAGTGAGGGTGTCAATACCGTGCAGCTGTTGGCAGCGGTTATCGCTTCTCCGATTCTTGCAGTAAACTGCGCCACATCTTCCGGTGCCCTGCGTGCCCATGTGCCGGGAGCCACTCTTGGAAAGCACGGGACTGGACTGAGGACCGTCCGAGGCCAGGGACGTCCAGACTCGTCAAACTTCACGCGCCTGTCTAACGATGGTGCCATGACAGCCATGGTGTGGACCCCGGCCAGTGTCAGACTGCCTGCCTCGCTTGAACGAGGGGACTGCGTACGTTCAGGCCTCAGATGGCGATTGCATGCCCTTTTGGGAATATACAGTGGCTGTAGTGACTATAGTGTCGTTGCAGCACAGGCAAGCACTTGGTTTTTGATAGGTATCACCGTCCGAAACTGTCAAGCGTACTGTACGGCACTAGGTATTGCACACTGGGCCCAGCGCGTTGCCATTTCAAGTTCTTGTTGAACAGCCATCCACCCCTTGCAAGCGCAGTTGTGTTGTATACACTTGAACCTCTCCAGCTCCAGCAGATCTTGCAGGCGTAAGAAGTAAATCACAATGCACAATCTGCTATCTGTTTTCGGCCATCTTCCTTCGGAAGGCATCGTGTGATCAAATCGGCGGTGAGATCGGGCACGAGACGACGGGTATTCTTGCGCCTCCAAATACATGCATCGTGGTAGGCAGGCAAACAATAATTTCAGAACTGGTTGAACATAATGCGCTTAGTTACACTTCTAGCTGTGAGGCTGACGGTCGGGGCATCGATGGCTTGCGGTCGGAATTCCACCAACTGCAAACGCTTGCAGGCGAATTGGTGCATAAACGTCGCCATGCTGGGGTTCGGGTGCATTGTCTTCCGGAGTGTTTTCCCCGACGTGCCCTAGCTCGACCCAACCCCCAGTATGGCAAAGATTGTCAGAGCCTATCTGCCTGGCATGTGCACTAAAAACTTTCCAGCCTTGCCGATACCCCGAGAGCGCCACGGGCTGCTCTTCCTGTGCTGGGCACCATTCCGGTCCATCTGGCGCTGGTCCCTATGGAGCTCCCGATACGCTGGAGACACGCCATAGGCGCGAAGAACCCCGTGCCTTGAGTGCAGCGCCGGGCTACGTGCCTCGACTCCGCGATTCAATGGGCGCCCGGCAAGGGATGCATCGCTGGTGATGCCTGTACGCATTGGCGGCGGAGAACGATGTTCGGCATGCGCGTTGTGTGGACGCCGTGCCGTGTGTACAGGTGCTGGCGCCACACCATGCGCAGCCAGGCTCGTCAGGTGTCTTCCAGGCTTTCCCGAAATCCCAGGCGGCTGTGGCACACTTGCTTGCGGAAGCGGAGGGTTCGCCAACAATCCTGACAGCTTCTCGAATTCAATTGGCTACTGGGCATGCAGTAGGAACGGAAGTGCATGCGTTTGTGTTGCGAATCAGTACACAGGTGCTGGAAACGTGTTTGTTTCTGGGAGGCATGTCTGTTAGCTTCCGAACATGTGACAAGCCCGTCAACCCGCCCCTGTGCAGGGGGACTGCATCCGTGCCATCATTCTCTTACACCCCACGAACAACCGATGGATACCACGTGGGAGCCCAAGAATGACTTGCCAGCCAAACTACCCCACCCCTCCCGATGAGCCAGACAATGGACGCAAGAGACTCTCGACAGGATTCGACAGGTATATGCAGTTATCTTCGGGCGGTGATGTGCCAGATTCAGGCTGCAAGATGCTGCAGGAAGATACCGCACTGTTGCAGCGGACATTTTAAAAGAGAACGGGTGAGTTCTGCTGAAGCGAGGAAGCAACTTGCCTGCCGCCAGGGCTCTTGGTACTTTGCCCCGGTCCTCTTGCAACGAGGCAATTCCCTTGATCTGCGAAGCCAAAGGCACTTCCAGGGCTCTCCAATTGATGGCCTTGTCCTCAGTCTACTTATCCATTGAGTCCAGCATTGTGTGGTCGCATGAACTAGGGGCTGGGCATGCATTGATAAGCATCGCTCCAATTCAGAGGCTTCTCTTGGAGTCACCTCGCAAAGGTGGACTTAAAATTCGACGAATGTCGACAAAAGTGTTTGTACGCCCGGAAAACCACCCGCCTGCCCGACGCAGGAGGCAGTGCGTTCGCGCTGCCGCAGGGGTCGGTTGTCCCAGTGCTCGAATTCATCTGTCTCCTGCTAGGTAGCTGCAGCTACTATGTCCGGAGCATACCTTGCAGACTGTACTGCTACAAACAGCTGACATCCCAGAGGGGGCACGCCACTCAACTTCCTTCAATCGCTACACGATGGCAAGGAACAAGAACTCAGAAACTGCTGCACGGAATTCCCAGCAGCGCCAGAAACTTTATAGCACTTATAGCTAAAAGTGTCGTCTTGAATGTACTGGTACCTGCAGCCTCTCCTTTGCCGCCGGCGCCCAAGCTTGCATGATTCGCAATGGCCCATGATCTTGTACTGGCCTTGGTTTGGCTGGCACCGTCAAATCGCTCCAACGAAACGTGAAACTCTAGCTCAGAGTGCGCGATCCTCGACCTTGAAGCAAGACCTCATGGCCAAGCTGCATCTCCGAGGTTGCACCAAGGAGGAAGGCTCGATCTCCGAGCCTCCGTGAGGCTGATGCTTAGCTTGATTTCCGTCACCACCCACAAGCACGTATGTAATCATCAAAACCAGTGCAGGTCCGCATGCAGACTGAGCGTGTAGCCGCATAGGTGCAGATCGGTGGTCAGAACTATGTAAACGATTGTAAACGGATACGTAAGCAAAAAGGTAGATCGACACGTGGATACACACGTAGCACATATTCGATCACGGAGAAACAAGACACCATCCATGTGGGTACGCTTACGCTCGGACATGCCTGCAACATCCTGCAAACAAATCTGCATATATGATGCCGGGCCGGAGCCCCCCGCCTCCCCCCCCCCCGGCACCTCATGGTATCCTACAACCCGCCCCCCCCCGCCTGTGGTGTGGTGTCAGGGGTCTTGCTTCGGCTCCTGGTCTCTTGGCTTCGTCGTCTGCCCCCCTGTTGTGGTGCCTCTGGTGTTCGCCATTTGTTAAGGTATGCAGGAACATCGGCCCTCTCTCCAAGTTTGAGTCTAAGTGCTCCAGGATGCCACCAAGCAGAAGCTGCAATCTTGGCTGACTAGTCGCATGCTGTGCTGTTGTACTTACATTGGATTGGCTGCTGCATTAGCTAGCAAACCCACACAGGTATGCTTGCAGCTAGTTGTGAGTAATTGTACTGTCGTTCTCATTGCGATTCCTACTACGCTGGAAGTGGCGGTTTTGCCTGTTTTCCTTTGCCGATGGTGCCTCTGTCGCTGTGGTCAGGCTGTGGTATAGCCGTCGCTCTGGCGAACTCGCGGAGCATTGCATTAACACCCGACGTCTTCCTTTTTTTAGTTTGGGTGGTGGGTTCTGTTCCGGTGCGACCCGTGTTTCGCAACTTGCCGCCGCAAACAAAAAGACAATCATCAAATCAAGATGTCGTACGAGCTACTTCTGCCAGGCTCCAGATGGGAAGTTGCCCCGCATGTCGAAAAGTTGCGAGAGTCAGGGGAAACGTGACATATCTATATTTATATCTACATGTATAAATAGTATAACTATGTACAGACAAACAAATGACAAACACTTGTATGTATATACACGCTCGTCGAGACAGGAAGCAAAAGTTCAGAACAGGCATGCACAACACATGTATGCAGACATACACACGTGTACATACACACATATAATATTGACTTATGTATATAAATCTACAACATACACTTTTAGATGTATACATACACAAACTCACCTGAATGCCAAACACCGCAACGCAAGTATATATCTGGCAATGTAGACATGTGTGCTAGTTTTCGGCTCATGTACTTGCAACACCCTTTGCAAACATGTTTTTGCAACTCATGTCGTTGCATTGGTTGCGGTATGTCGGGAGTTGCTTCGCTGCTGCACTTTGCAGCCATATGTTTTTCTGGGGCTTGAACATCGTGTTTGAGCGTTTGATGTTTGAGCAGTACGTGGGCAGGCAAATCGGCCAACCGATGGGGAACAAGTCATGTATATCCGTGTGTTCTGACACGCGAACGATGCAAACCAATCTGGTATGCAGCCATGGCCGCGCCGTTAAAGCACCGCGACGAAGACCTTTTTTCATTATAATTATGTCAGGTAGCTGCCCCTGTGGCTCGCTAGGGAGACTCTTCCGCTGAGCCAAGATGTGGTCGTTGCGCAAGCGGAGTTGTTCACGAAGCATCACAATCCTTGTCGGCATGGGCATGTAACGACCAAGGCAACACAATGCTCACTCACTTGGGACTGCTGCAGCACCCCACCTTCAGGTGGAGCCCAGCTCTACAACACTAAATTGTATAGTAACGAAACATTGAAATACTACATGGACATGAGGATCCCGGCGAGGGGGATTCTTCCAAATTGTATCAGTAGGATCCTCCTTGGCGCGACTTAGACTTCGGCGCCCACACTCGGACAAGCCAGGTGAGGTTATTGTTGCTGAGTCGTGAGTCGGGGGGACTCGCTCCAAGTCTCTCCAAATCTCGGTCTTCCAGCTGTCGACGGTGGATCTCCCAGAAGTGGTCCAGCTCCAGGCGCTCGTATTCCAAGACCTGTGCGTGCATCGCTCACAGTTCCTGCATCGCTTGTAGTTATAATTTTTTGGCTCCCAAATCAGTGATAAGATATAAATGTGACTACTGTGCCAGGACGAATCTTAAAGTGCCACAAGTTTCTTGATGGCAGAAGACTGACAGAACCTTATGATGAAGCGGTCGACTTGTGTACTCAATCTGCGCGAGAACCAACAATGCTCGCATCGTCTTGAACCATGTGTTTTTTTGTGAACGCTGGGGTCATCGAACGGCAAAACAAGAAAACACGAGCGTTTGTCTGGGAAAACAGTCCTTGAGATCGTCTCGAAAAGTCTTGGGCCGGAGGGTAGGGGGAGAGGACTGTGCCGCCGACCGAAGAGAAGAGATTCTGCACATGTTGTCTGAAACCTCGCCGCAGAAGCTTCAAGAACTCCTACCATTCCGGGCTCCCCGCGAGTCGCAATTTCGGCATGGTGGTGAGATGCGGTGAATTAACGAAGGCCCGAGGCGCTGGAGGCACTTGCGGAGTGCACTATTCCGGCATGGCGACTGGTGCTTGCTTTTAGAATTTGTCCATCTTGGATCGGTCACAACCTTTTGTCGCGCGTCAAGGAAGGCACGTCGGCCGTCGGACTGGCTTCAAAAACAGCAGCAATTTACATTCCCCTTTTGCTCGAGGGACGTCATCGCAAGGAATAAATCTTTGGCACTGCACACACACACCAGCGGAACATCGGCTTAGGCCGGCAAGGTTAGAACCGAGGCATTAGAGAGGCTGCGCAGCTTCAGAAGTCCAAGCCCCCCGGGGAATTGGAGCTCCACGAGCTGTAAGCAATCAGAAGCTCGATGAACCTTAAAGCCTTGAAATGCAAGTCTGATGCGGCAGGCCTGCACTCGCTGAACCAACTCGAGGAAGGCCCGCAAGTCCTCGCAGAAGGTTCTCTCATCTTCTCTGGAATCGGGCTTTGTGGGAGGGCTGTGACCGCTTGCAACTCTACACCCCGCTGCCACACCTCAAGTTGCAGCCAATGTGATGCTGCACCGAACCAAACAAGAAGCAATTTCGCGCACGCTACTGGGCTGGTTCTGGGACTTGTGCGCACTCCTCGTTGAGTACTCGCCGTGGCAGCTGAGCTTGGAGTTCTTTTCCTGCACAGGAAATGAGCCATGAATCCATGAAGATGCACTTGCCGTTTGCCGTTTGGGGATCCATGAACCCGTGCCCCATGCACAGCTGCAACAAGTCGTTAACAATAGGCCTGAGAGTTTGCATCTTCAACGGGACATCGGGTACTAATTCCGTGGCCTGCTTCTTTGTTTTGCTGCAGTCTTCTCGCAAGAGAGCGCCGCGTCTCCGCATTCTCGTTCATGTTCTCTTCAATCTGGCTGACCTGACTAGTCAAGATGTCCGGTGTTCTGAGGAAAATCTAGAACTGCTCAATTGTGCCATTCTGCCGGGTGCAGCGGCACTTACCGCTGCCACGACACCAAATCCTTCCACTCCTCCAGGGTCTGTGGCTCTGCCGATAGGCGGGGTCGACCAGGTGTGCCAGCCTGCCCGCTGCGGTTGCATCTCGACCATTTGCCATGTCTCTATGGGAGTTAGGAGTAGGGGGGGATACAGACCCTCTCAATAAGGCCCCCTTTAAGAGAGCCAGAAGTAGGGTTCAGAAGGGGTACCCTTTAAGGGGTCTCCCTAATAATACTACCTACTCTTCACTGTCTGACCGTCTAAGTCTAACCCTGACGTCGCTGCCGAGCTGCATGCTGGCGATCCTCGGCGCATGGAGGACTACTCGGGCGCAAGCGGCAAGCAAAAGGAATTTAGGACTAAGATGCAAACAGGTGTCACGCCGCTACAGAGCGAGGAACGAATTACTGTAGACGACCTGTCTCGCAAACCGAGGGGCTTCCCAGTAGGCGATGACCTCCTTGGCGTGATCAAGCTCCACACGCCATTGCACCAAGGCCTCAGCTACAGGGTCACTAGTGCTGCTACAAGCGAGCGAGCGAGCAATGAGATGTCTTCCGTGCCGTGATTGCGGTGAGTGTCTACAGGCCCAGTCCAGCTCACGCAGCGAGCGAGAGCAAGGCTTCAGAACAGCATGCTTTTCTGGCAGTTTTCTAGTGAGGCTTTGATCTCCAATCACTCTGTCCCTACCGGCGCGGCTTTCGCACGGACTCTTCGCGTGCTTCACAGCTTCTCATACGAGGCGACAGCAACTTCTGACTGCCAAATGACTCGCGCATGGTTCTAACAGAATGACAGCATCGTGGCCAACTTGGGGTCTATCAGAGATGCTTGTCCACACGTGCGAATCCGGAAAGAGCCCCCCCCACCCCCAAAATGTGCCTTCTCCACATCGAGAAGGGAGCGCTGCAATGAGGACCGACTCTCCTTAGAGGGCTTCTGGCTGTGGGGTTCCTTGTCCTTATTATAATTAGAAGTTATTGCATAGTATACCCCAGTATTATAATTACAAGATACAATATAATATGCCCCAAAACTATGCTAAGTCGAATTATTCAGGCCCCTATGTTATGCTTGCTTTTGCGGGCTTCAGAGACGGAAAGCTTTCTTGCCTGGCCAGGCTTCCTAGACGCTGGGGCTTGCATGTAGTACCCTGTGATCAACGAGCACAGCTATCTGATGCCCAAATCGCTACGGCAACATACAGCAACCTCACCACCTGTTTGGAATCAATGAAACTGAATCCTTGCTCTAGGGTAAGATTAACAATACTCCACCTGTCTCACGAAATCCCGCGAAAGGACCCGCAGAGGGATGCCAATCTTCACAGGAGTAGAAAGCCTTGAAGAGGCAATGGGAGTTCTCGGGGAGTCCTTATCCATGGTCTCCTTTGCAAATTCTACACCTTTCCTCAAGCCCAGAGCTGAAAAGCCTCAGGATCTAGGCATGTAAACTCCAAGGTTCCAGATTCTTGATGATCTCGAGCTTCCAGTTCTCACTGGCCTCCTTTAACTCGGTCTCCCCGCCGACCTCCTTCTCCGCCTACAGCACGAAAGGGAAGCGGCTTGCTTGCAACCGTGCAAGAGATTTCTTGTCTCAAAACAGCAAGTTGCAATTCTCACCCCAACCTTACCTTTGGTTAGTAGGGAATGGAGGAATGGTAGTAATAGTAGTTATGATTGTACCCCATTCCTCCATTCCGTACTAACCAAAGGTAAGCAACCTGGGACCTGAGAAGACCCGAGCTCTTCGGAGGAACCTCTAAGTCCTGCAGCTGCTGCGTTGCCGCCCGCTGCACCAGCTTGGCTTTCAGAAGTGCCGCCTCGAAGCAGTAGTTGATTCCCGGTGTCATGGAAGTTTCCGAAAATTAGGGGTACCTTTTGGAATCCTTATAATAAGGATCCCACTACTTAGGGTAGTATATCAGGGTCCCCTAATTTCGGAAACCCCATGTAGCTTGCGCAATGCCCGACTGTGCCACACTGAGTGAAGGGGCTCACTCAACAATCGGCCTCCTGTCGGAGGTCCGAAATGGCATGCTCGTACTGTCCTGGGCAACGAATTCAACAGACCCCTTTTCCGCTCTGTTTGTTTCTGGGAAAGACTCAAGGATTGGGCAGGACATGCAGGTGTGTCAAGTCAGGGCCTTTAACAGTTTTTGCTGCTGTGCTCTGAGAAGTGCCAAAAGGACAGTGGGCAGTCACCGTCGCAGGCAGAGCGCTTCTAACGCAGTCGCAACCTGAGAGCAAGTATAGTGACATCTTCTTCAAAAGCTTCGGAACTCTCCGGCTTCTCATGCGACCATCTCCCCCTGACTAACGCCTGCCGCTCCAGCGCTCCACATGGAGCTGATCTTGCATCATCCGCACTGATGAAAGTTTACGAAAATAGGGGACCCTACTATAGTACCCTATATAATAGGATCCTTATTATAAGGACCCGCGAGAAACTCCCTGATGGCTTTCGGAAGCTTTAGGTTGGCAGTAACGTCGACACCCAGGCTGAATTGCGAAGCACGCGCAAAAGCTGCCGGGCTTCCACATGTGATGCACGAATCGTGCATTGAATCGCTGGCTATTTTATTTGCAAACGAGGCTCTGACGTGGTCGTCTGGCTGAATCAGGTTCTGCGAGGTGCTCACTCGGATGTTTTTGGCACGGTTGGCGTACTTCAACGTGTTCAGGGTGTCTTCATAGCTCAGATGGCTCGGTGAGATGTTGGCGATCATCATCGTCCGGCAGTTTCCACCTAAAGAATCCTTCAGTAGCCTGGTCAACTTCGAATCTCGGAATGGGACGAAGCCAGAGCCGGAGGCCAAAGCATTGATGCAATTGCCAAGTGCCAGTAAGGAGCGATTAATGTTGGCTCCCTCCAGTAACCGAAGGCCGCTGTTGTGCGTCTGGGAGGCCCTCTCCGAGCCGGCCAGGTCGATCATGGAGAGTTTGCCAACCGTCCCTCCTCCTTCTGGGTTCTTGGGATCTCGACGCTCCACCCTCACCTGAAACACTGCATGAGACCGCGAGGAGGTCACGTTCATCGCCTCAGCCGGGGATCCCCCGATAGAAAAAGAGCTAATGAAGCTCGATGTGTTCTTGAATGTTTTGAGGCTTTGGCCGTTGGCTCTGTAGTCCTTCGTTGGTTGCCCTGTTGCAGCAACTCCATGACCTGCTGGACGGACTGTGCCTGCCAAGGCAGCGAGATCCAAAGATGATCTCGGGCCAAACAGCCGACTACGATGTTGAGTGCAGGCCTGGATCTCGGTAACGCCGGCCAGCAACGGTCCTGGCGATCACCGCCACTTAAGTCGACGAGCGACCAGACAGCATCGTCAAGATTCACGCCCTGCCTGGCTATGCCAAATGCAAGCACTACTGCTACAGGCGTCACCATCCGTTTCAGCCGCTAATTAGACGGCGAAGACCCAAAAGGATGGAAACGTGACAGAAAGGGACAAAGTGGGGGGAGAGTAACGACGAACCAACGGACAGTCAAGAAATGTCAAGCAAGCTGACAAATACAACAACAGAGAGACACCGACCCACAGACCGGTAGAGGGACGGACAGGCAGGCAGGCAGAGATAGGCAGAAGCGGGAAGGATAGCGACCGACAACAGCCGGCGTAGACAAACACGACAAAAAAACAGCAAAAGCAAAAAGAGCGAGAGCGAGGGGAAGAATAAAGTTTGTATAACAAAGACTATTATATTCGTTTCTTCCTAGTGTTCATTCCCCCTCCTCAACTAAAGCAATTCGATTTCGGCCGGCAAGATTCAATCAGCGGTAGCTTGCAGTCCTTGCTGCGACTACTCCTGCTACTTCCACTGCCACTGCCACCACCACTACCACTAGCACCGTGGCACTACCATTACCACTACCAATACGACGACGACGACGACGACGACTACTACTACTACTACTACGACTACTACTACTACGACGACTACTACTACTACTACTACGACTAGTAGCACCACCACCACGGGTACCACCACCACTACCGCTATCACGACCACTTCTACTGCTTCTGCTCCGTAGGAGAGGACGAGGACGAGGAGGAGTAGCAGAACCTTAGTAGCGGTAATTAGCAAGAGTAGTTGTAGTCGTCGTCGTAGTGGAGGTAGTAGTGCTCGTGGTAGTTGGTGTAGTTGTACGCAGCGGCTGCAGCATTTGATCTACTACTTTGCTCCGGTTCCGGGTAAAGCCAACAGCTTTTGACTCTGTAGCTCTTGCGGATACAGGGTCAGCAGTGCTCCTGTGATCGGATCCTCCCGCAAGTCGAGCATCCCTTCTCGGCCGTCTCGGGAGCCCAAGTCCCGCAGAACCTCGTTGTAGACTTCCACGAAGGAGCCTGTATGAATTGCAATCAGGCCAGCCGAAAGCTTTCACTTGCGGTCACTGATTTGAAGCTTACGTTTTGCACCCGCATACATACGGAGAGCAAAACAATAAAATCAGTAAAACTGCCCAACTGCGGGCAGGGATCAAGCAACAGAGACACCATGGTCCTGTCCAGGAGCCGATCTGGCGAACAAGCCGGCAACTGTGCGGAACATGACACCTGGTTCGCCAGGAGTGCCGATCCTGAGCCCAGTCTGGGCATGGATAGAACACAGGCTTCAGCTCAAGCACACATGCGGGCACCAAAACTGCAGCAGGTCACGGCTGGCTGCACATGAAAGACTTGCGCCAAGATGCATCGTAAAGGTCTTGCCAGCTCCCGTTGCCCCGTAAGCGAAAACGCTGCAGTTTAGGCCTCGCACTTTGCTGGGCAGCTTGAGGCAATGGAGTTACTAAAGCTGTGATCAAGCTTATGCTGACACAACCAGAAAACAATGCAAGACACAAAAAAGGGAGGCTCTGTGTTACGCTTTGCATGAACTTCTCCAGCTGCAGAGCGAGTGGCCGGCCAGGACGCTGTCTGCAGGGGACGTGGATAGGGTCAAGTTTCTGGTTTCTCATGATGCAAGCAGAGAATAGCCGAAGTAAGTACACATAATAGACCGCGTAGTGGCAGAGAATCTATCCCCTCTAGTCCTCCGAACTCTTCACTGCTGCGCCTATCAGAGGCTCGGCTGTCGCATTGAAGAGGACTCCATTGTCCTTGTCGCAACTGTTCCACTGCACAAGGCTTTCGCTTCTACTGCCCCTTGCAGAAAACATCGGACCTAAAACAAATTGCCCTGAAACAGTCTCAGTCTCCGTATCTGCGCCAAAAGCTTGGTCGAAAGCAAACCTTTTCTCCTGCAGGTGAACTCAATTCCATCTGCAGAAGGCTACATGCACTTTCCATGACTTTGCATACGCCTGTCCTTGGACTTGTCGTGCCTGAGGTAGTCATTCGATGCCTCAGGCGTTTCACAGGCACTACTTGTGCCGGCTGAAGATGGGTGAAGGACAGATTTACGCTTTCGCGCCACCTCCCCCCACCCTCCCTGACAAGTCCAGCTGCAGCACCAGGGTCCAGAAGGATGACCAAGCGGCGGTCCATGATCTGAGTGCTTGGACATGGGATCTTGGGAGGTGTACTTGTACTTGAGTTGCCGTTCACAACACAGAACAAGCAGACACGAACAGAAAACGGCAGTGATTAACAAAGGACAGCTAAAGCAGCACGAAGAAGGAAAAAAGGCGACAGCGGAAATGCACACCGACCAAGAAAGACATGTGCCTGCATTGTACGTCACATTTCTTTGATCCGGAAGGCCCCTACATCTGCCCTGACTCTCCATTCCTCCAACCCTCCCCTCCCTTCTCGTGTCGCAAAAGATCAAACCCTCCAATGCAGCGACCTCAACCCGGGCGCGGCTCAGTCACCCTTAAAGAACAAGTACATGGCGTCTACTGTGACCACGTCGAGATCCGGGCTCTGCAGACGTCAAAGACCTCATGGTTCCGCTCCGTGTCCGACAGCCTCGCAAGTCAAGTCACGGGCCAAAATCGGGGTGAGCCTTGTCATAGCCTGGGGCCCATTCGAGTTCCTGTGGCCGTGGCTGTGTCGTCAAACCAACAATAATGATCAGTTTGACTCGACGACGAATTCATCGTCCAGCATGCAATCCGGTGCGATTAGGACAGATGTCTACTTGCACGAAACTCGCCCACCCTCTTTTGCAAAAGCAGCCATCTCGTGAAGCCAGGGTGCGGTCTGCAGCGAACGGCGACGCCTCAGTTTCCGTAAGGGTCGACATGCTCAGGCAGGCCTGGCTGCTGTAGATTACCATGCATGCGGTGCAGGGTGACATCGACACTAGTGACACTAGTGTAAAGCGATCAAGACCAGGCCACAAATCCTGCTCTCATCTTCGCCCAAAGTCGTGCTAGACATGGGATGCCTCAGCTCTGTTGGCCATTAGCCCAACATGGCCCCCTCACAGAGAGACTCGCTGAGAGAATCCGCAAGAAGCCGCCATGAGCGGCCCAGATGCACAGCACTTCCCGCAGCTCGTCTCAAACAATCAAAACCCTGAACCCCCAAACACTTACCTTTGGTTAGTAGGGAATGGAAAAAGGTAGCAATAGTAGTTATAATTATTTGCACCCCATTCCTGCATTCCCTACTAACCAAAGGTAAGACCAGTCTTCTGCCCAGCTGCCGCAGTTAGCGGGATCTGCCCTGCTGACGCACCGGCAGCGAGAGGCGCCATGCCACCGACATGCAACAACATGTGGGTGGTTGTCAAAATTATGGTCCCTGTTTGGGTAGCGTGAATATTAGGTGCCGTATTAAAATAGGGACCCAAAAAGGTACCATAATTTTGACAACCACCCATGTATAGTATACAATGATCTGGCCCGTACCGACATATATTGTGCTGATAACTGCTCTAGAATTTAAGGACACCATCATGGCCAGACCTGTCAGTTGGTTACAAGCATGGCTAATGCGAAGGGTCTCAATGCAAACACCCGCCCAGTAACCATGTATAATTTCCTTTAAATAAATGCAGCGGAATCCATGACAATAGCTCAACAGCCAGGCTTCGCCACAACTGGGGCGGTACATGACGGCGCTTACCACCAAGCGCTGGTCTTCCATCTTCGCCCGTCGCCGCATCCGAAAGATGAGCGACTGCACCCGCAAGACCCGACGAAGAATCCCGAAGCGGAAAGTTCAATCGCACCCTGTCCTGGCCTATGTCACCTATGTCTATAATTATAGGCCCCTGGAAGAAGCCCTCAGCCGAGGCTCGAGCAGTGCGCTGGGCTTGCTGCACCTGAGCTCTGCTCTGGGTCCCCGGGCTTGTGCGGGGCAAGTAATGCTTGGCGTCCACCACTAGGGATCAAACCAGAAACATCTTGGTTAGATTGCCGATCGTGGACAGGATGCCGGCCAACCTTGGTGAGCAGAATCATACTCCAAGGGCCCTGTACGGCCTGTAGCTGAAGTGTCTTGCAATGCCAGCTGGTACTCTTTTGAGTTCCTTGGCCGCAGCTTCAAATGAAAGCCATCCTCACTCGCTTTCGCCCGGCCCAGGTTCCTGGCAGCTTGGCGAAGAGCCACACATTTTAATAAGCTTTCAGATGCACAGCCTGAAAAGAACACTTAGCGCAAAGTGTTGGAGAGGTCAGGCCTCTTCGATTAGTTCCTTGGCACATGTCGGGCAGCATGGCAGAGTCATGCAATATCCAAGGCCACGAACTGGCTTGCGACCAAAGTTCGTAGTTTACAGGGCAATCGATCCCCACGCACTGCACCTGACCCATGAGAACTTCATGTGATCTTCTTCCGTCCCTCCAGCAGCTATGGCCTACTGCAACAGAATGTTGTTACAGTGTCAGGGCGTCAGGCAAAGAGAGCCACTGCAGAGGTCACATACCCAGTGCCCGACAGCCAAAGCAGCTGCCACCTTCGTCTTGCCAGAGTTCATCGCGAAATAATACGCGTGCGTGTCTTTCCTCGGGGTGTCGCATGGCCGGGCAACAAAAGGAATATACTAAACCAACCTGCGCCAGGCCGATTTGTGACAATTAGATGACGACCAGGGTGACCAGGGAATCTGACGGTTGGAAGCTTTCCATGGACCTTTGACCTCTCGACCTTGTCGCGGTGCCTGTGGACAGCTCTTCGGCCGTGGGAGTCTGATACATTGCGATGGCATTGGGCTGTTGGGCTTCCAAGATTCGTGATCACCGGAGCTGTCCAGCCTTTTGCTCGCAGTTGCCTGCGCCAGCGAGTTGAAGCCCCCATTCCCCATTCAACAGCAGTGCTGTAGAATCTTCAGAGGTTTATGTATCCAAGCGGCTCCGAAATATAATTCAATCGCTTGGCCTCGGAAGGACTGCTTGTGCACAGCAATACATGCTGCGGCTTACGCTGGAAACGCAACAAATCCCGTACTTCACAAACCGGCCAGTCACATCTGAAGTATTCAGCCGTGCTTCGTTGGAGCCATAGTCGGCTTTGAGGCCAATGCGTCCGGAGGCCCGCACTTGAACCGTGCCATCCTGGCAAAACTGCTTGGACTGCTCATGATGCCTTGATGTCCTCACAATTCGATTTGAAGAAGGTCCCTCACTGGTCTGCTGACCAGCCCTTAGGCCTGGGAACCCCAAATCCGATCCTTGTTTATTGCAAACTCGACATCGTCAATCTTGCCTTTCCTTGGTTGATCTTGCTTGCGCTCCGGTCGTTGAAGATCAAATGCGAAGCTGCGCATCGCGGAGATTCCGAAACTGACAATTCCCGGTGCGAGGGTCTTCAAGCTCTCGAACTGGGCATACAGGTAGCCATCCGATCCAGCTTTGACAACTTGGAACCCGCCACCATCAACCTTTTGTTGACCTCACATCCATTGCAAAATGTACAGGTGTGACGAACGGCTTTCGTCATCCCACCTGGCGGATATGCACGAACTGTCGCTTCGAGCTGTGCAGAGGCATCTGCCACGCTGGCGCCGTCTGGTATCTTCCACGGTTGGAGCAATGTGGTGATCTGCGGGTCCTGCCAGAAGAACTAGCGCAATGTATCACAAACACACTCGGCTAAGGCACCTCGGGGTCGCCAGTCGTAGAGAAACAGTTCGGCCCGTAGCCACAGCCCTTCAGCACAGGCCCATCGGATTTGTCGCCGAAGCGGTTCCTGATCTTGTGATGTGCTAAATTCGGGGTCAAGCAAACGCACTCACACTGTAATTGGCGTGTCGCTAGCCCAAAACCCCCAGCGCAACTAAGGGAAACCGCAGGTCAACTGTCAATGACATGCGTCAGCGTGCGAGGTTGCAACCCCAGATCGTCTGGCTTGTTGCCAGGCGTTCTCTTGTCGGGGAACTTGGCAACCTCCGGAAGCCTCTCCGTGGCAAAGAGCTTCTAGATCCGAGCATGAAATGGGTACGACTACACTATCACTGTTCATGAGGTCATTGCAAACTATGTAGCCATTAGCTGGGGCTATGTATATGAGTATGTCAGTGTCATTTCTAGTTGAAGGCGAAGGGCAGCACAGCCAACTACATCTGCTCTAGAATTGCATACGTGTCTAGGCTCCTGAGATTTCCTGGGTGTACATTTTGCTTGCATTGCTGCGCCCAGGTTCTCCTTCACTAGGCCTTAGGTAGTGCCTCGGCTTCAAGACTCAGAATGGCTCTCATCTTGTCAAGTGAACTGCTTCATCTTCACCGTCAAAACTCAGACACACTCAAAAATCTCAAAATATCCTCAAACATGCTTCCAGCAACGCATTCTCGAAGGCTGCTTGCGCCGGCAGCGGGAGCCAAAAACCCAGGTTCAAAAGCAGGGCACGTCGCCCTGGCTCACCTTATATGGGTGGTTGTCAGAATTAGGGTCCTTCTTGGGTCCTTATTATAATACGGCACCGAATATTTAGGGTACCCAAAAAGGGACCTCAATTTTGACAACCACCCATACAGACTGGCGCCCAAGCCGATGCAATCGGTTCCCTTGCTCCATGTGGTTTTCACGTCACGCGTCTTCTGAAATTCATGGCCTCCTAGCGACAGCTAAAGCCGATGCCATGACCATCGCCGCTAGGAGCTGCAAGGTTACTCTTGGACGTTGGAGCACGCCGAAGTTAGAAAACTACGAGTGGAATCTGGTGGGCCCATACTGCAATCCGTGGTTTCCCCACATCCAAATCCGGTCAAGCGACCGATGAAGACGCAGGTCGAATACTTGAGAAAGGCAGAGGCACAGAGCAGCCAAACGAGCTGCCTGACACGCTGCAACAAGCTTCTTACCATCATGCCATGATTATTGCCAGTTACTATCATTGCCAGGTTTTTGATCATCGTTACTCATCATCTATTCTGACCTGTGAGTTGCTGGACCTGAAAACACTACAGACCTTGCATTCAGCCCAGAGGCCGGCTAACTTGGGCAATGCGTCGTCGGCATGATCGATGTCGCGACTGCATGGCTGCCCAGTATACAATACTCGAGGATCCAAACGCACTTTGCTAGATTTTGCTGGCCTGACTCGCATACATGAACATCTCCAACGCAAGAACGCAGCGCACTAGCGCTTCAGGAGCTTCTTTCTACGGGTTGAGAGAAACGGGTAACATGAACAAGGATGTGCTTCATGCATGACCTCACCTGCAGGCTTGCGACTGCTAAACATCGGGCAGTATTGTGCGACGAGAAGAAACGGCTGCTGCAACATGCCGTTCTGATGAAGCTTCGGGAGTCAACAGGACTGAGCGGCGCACAAGAACGGCCGAGCTGCATCCCAGCCGCGAGCCTGAGGCCTGAAGAGCTGCGGCGATGAGAAGATCGCCATGGACAGGGAGATGCCGCAGTTGTGGCTGAGATGGGCGATTGCTTGCACTTTGGCTTGCTGAGAAGCCGGGAATCGCCCGCTGAGGTACGCGGCTGAAACAGGCCGCACAAACGCCAGGATGCCGGCAATGAAGTGGGGTCCAAGGAGCGCCAAAGCGTGGAACGGTGCAAGCATCTGCAGAACGTGAGCTGCTACCGACACCAGCGCCGTGACAGATATAACTGCCTCAGCCTTCTTTCGGCCAGCCCATGGTCCCAAAATACCCAAACTACTCATAGAGATGATCTCAGAAGGCCATATCCAGGCTTGCCAGTCTCCAGGTTTCCAGCCATATACAGCCAGAGTGAATGAGGCATTGATACTTGACAATCCTGATGCCGAAGACTTTAACAGCACGGCCAGCAACCATACCTGGAGAAAGCGACTGGATGCCAGGAACTGTATTTGCTCTATTGCCTGTCCCATGAGCTGTGCGTGTGGAGCTTTCAGCTTCGAGTGCTTCGACTTCAGAAGCATTGCAGACGGGAGCGTTTCTGGAACATAGGCCAGTACGTACCTGGTGCACGGGCTGAGTGTCCAAGTCATGGCCAACTCTCTGAGTTACTTGCAACTTTTCAAGGCCGTGTAGCTGTTGCAACCTCTCCCCGTTGTCAGATTCGCCCAAGCCCCACCGCATGTGTCCGGGGCTGATGGCCTTTAAAAACGCCTTCACTTTAAGCCTCTAGCATCATCATCCGCACGACACGCGCATCGCGTCCGGGAAGGGATAGGGCACGAACAACAACATGGCAAAGGTCAAGCACTGATCAGAGAAGAATTAAGGGTGCCCAACCTGCTGACGAGCGTTCGCAGAATGATTACAAGGAAGTAGTGCTCCCTGGGGCACAGGATGAGCATCGCCATCGCAAGGGACATGGAGGCCCATGTGAAACCGAAATCCTTCACTTCCCAGCTCATCTCTTCCACGAAGATGCCGATGGCAATGGCATTGCCGAAGGCTCCTGTAGCCTGGGCCACGAGGAACACGACATTTTTTGTCGAGGGAGGAGCACCGAACAGGGCAGCCTTATCCTGCCTAATCTTGCATCAAGCGACATAGTAGAGGGAGAATGATGTGACGCGAGCTGCAGGTGACTTCGCTGTGTCTGCGAGCATGGACAAAAACACGACGTCAAAGGCACTCGTAGCACCCTCCAGGAAGAAGCAAAGTGATATTGCGCTGCTAGATCCATGCAGCGATGGAAGAAACGCCACCAAAGCAAACAAAAGGAATGCTGTCAGAAAGCCGGTCAACCCCAGCAGCAAGATAGGGCGACGCCCCATACTGTCCGCCAACAGTGCAAGCAACGGGCCCGCAAAAGCATGCACCAGAAGCTTCATTGCAACTAGCCTGCCCTCTTGTGCTTGTGCTACAGAAAGGACATAGTGAGAGTTGCCGCAGTGAGTAGAGCCGCTGAATTTTGCGCCAGGCTTTACCTGCTCCGTGCATTCGACCATCGACCGCAGGAAGGGCCCGTAGAGCTGCACAGCCAGAGTGAACCTGAGCCGAAGTGGTTTGACGGTGTGTTGTCTCATAACTCCACCTGTTGCTGCCCTAAGCCAAGCGACAAGACACTCAGCAAGTTGTACGGCACGAGGATGTGCCAAACGGGCTTCAGGTGCTCAACCAGTGCTTGCAATCCCAGAGCCTGGGACTGGATCCGCTGTGCAAGTGTTCATTTATGTTCATCTCTATAATGATGTCGTGATTGTTGAGACGGTTTGGATCCGCAGCTAAATACCTCAAAGCTGCAACAGCTACTACTTTGTTGTCCAATCTGAGCAGCTGAGCATGGCAAACGCATGCTGTTGAATGGCAGCCAGGCCCCATCATGGCTTCACGGACAGGCATGTGAGGCTTTCACTTCAGGCTTTTTCCGACAGCCCTCGTCTGGCAAAGTGATGTTCATCAGATTGGGCTGTTCTGTCTTGCTTGCATGGCGCACGAAGCTACCCGTCGGCTAGAGTGGCAGAGCGCAGGTTTCTGCGAAAACTGCTGCGGAGAATCTGTGTCACATCATAACTGCAATCCTGTGCACATTCCGTGTACCTGAAAACCGACAGTTGATTAGGATTGGGCTTCAGGGTCCGAGTGCCTTTCAGCGCCTGGGGTCCTTGGTTCAAGTAGGGTCTATACCTGCTCGTGTGACAACCGTGGGAAGCGACGGCAGCTTCGGGAAGCGCTAATCCTGAGAGTGAACGAAGTGGCTTGATTGAGAGTGACTGAGCATCGCCCTCCTTCGCTATTGGTTTCGTCTTCGGCACTGTTGACGGTGAGAACTTCATGAATTCTGTTGACAGGCTCCAAGGAGCATTGGGCTGCAAGACTCTTTTCTGGCGGACATGCGGTTGCAAGGTATTGCAAGTGAACGGCCGAGGGATGGCCCGGGCTGGCCGCTCAGTCAAGAAGATGGCGTGCTACTCTCGAGCTCAGCTCCATCTCGTGAATTCGGTGCACAGTTCCAGCAGGATCCTTGGCAGGAGATCTGTAGCGAAACTACCATGACTGGTTGTACGCCATCACCCATTTTCACGAGTACAGTATGCACTCGGAAATCTATCTTGACCCGACAGCAAAGTTGACCCAAAGTGATGCCGTGCATCTCTCTGAATCTTCAAACCCTGTCACTTTGCCTGTGCCATGCTGTGGGGGAAGGTAAAGTCAGCTCCGTCGAGGAATGACAGCATGTAGACGTGCTGCTGAACTGCCGGAGCATCAGCGATGTGGTAGCCAGGGCCCTGCGAAAGCGTGAGCGCGAACAAAAAGGAATCGGGATATTCGACTAGTCTGCAAGGCTAACCTGAGCAAGGCTGATTTGCTTTTCGGTCTCGAGAATCGGACGCCGTCGATCGTGCCAGTTGTGCTACGGCAGGGTCAGTTCGCTCACTAAAGCTATAGCAGACCGAATTGCTATACACTGAACCTCATGCTGCGCGTGTCGAGCTTTGACACCACTCATTGTCACAGCACAGATGCGTTCGAGCTTGTTGCGCTCAGTCTTTGTGGCAGTGGCTGGAGCTTGTGCATACGAGTCCAGCTTCCGCATCTTGGCTTTGAGATCTTCCAGCTCGTGCTGGTCACGGGACTCGGCTTGCTCTTGGCGCGAGACCGCCGTTACCACCGCATCCTTATAGCAGCATGAGTGGAGCTTCCACACTGGAGAGAAACAGAGCGCGAGAGCGAGGAACGGCACAGTAATGCTTCCTAGTCTCAGTCAGTTCCTGCTCCTCCTGCTCGACCAGGTTATCAAAGCTGCTCATGAGGATCTGCAGCTCGGTGTGCGACGGGCTTTGCCCAAGCTTCTCCACTTCTTGGTTGAGCTGCTGGAACCTCAGAGGACCGCCAATGTTCATGAGAGATGCTTGCCAGGACAGTGCCGA
This sequence comes from Symbiodinium sp. CCMP2592, assembly GCA_905221615.1. Classification (NCBI taxonomy): domain Eukaryota; class Dinophyceae; order Suessiales; family Symbiodiniaceae; genus Symbiodinium; species Symbiodinium sp. CCMP2592. The sequence goes on along the minus strand of CAJNDT010001668.1, from coordinate 1,969,280 downwards.
CACAAGTCGAAACAGCACAGTTGAACAGTTCGCACATGTTCACACCGTGGTCACTTACAAGACTATCGCTAATTCTCATCGAGCATCGGTAGACCCAGCTGGGACCAGCTCTAACACACCATTTCCATCCCACACAAGGCCCACCCGAAACACATCATTTTACGTAGGAGCAAAGGAAAACAATGTACTCTGCGTGTTGCTGACATGCAGCCTCTGTTTGTCTGAAGCAGCACCACTTTGTATGAGCTGCTTTGCAGTCATCAGCCGGTGAGAAGTACGTCCGAAGGCCTTCATCGCCGGTGAAGTGCGTTGGTGCATTACGTCGGAGCAGTATTATCCCCTGTATGGGCAGTAGCCGCAGCCGTAAAGCGCACTTCGGCATCCCCAGTCCAAGAAACTGCGCTTGAGAAACCCATCATTTATCAAGAGGCACACTCCCGTGACTAAGGCTGAGGGTACAACTAAGGATCCTCTTGCAGTGCTCTCTGTATCACCAACATGACGGTACACACGGCATTCTCAAGCTATTTATGTCTCAAGCTTATATATAATCTAGGATTACAGCTGAGGTCTGGTGCCATCTCAACCCACAGTCTACAAAGCCGGGGCTCCGATAAGAGATGCTCACGGGCTTGAACCTCTCGCTGTAGCACCTTCTTCTCCTCCCGAGCCTCACATGCTTCAGCATCGGAGACTGCGACAGCCATGCCTGGAGCTTACATAACAACAATGTGGCCCTGAATTGTTCTTGTAGCAGTTGTATAAGCCACGAGAGATCCTTGGACTGCATATCTACAGTAGAACTGTATAATTAAGTAGTCACGCTCCCACTCTCGGACAAGCTGTATGAGGTGAAGGTCTCGCAGGCTAAGTGAGAAAGCAAGAATGTCCTGATCTCCCACAACCTCAAAGATTAACCTACTCCGTACCACGCGCAAAAACATCAGGTGGTAGGATTTAAGACCAATCTTGTTCCGATTCCTGCAATCTGCAAAAGGAGCACTTAGTGTGGGCTTACGAAAAATACGATCTCCCACGGCTTTTCCTTCAACTGCCAAGATTATAGCGGAAGGCGGCGAGGAGGCCTTGGCTACCGCGTAGTGATTGTGAACCTCATTGGAAAGTTCCTCTTCCATGCTCTTGGAAGACCTCGGGGGCTGCGCTGGGCAGCTGGTGCTGGCAATTCGGCAAACTCGCACATTGAAGGCAAGACCTGTTCACGGTTAAAGGTTAGACAAAGTTCCTCAACTGTAATTCTCTCCGTCAGAACCTCACTGCTCAGCCTTTCCCTGCTGACGTGCTTGCCCGTCTGCCTGACTGCCTGCTGTTCTGAAAAGTTTCTGCCCCCTCTCATCAAAGTCTGAAACCTGGCTCCTGCAATTGCCATCCTTCTGGCGACCATCTCTGCTTGAACCGTCATTCGAAGCAGAAAAGCAGTGCCGTTCGCACTTCGGAGAACCACCACAATTGACAAACGGAGCAAACACTGCAGGCAATGTGTCCATGAAGAATGGCACGGTAGTGTGTTCGTGGTTACGATTAGTCATGCACCTGGGACCTGCAGTCCAGGAAGTTTTGCATCCGAGCCGCTCTTGCTCGTATGCCTCGCACATTTTTCGGATCTCTGAATCTTGAGCATCGACCGCATCTGCGGATTCTGTCTCCAGCTTGTGCAGCAAAGACTGGAGGCTCTCTTTGCTTAGCTCTTCTTGGGAAAGCTCCATGAGCAACGTGCTGTTGGTTGCCAGGGCGAACTTCCGAAGTAGCATCGCAACCTCGACGCAAAGACAAGAGGCGGAACGCGGAACAATTCATGAGAGGTACCGGCTCGTTGCATGGCGCAGGCGGCGCTGCTTCTCACAAACACCGAGATCCCCGCAAGGTTGTCCTCCTTTGGTGCCGATAGAGCCGGGCGCCTGACTTCCTGACCGTTGCAGGGAGCCTTGGTCCTGCCTGTCATAAGGAAACCGTACTTCGACAGTACTACCCACAGTACTACGATCTATCCCTTGCTGTAAGGCGATGCTGAGGCGCAGAACCGAACTGGAAGAAGGCCAAAGGGTCGGTCAGGGAAGCGCGATCCGGGTGGAAGGGTCGGACATCCTTCCTGGGATACGGTGGCACTGCGAGGCGCTGCCAACGCCGAAACTACTAGCACATCTGCAGTCGCTAAGCATATGAGATGACGTGATGAGGTCCAAGGCTCTTGGCAGGGGTGTCCTTCTCACCCTCGTCATCATCATCGAGCGCCTTCTCTGCTGCTAACAGATCGTCCTTTGCCTTCGCAGCAGTTGCGGCCACGCCTTGATCCGGTTGCCTTAGTTCGTCAACAGAGTTCAATACCACAAACTATATATATCACCTCTTTGTCTGAGGTCGCTACCAAGCAGTGTACGTCTTCGGCGTTTGCATCAGCTCCATGATTCCCAGGGCATCGTCAGGCTTTGAAGGCTTCTTCTTGCTTTCTGCACGCTTCTTAGCCAGCAAGCCCTGCCAGCCGCCCCGCAAAGCTGCAGGGAAGTCCTTGGGTGCTTGCATCTTGGGAAGATCCTCGTCTTCACTGGCCTGCGCTTCATGGACTTCATGGTGCTGCGGCTCCAAAGCATGATGCTTTGTCCTGGATCTGCCGTGCGCAGGAGCAGGAACCTCGGGAGTTTTCTCCTCGGACTCGCTTGCTTCCAGCTTGCTCTCCTGAGCAACCTCCGCTGCAAGTGACATGGAGGTCTTGGCAACGACCTGGGCTGGTGCTGTGGATGCCGCGGCTTGTCCCGAGCTCTTCGCTTCTGGTACTGGGAGCACCGGCTCTTGAGGCTTTGTCTTGACGGCACTTACAGCAGCTGCAGGGGGCGTCTGCACATCCGTCGCGATGTGGTGCGAAGCTTCTGCATGCAGCTGCCTCAGCTCCGCCATCTGTTGCTGCATTTGCTGTTGCTGTTGCTGCAACTCCTGGGACATCTCCAGTAGGTGAGCGAGTTGTGATGATGTCACTTGTGCATGGCCCTCATCTGAGGAAGCCGTAGCATCCGTTCCATGGGGTTTCACCGTGGCGCTGGCCGCCTGGACGGTTGCTTGAGAGCTGGCCAATGCTTCTGCTGCGCCCTCGGCTTTGCCGATCAGCTCCAGGGCTTGCTTCACCAGCTTTTTCCCTGCACTTTCTGTGCGGTTCATCACGGTGCGCCCAAGGCCACCTTATCTCCAAAATCTACAGAGCGGCTAAAGGCTTAAGAGCATGTGCCTACCGAGAACAATGCTCCGACAGGCCGCAAATGCCAGCAGCGTCGGAGAGAGCTGCATTCGTTTGCGCCACTGCTGCATCCAACACCTCAGGGCTGCTGCAGTGTGTATCCCACGCTTCCCATGACCACACCAGACAGTTCATGACTGCAGTCATCTACACAGGAACACGATGATCTGTTGATGCCGAGTAGGACTATTGCAAGCAGGCAAGACGAAGGCACTTTAGTCACTAAGTGCATCTGCATCATCACCACTGTCACCGCACGAAGTAGTACACGTTCATCGACATCGGCCGTTTCGCCTTCCTTCAGCATCACCCTCACCCTCACCACTCCAGCTGAGCCGGCCTGGCGTCCACTGCGTGCTGCAAGGCTTTTGGCGCGGTGAAGTGCCTGGGCCTCTGCTGCCTGAAGCTGCCTCGCCTTCAGGGATGCAGAATGAAGCCGGTCAGGTCGCCTTCTCTTACACAGCTGTTGGAATTTGACCTCGGGATTCAGCACACCTCAGGAGTGGTCGCGTGAGACTATCCTTCAAGTGCGCAGTCCAGACTGAGGACATGTGCAACTGCAGAACTACTGTTTGGCATATTCTGGATTCCGGCTCCCTTGACAGTGGCCTTTGTGAGTCTTACACTGAACCAAGCAACGCCAAAGAGCAACCACGCATGAACAAATCCAGGCCTTACATCCCAGGTCCCGTGCCCGATGCCCAATACCCCACGGACGAACCTTGATCATTTCCAGCTGTGCTGGAGGCAGCGCACCCGTGAGATTCGGCTGCTGGCTCAAAGACATTGCTTTCCTTGGGCTGACATGACAAGCAAACGTCCCGAGGACAAAACCTCGGACTCTGTTGCTGCATCAAACACTAACGATTCCTGTGGATCTGCCTTGAACCCACCAGAATCAGAATCTCCAACTTCCCCGAGCTGCTGCTCCCGCGCGTCGCCGAGCACTTTCCGGACGGCCTGGAGGCTCTGCTTCTCGCCCCCGAATGCCCAGCTCGAGGATCGAGCTACGAGCTCGGACCTTAGCTCCAAAACACCAAGAGTTCTGTCGAAGTGGCCGCGAAGTGCGCGAAGGGATTGGAGAGTCAGGAAAGCCCAAATCGACAGGACTTGCGGAAGGAAATGTCTGCTCCAGCTCCAGAGGCTCTGCAGTTTCCAACAACTCAGCCCTTTGGCTGTACGATTTGCCCGTGCCAGCACTCTCCCGAACTTCAAACGAATCCACAACACCCGGAACAAGCAGTTTTACTCGTCGGAAGTTATGGAAAGAGTCACCCAGGCAAAAGACGTTGTAACATCAGCCCACCAAGTCGCGGTAAAAAGCATGGCTCCAGGAGCACCGATGCAGCCGCGCGGCTCAAGCTCGGAGAGGCACTGCACCGCCACATCGAGGTTGCTATGGGATGGAGGCTCTGCGGCCTTCCCTTGCTGCAACAGCTGTAGCTGTTTCGCTGTGCTGAGCAAGGAGGGCACATCGAACGACTCATCTTCAGAATCTTCCGCATTGAAGCTGCCCTGCAGTTTTATGAGCTCTTGCCTCTGCTTCTCCTCGAGGTCAACAGCTCAGAAGGACTCTACTGCAAGAATCACTGGGAGGAAGGCAGGAGTCCTGCGTAGCCACCTCCTTCTCACACCAGGCCGCAAAATCGAGTCTCCTCTGGGTCAAGTCGCTCTCCTGCGAGGGAAATTGAAAGTCCTCCTCTTCAGCAACAACCCTCCTCCTCCTTCTCCTGGTCCTCCTAAGCCTAGTGATGCATAGCCCTACTTTGCTTGGCCTCCTCGGTGAGGAGCTCCAGAGCCTTGCTCGCCCAGGCCGCCCAGGGCACCTGGAGGCCCAGGACCTCGGAAATTTGTTGCGAAGTCCGAAGCACGAGGGGCCTAGGTTTCGCCAAGTTTGGGCTCCGCACGAAGATAAAGCTGAAGCGGGAGGGAACCATGTCCGTGCCACGTCCTGGTAAGCAGCCGCAAGCAGTTGCATTCCCTGGGCCCAGCTGATCAACTCAAGCACCTCAGCAGCTACAATGGGTCATGAGACCACTGGCGAATCTGCTCCCCTCGCCCAAGAGCCAGAAGGGGCTGCGAGCACCAGCTTTCACAAGCAAGGAGAGATGGCCCAAAACTGAAAGGCCTGTATGTGCTCTCTAAAGCCCTTGGGCCCTAGGGTTGTCAAGTCTTGGACCGGGCCTTGAGCTTCTGATGCAGCCACATCAGCGACGGCGCAATCCCCTGACATCGCACTCGTAGCTCGAAACATCATTGCCGTCGTATGGACACAGCAGCACGTGACCGAGCTCACATGACGTAGTCGATTTTTGCATGTGCACAGCATGGCTGCTTTCTCCCAAAGCCTCAAAACAGACCTGAGCAGCTCTACATCCACCGGTCAACTGAAAAACGAGCTGAGCAAAGACGGCATGGTTCACAAGCCGTCTCAACCGTAGTGTGATCGCACCATTGCTTTGTACATTGGCGTGCAGCAGACCGCCAGACAGCCCTGAGCAATGCATGAAAGGCTCAACACTTTGGTCGAGCATGCCCTACGTAACACACTGTAGACTGTAGACATGAACCAGGGCAAGACACACGCATGAATAGGCCGCAAGTAGCATGATGAGTACAAGGCCAACACTGCCGGAATGAGCCGTCTCTGGAACTATGTTCATCGAGAAGAAAATTTGCCCCAGCTTCGGGGAAGCTTGCCGATGGAGGGTCACGAAAACGTCGTCAACCCCACCGTCGGTCAAGACTGCGGAGATCTCACCTGGCATGAGACACCAAACACATGCTGGCGGCAGCACTACCAGTTAAAGAGGATTGAATGATCGTCTTTCCCGAGCTGACAGCTGCACTGGGCTCCCCAAAGATTGAATTATGCCCGATGTGGTTGTTGAACATGCTTGAATCAGGAGGATTTAAAGCCCAAGCTTTGTGCCTGCTGACACACGGGCATGTCGCCACAATGCTTGCCTCAGCAACTTCCGAAATAACCACAAAAAGGAGAAGATCAAGGCGTGCAATTGGGCCATAGGCCAACCAGGAGAACCAATCTCCCGCATCAAGTGTCGCAGGCAGAGGTTCCTCCGAAGCCTGCAAGGAAGAGCGTGGACTTCAGCGCTGCAGCGAGCTTGTTGGTGCTACGTATGTTGTGCCAGTGCCAGGCATGTGATGTGCAAGATCCGGGGGTTGCAGAGATTCCAGGGTTAAACATGTTGGTGACAGTTGCGACCTCTCGCGTGATGTCATGACGGTGTTGTCGGTCCCAAGATTGGGTCATGAAGACGTTGGCCAGAAAAAGAAGGAAATTCGGGATGTGGCGGAGTTGATTTTGTGATGTTTTGTGTAGCGCATTACACGGCTACACTTCGGGGATTGAACCATGCCATGTGCAGCATCATGAACTTCGAACTTGCCGACGTTCCGCGCATTGTACTTGATTGTACGGTTTGGATGACATAGCAAGATTGCCGATTGCTCGGAGCAAACAAGGACCCGGACAAGTCGTCCCAGCATTGCCCCAGCACATCCCAGCACTACGTCAGGTCAGGCTTACCACACACCCTCAAGGAAAGATTTTCAACTCCAGGTGCCCTTGCCTTCTCATCCTCCTCGTCCGTCAGGTCTGCCGTCAATTCGAAGCCTGTGCATTGCCAACGTGTGCGCGGAAGTTGATCTTCTTCTTTGCCTGTACGTACTCAATAGGCTAGAACCTATTACACCAGGTGCAGCCCAGGCCTTTGCACGTCGCGCTGCTTCGTGGCCCCCCCACGCCTCAAGAATTCAATCTCTGCGGGAATCGACATGACTCACTGCCTCACTGCAAATCTGAGGTGGCTGACGGTGTCGAAGCCTGCGCTCTTTGTGGAAGGCGCAGAAGGGGCGGCCTCTTTGCCGCCTTCGGCCTGCACAGTATAACATCACGACTGAAAAAGCCCTACCTTTTGGCTAGGGTTTAACGTCTGGGGGTTCAGGAGAAAAATATCCGAAGCAGGTCTCCGATGGCCGGAGTTTCACTGTAATTAAGAACCCTGAACCCCGAAGCCTGAAACCCAAACGCGAAAACCCGAACGCCAAAACCTACAAAAACCCTAAATTTTTAGGAGTACAGCAAGGCCTCCTCGCTGGAGTCCGTATCCGCACTGACCTCTGCAGCTGCTTCTTCTTAGGACCCAGAACAAAGCTTACAAGAAGAAGCTGTGTAGACAGTTGTCAAAGTTATGGTCCCTTTTTGATTTTTCGGGCACCCCGAATACTCGGTGACGTATTCCACATTAAACATATCGCGCAGCGAGCCAACGAAACAGCAGCGGCGCCTCCTCGACGTTTCCAGCGAATCGATGGCGCATCTCTTCGGGGACTTCCGTCGAGCACGGGCATGCCTTGCAGCGAAGAAGATGACGCAGGGAGCAACCACCATTTGCGGGAAGAATTGCGACCTCATAACCGAAGTCGTTCCTCCCGCCCCTCCTCAGGTTCAAAGGCAATTCCAGCTCGCAAGGTCAGTAACATCCCAAAGTATGGGCGACTCACCTATCAAAGACTGCGACCCTCATGAAACTGTGCGCACTTCTAGATGCAACGAAGACTCTGCTTCATTCTGGACCAAATTTTCGCCTTGTCCTCATGCCTTCCTGCGGAAAGGGAGACGGCGTCAAAACTGTTTGAACCCTCCAATACGTGACCTCGAGCTCAATCAACCCCGACTCCATTTCAACCCAGATGGCCCCGTCTGACGGAGATTCCAAGCGGCGATAAGCGAAAGAAGAGGTTGGACATGCAGAAAGCGCAGTCCGGAAAAAAAAAAGCACGCCCTGCTTGCAGAACAACCCTAACCCAGCGGCAATATGCTGCAATGTTACGTCGCTGCATGAGCCACTGAACGTGCCACCTGCTGCCCTCTGTTCACGAGCGGAGCGCTCGAGGAACTCCCGGGCTTGCTTCCGCGAGATCAGCGACTGCTCCTTAGGCTCACATGGATCACAAGTTTTTGCAGTTTCGACGGCTACAGCGTGCTCAGGTGGAAACCCACCGTGCATGCTTCTCCTTTCTGTTTCTGGCTCCTGCAGGAACCAATGCTCACGCATCATCGTCTTCCACATGTACAGAAGGTTGTTGACAAAAAAGTCTTGCTGCATGCATGCATGCGCCTTTGACCGTACCAGTCTGCAACTCTGCAGCTGCCTGGCGATGTACCTGCCAATCCAACCAACCGAAAGTGAACTATGAGTCTGCAAACTTGTAGCTCTTGTTGACCATGGCGTCTTGATACAGCTGCAATGCTAAGGGCTAGTATGACAACAACTTTACGGTTAAAGGAAGCACACTGATTGACAAATTGACAGGGTACCTGTAGCATGCTGAAACGCCGCTCTGCTAATGCCGACACTTTGCATCCGTGCCTTCTCGGGCTCCGACACCGCCTGCTTGACATCTTCGATGGCCAGAAGTTTGCAAGGTGCCTTCCAACAACCGACCACTCCACTGAACTACTGCATCAGGGAACTCACGGCATCTTAGATCAGACCCTCAGCTTGACGCCTAAACAGAAAACAATCACCAGTAAAGACATCGAACATATAAACATCGAATCAAGCTGTGCAAACAACGGCCTGACGCGGCTCACAACAGCTCGAGGGACGAGAAGTCAAACATGAGCATGTGCGAGTCAGAGGGCGCCTGCTTTTTGTTCTTCGGCTTGTTGATGGACCAGCCTTTCTTTTTGCGCACCGGCGCCTCACCCAGGATAAGCAGCAATCAGGCTTGCAACTCCAGGGACTCTCACAGCCGAAATCACTCAGCCAAAGCAAATCTGTCCAACGGATGCATCTTGACGCCTGTCGCTTCGCATCCAACTCCATGAGCCGTCGCTGCAAGGCCCTGGGATATCTTCACTGTTGCGAGCATCAACATGTCGGGACCCTAAAGAGACTGTAAACCTGTCTTTGTGCATGAGTATACTCTGTGCACCCCTTTGATGTTGAAGCATGTTTATGCTTCAGGCCGGGGATCGATGAAGGAGCATTCTGCACAGCATCCTGGCAAAGGAAACACAGGAAGCACTGGGCTACATGACATCATGTCCTTGGAATCGACTTCGACCCGCGCCCTGAATGCTCAATCCTGCTTGCTCACGTCATCTCACGTGTGCCACAGTATACTCTCCGCATGCCGGGCCTCATACTCGTCTTTCAGGCGAATGAAGAGCAAGTGCGCCGTCGGGGACGGGTTTTTGTCCTGAAAGGCACGTCGCAGACTCCCCGTTCTTGCATGCCAAGGACGACCAAATTGCTGCTGCCAGAACTCGGCTGCATGACGCATGCTTCAAGCGGTAGAGCAATGTACTTTAAATGCATTCGCTAAGTCTCCGGGTGCAGGCGTGAAGCCTGAAGTTGTTCAAACAGGATTCAGCGAAAATACAGACGCCGCCAAATTCATCCACACTCAACGCATGTCGATGGAACCGCACGGCCGGCTACATGAGGAATGTATCTGAGGCCAAAGCCAGGTGTCGGAACCTGAAATCCAACATCGGCAGCTAGAGCAGCAGCCAGTTCAGAATGTTTGAGAGGACATGGCAAATTTGCTTCTCAGCTGCCTTGTCGTCAGGCTTTCCTTTGTGTCCCCCGGCCTTGGGCGTCAGACCACTTTAACCCTTTCGAAACTTGAGGCATCTCGTGGAGGAGGCTCACGCTTCTCGAGTCCTCTGGGGTCGGCACTGCGGATGCAGCAGCGATGTGGCGGTGGCATCCATCGCGGAGGCGGGCCACTCGTCCAAACAGGTCGCTAAACGTGCGCGTTGTGCGAAACTTGAGCCTGCTAGTCGGCTATAGTCGAGAACACTACAGGGGGCTCAAGACCTGACAAGCATGAAATGCTCTCTCGACCCCACTGGGTACATGTCTCTGACATTTGACAGTTCTCAGGGCATACTTCGGTCCAGTGGGCCGGCAACTGAGCCTTTATGCATGGCCAGGCATTTGCTTGTGATTTTGAAGCGACCGCCCGAAATCTCAAAAAAGATTCTAATTATAATTAATCAACCCCCCAAAACCCTATTCCTCTTCTTAAGGCCCCTCTGGTACCCACGGAAACCCTTTTGCACAGACTCAGATGTCAACCCTGAACCCTCCAACCATGTAACCATAAACCCTAAACCCTAAACCCTAAACCCTAAACCCTATTTTGCGGGACGTTGCTCGCTGGTTGCTCGGGCCTTGGAAGCAAAGCAACAGCGACTCGGTGGGTGTCGCAATGCGACATCGACACTAGGGTTCCTTCTTTCGGGAACTTGGGTTCCCCTTAAGGATACTATAGGGTGTCTCGGAGGTTGGTGCTAGTTAGTTTGTAGGAATATTGGTAACCGTCGCAACGATCACAAGAACAGCAATGATCGAAACCTGCGCGCCAGAAGACGAAACTGATGTCAAGTGTTATCACTATTTCTCTCGTTGTCCCTATTCCTGATACTGATTGTACCACCAGTTACGGGTTACCTGTTGCAGCTTTGATGCTGGTGATTGCCGCACTGCTGCTGCTAGAAATACAAGTATGTGCAATGAGGCTACAACTCCCTGTGTGCTACTGCTGCAACTGCGGTTGTACCAAAACTTGTGATGGTGAAGCTGATGACCATCATTGTCATGATTGTTCTAATGATGTCACACTGAAGGCGATTCTGATATTTGATGGTGATGGTGATGATGATTGATGAGCGATCGGTTGATTGATTGATTCATTGCGTCATTGATCCATCCATCCACTGTTTCATTGGTTCATTGATTGATTGCTTTCTTTTGTTGGTCGGTAGGTTGGTAGGTTGACTGGTTGATTCAAAAAATTAACCGATTGATTCATTGGTTGGATGACTGAGTGATTGATGCCTGAGTGATAAATGCGCGATAAATGATAGCTGATGATTGAACAGTTGATGGTTGGCGATTCGTGATTGGTGGTATGGCTGCCGGTGGATAGCTGCCGATCGGATAAATATGATGCCGAAGAGGCTGATGAATGTTGATGGTTGCCGCTTGACGACTGACGTGTGATGACTTATGACTGATATTGGTGACTGATCAAGCATGCCTGATGACCATAGTTGATGATGAGGACAATGATTAAACGTTCGTGACCATGATCATGATGATGATGAGGAGGAGGAGGAAATGTGACGATGATGATGTGGCGGCGTCTGTGCACTTTGCCAACGTGGCCCCCTTGTTGTGTGATCATGAATCATGATTGCCAGAACCACCGAAGCCAGTACCGCCAGTACCTCTTTCAACGATTGTACAGGTGCTCGAAGAATGCCGGGACCAGTGACAAGAACGCCTCACACTTCAGGCCTTGGGTCCCCAGTCAGCCTACAGTCCTACAGACTTTTGCCGCCACAGCACCAAGCAAGCCTGTGGTCGGACAACGTGGCCAAGCGCAGCGGCGTGCGCCTTCCCAGCCATGCGGCAGCTGGGGATCCCATCCTAATCAGTAAGTCCAGACCGTCGACAGGAGTGTCACCGCGGTGGCTATGTTCGGCAGAATATCAAAAATCCATTACACGGAAGCCCTGTCCAAGAATAAACATGATAAGACGAGCTTCACACTAGCAGCATCTGGACATAGGGCCACTGCAACCAGCTTCACGTTTTAATAGGCCATATCGAGTTTGTGTTGGCTCTGTACCACTGCATTTTTGCAGCCCCGGGACTGCGCCAGGAGCGGATGGTCAGGGGAATCGGAATTCTGCGAGGGGCGTGCTTTTCGGGAGATGGGCAAGTCTCCGTCACTGGGCTTAGATGACACCTTGAATATGCAGTCTGCTGAGAAGAACTCATTAAAATGATCCGCACCTGCTCATCAAAGACTACGTCGCGCAAGTGATGAAGCCTTAGGTCTTGCATACTCAAAGTGCAGCTTCCCCGCTCGGGAACCTCTGTCATGTCAACTGTGAGGATCGTTTCCGGAGAGCCGCCCTAGCTCTTCTTGGCCAGAGCTCAGCCAAAAAATCCAGCTCATCAAATGTTCCGTCTATGCGACTTCGTGACTCCAAGTCAGATGTGTTGCTTCATCAAATGACAGTTCCTGCTGTGTCTCAGCACCTCAGGTCCAGGCCTGGGCGCCAACTGCCGCCGTACGTATGCTCACGGAGTCCTGCGAAGCCCGCCGGTCCTGTTCGATGCAAGGGGATCCTTACAGGGGCCTTCATAATTACATATACCAATTTGGGGGTTCCTTGTTATAATTATAGTATAAGGGGCCCGAAAACCCTGTTCTAAAGTTCTACAGTTCTACTTGAGGCCCCTATACTACACTCACTTTCTTGAAAGCAAGTTTCGCCGGGAGCGAAGAGTTCGGGAAATAGACGCGCTGTAAAGGGCCCCTGCTTACGGTGAACATCTCACAGCCTTCCGACAGTATGCTGTGATTCTGCAAGTCCTGGATGTAGTGGTATCCATCCGGCAGGCACAAAACCTCAGAGATTTCGAAATTCAGGATTTGGAGAGCAAGCAAAAGAAGGCTGCGGGTGAGTAGTTATCTATGTTAGGGTCTCTTTTGGGGTCCCTGTTTAAATGTGCTGTTGTTGGGACTGAAAAAAGAAACCTACAGTAGAAGCCAAAAAGTTGGAACATCAATATCCTCATTCCCTTAAAGTAAGGTGCACCAAGTATTTCCCATCGGTTGAAGCAGTTCAAACAGCCTAAATTGATTGAAATTGTTTAAACTCTGGCGTGACGGGCCGCGGAGCAGCAGCAGTAGCACAAGCACGAGCACTACATAGCAGGAGAAGCAGCAGCAGTAGTAGCAGTAGCACAGGCACTGGCAATGGCTGTCGCAGAATCAATGGTACTAGCAGCACCAGCAGCAACAACATTTCTGACACGTGCGATTCCGATGCAGGCCAGCTCTTCTGACCATGCCCGCACCCGTCGAAGTGTGAATCTTCACAGGGCTGGAAGCCCGGTGGGACGACATTAACGCAGAGCGGCGCATCATGTGCTGCCAAGCCAGCTGGAAAATGGAGTGCTTGCATCTTTCAAAACACTCAGAGTTTCCACTCAGGCTGATTCTGCAAGGCTTGCATGACCTGCGTGGCCAATTCCTGAGGAAGCGCATGTCGACACGGTGGGGCCCAGCTCAGAAGTCAAGCGAAATGCGATTGAGTTGCCACATGCTCCGGGGAAGGCTGCTTGTCGGGATGCCACTTCCTGAGTACTCCCGATGTAACTACTATAGGTACTGCTACGTTCTGTTAGATGACGTCCTTCCGACATCGTGAAAGCAGGAGATTTCCTCGAGAAACGATGGTTGGAAAGATGTCTGTCCAATTCTGCCAAGCTGCACCATAAGCTTCTTCCTCGGCTACCATTATGTTTCGGAAAACGAGGCCCTCCAGGCCGTCCGCAGCTCGTACGAAGGTCGAGTCTGCGAAGCAAGGCTTCGCAAATATGCAGCTGGGCATCTTCACGGCGGGACGCAACTCTCTATCGCAGTGCCTCATGCGGACTCTGACTCCACCGAGATCGGCACGCATCAGCCACATGCGCAGTGCGACAGAGCGGCCGCAGCGGCCCACATTCGGACCTGAATTAAGCGCATGGGGAGAATTCAAGGCAGGCAGCCCTCTGCGCCCTGAAATCCAGAGCTGGAAGTGTGATCATGAAAGCCATGGCTGAAATCAGCAGTTCTGATGCTATATAAAGTAATATATATAAATATATATATATATATATATATGTGTGTGTGTATATATATATGTACATATACATATACATATATATATATATATATACACATACATACATTATACATATACATATACATATACATATACATATAGTTACTACAGATCTCCTGTGTCAGCTTAATGTATTGTGCAAGGCTTTATAGGAGCCGAGAGCTGTCCGAGCTGTCGGCTCGGCGATCTGCCGTGCCAGGGCCAGGGGCCCGTTATTGGCCGCCTGAGCCTGGAGAAAAGAGGGGTTATATAATATGTAATAATGAAATGTAATATAATGTAATAAAATGCAACGTAATATAAGATAACAAGTTTAACATGTAATATAGCGCAGTATTAAATAATATCATGTAATATAATGTAAAAGAATGTAATATAAAATAAACTAATTAATGCAATATAATGTCATATAATATAAGGTAATGTCATGTTAGGATGCGGGATGACTCAAGGCTCAGGCAGGGTGCGACGTGCCGGGATCTACATTCTCCGCTGTGTTTCGCCTCCTTCGACTTGAAAGGTAGGACTGGCAGGACATGGATCTAGAGTCTTGCTCCCCCGGGCGAGTGAAGGCTGTAGATACTCTGTATCTCTCGCCTGACAATCGCCCGCAATGAACTAACAGCTGCTGCGCGTGGGGTAGCACGATGAGAAGTGATTTAGGCACAGCTTCTCTTGCCAATCTGCAGCCAGGTCTTGACAGCGCGCTCCCGATGGAGAAGCCCGTCTACCTATGGCCTGTTGTTCCAGTATGTATCTCTGAGAATGCATGTAAACTTCCACTGTCACTGCATTTCTCCGTATAGACATCTACAGCGCATACGTCTACTTCTTCACCAAGTAGCTGCTGCTGAAGGTAGTTCCAACAAGTTCTTGCCCAGTCTAGGATCCTGTTTTTTGATGCTTTTGCCGGGCTCCGGCTCAATCTTCTTCCCCAGGCATCGCTTGTGTAAGTGTCTGTTAAAGTTGCTGAAGAACCTGTGGCTCCAAACCCTACGAAATAGTAGGTTATGACCCCTTAATCAGAGGGTCGAACCCTTAAAACGGTAGGTTTTATCCTAAGGAATTCTCCAATGCTCATGACTTGGCAAAGGCCTCCACCAGCTGGAGCCGCTTCTTCAGGGAGGCGTTCCTCAAAAGGGAGAGGGTTTAATAGAATATACTATACTAATATAATAATATATGGTAATATCGAAAATATAGATTATATATATATATATATATATATAATTTTCTGTACTATATACCATATAATACAAAATTCTGTAATATAATATCAGGGGGCGATGGCTTTGAGGATCCACTTGGGGCCCTGGCTCTCTCGCTGTTCTGTCTGCGAGCCACGCGGACTGGCGTAAGAAAGAGACCTGCAACTTTGGATAAAATGGATTCGACCCGTGAGAATTGGACCATTTGGCCATGACAAGTCTGGCAGATCTTGTTGCAGGACTCTACAATTTGTAGAAGAGCTTGCTGATGTACTCGGCAATGCTTACGTCGCTGTGCCTCACGTTCGGCATCTTCTCGCTTTCGGATTTGTGCGAAGAGTTCTCTTTCTTTGTCGTCCTGCGAACCACCAGACACGAATGTCTAAACTTCAGATATCAGGAGGGGCATAGCGTCCGAGCAGGCAATGCGAGTAGAAGCAAGCCAAGATTAACAAGACAAGCACTAGCACCTTGAGCCTGCGCCATTGATCAGCGCGATCTTGCGCAGCCTTTGCACAAAACTTGTTCCAAATCCATGTACAGAAAAAATGCCGAATTCTGGTGAAAAAACAAACGAACGTCTTTGTAAGCATGCAGCTCGGATGTCGTTCTGGGCTGCTCGCAGCTCCTGTTGGCCAAAGAGAGATTGGCATCATCCAACGTTCCATGCTTTTGAGATCTGTTGAGTGTCGCATCTGTTGCTGGAGCTGCTCTGATGGCCTCATCCAGAGCCCGGACGTGCTGCTGCAGCTCCGCTCGCTTCTGTACCTCCTCGGAAACTTCCTCAGCAACAAACACACACGCGAGGAAGAGCCGGCTTTAATTCTGCTTGGCCATGTCTCCGTCTCACGCTCTTCGATCTCCTCCAACAGGCGCCAGACCTCTGGTGAGTCCTTCTCCCGCGCAGAAGTGACCTACGAAGACTGCTCAAAACACGCAATGATCATTACTATACCCTTTTCAGCATAGGCTTGGATTGTGTCCTAAACCCTAAAATGATCATGAACCGGGTCTTGTGAAGATATCTGAAAAACGACATGCTGAGCACAGCAATAGGCAACATTTCCAGGTATGCACGTCTTTCCTCTGAACACCAGCATTGTCTGCACCGAACAAAACGTGCCATGAAGCACAGCTGAGAGGCAAAATGGTACCAGCCATGGGCGTAGCACAAGTTTAGCGCAAATACCGACATTGCAAAACAGTCGTCAGTCCAAAAGATCGCCAATGGTGCTTTTATTGTCCTGCGCCCGTCTGGAACAGTAGGCCAAGGTGCAAAAGGTTCCATACGGCTGTACAGCGCTGATTCAGGGATGGGCTGTCAAACAGGCCATGTGCAGCATGCAAATATTCGCCGACTGTTGTTCTCTTGCACGAAACCCGTCAGACAGCCAACGCCGCGCACGCAAACTGGAGATGCTGCTTGGCAGCTGCGGCGTGCTTCGCAAGAAAACTGCTAGAAGCTACGAGAGGTCTGGTGAATTCGTGCTGTGAAGATGCAAAGACTCTCAATACTTGCTCTTTCGTTGCTTCGTGGCCGCGCTGACCTGACCATCGAGCTCAAAGTGCGTCCACTTCATCGAAGTGTTCCATTCCTTAAACTTTAGGCTGGGTCAAGCTGGATGACTGTACCCGCGAACACATGCCTGCCTCAAGCTGAAACTGCCTTGTAATATCAGGCTCGGCCAAAGACTATTGACTATTGCACCAGAGCATTGAAACACAGCAAGCCCGCGATGCAACTGGGGCGCCGTGATGTCTTGTCCTTTTGGCAGTGATTCCGGCCTGAGCTGATCAGTATGTGGCACCAGAACGAGCATTTCATATAATGACCTTCTGAGGATTTCTGTGGATGAATGGATGGACATTTCGATTCGCACATCTCCGGGAGCTTCCGTCGGAAAAGATCGTAAGATAGCCATGTGGCAGGAAAAGTATCCGGGAGACTACACACTAAGCCTTGTTTCTCTCCAAGCTGCTCGCAGTCCGGCACGTCGAAGTAGGTCAAGTCTGTTGAACCAGTGACCTTATCTTTGCGTATATCGAGGTAGCGCAACGAGGAATGCTCCAACCAGCAAAGCTGGCCGGCCTTGACTGAGAGGGGCGGTCGCATCTTGTGCAACGACGCAAAGTCGAGGCCATCGAAAACAGCCTCCAGGCATAGCAAAGCTGGAAGAGCAACCCTGTATGTTTCCGAATCTGAGAGTTGCAGGTCTCTAGGAAAGTGCCCTGCCGTTCCGCTGCAGCCGTACCCGACTCACCCCAGCAACGAAAAGGTTGAATTCTAAGTATTCCGAGAACATAGGGTTCTTGAACTCAGGGCAGAAGGCCAAGACTGTTGGGCCTCTTCCCGGCACTCCGACAGCGAAAGTCGCTCTTCGTCATTGGATCGGAGCACTCCCGTAAGGAAATGCCGCCCCTTCTCGAACTCGCTGTCCTTGGCCCCGCTGCAGTTCGTGAGTGCAGCATGGAAGGTATCCGTTTCTTGTACCGGTGGCAGTGGAGGACTGCGGCAAACCGGCACAAACTGTATGCAGCTGCCCAAACTTGAACAGTTTATCTGAGAAGCGGGAGTACCAATCACAAACTGCCGGTCACGGGCCAGTTTAAGCTTCCTGGGCAAGTGCTCCTCCACGTTGAAGGCCTCTAGCACATTCAAGGTTCGTGGGGCTTCAGGGCATGACGTTGCTACGTAGGGTTCACGACCCAAAAACCCCGAATTGTCTCTATAACCTGTCACGGCCCTAAACCCTAAACCCCACCCGAAACTCGATAGGAGGGCCTGATCGGCTATAGCATCCATCTTGTGCATGGCAGTGCGAGCATCGGAGGGAATGTCGAAAGGGAGCAGGCCGGTCAGACATTCCTTGGCTTTGGACTTGCGGCAGATGGCTCATGTGATGAAAAAGTTTGGGTCGACGCGTCCTCCCGGACCGGCCAAGGAGTATCTAGCTTGGTTCAGGCAACCTCCATTTTCCCGTCCGCTCGCCTGTTCTGCTGGGGGGGCGGGGCCGCTTTGTTTTTTTTGTGTGCTTTTTCTTATGTTGCACTCACTTCTGGCGATCTTGGGAGCCTCAGGGATGCTCGTGGCATCTCTGGGAATGCTGCTTGGGTACTGTATGCGATGCTACTGTGGCGTTCTTGGGCTGTTTGGGGTCGATGCTGGCATAGCTTCAGCTTTAGCTTTCCATCGACTTGATAGCTTCAGCTTTAGCTTTCCATCGACTTGTGCATGTGTCCTGAGCGCTTGTGCCGTATAAAGCTGTCGTTCTTGAATGGTTTCAGTGCAGAAGGCCGTGCAGCAACAAAGGCCGCCCCACGGCATCCACATGTCATCTCAATCAACACGGTGAAACACCCCTCCAGATCCCAATGAAGCCTCTTGCCCACATTCATGCTCGTTTCTTCAGGATGGCTCTTTCGTGATATTCCGTCACGGCAATAGTCTTTTTGTCCGTCCACGTCGACTATACATACACGGCTTGCCTGGAACACTGCTAGGCCAACCCAAACCATCCAAACTACATGCAGGCTGCAAAAGCCAAAACAGAAGCGGCATGCTCAGACTGATGCATGCCGGACGTCGTAAGTAATGACCCCAATGGCCCAGATGTCGCTCCTGCAGCTGCTGTACCCGTCGAAGGCTTCTGGTGCCATGTATTCCGGAGTGCCGCAGATCAAGTCGCACTTGGCAGTGCCACTTTCGTCTTGTACTGCTGAGAGGCCAAAGTCCAGCCTTAACTCTTAGACGAAGATTACCAGCAGGGTTTCGCGAGGAAGGCCAATGCTCATCGGGTTTCGATCCAAGGAGCAACTTGAGATGGCCTTCAGCCGATAGCATGATGTTGTCCTCATGCTCATGAAAACACTGGCCACGAAAAAGCTACCATGGCCCTCGCCCTTTTGCTAGAGGGAGGGGATGGCTCCCTACACTACCGGTTCGGCATCCGGGCGATGCCGCTTCCAGTCGTCTCCCCCAGTGTCTTGGCTGGATTCGCGTTGTGAGCGGACCGCCGACGTCAGTCGACACTAACTGTCACTAACTTCAACTACAAGTAGGCTTCGTGCATGAAGGCTGACACAGACTGCTCTCACGGTGACACGGATTACACTAAGCAACGGCAATGGATGATCACAATATGATGTCGTGAAGTGGTGCAGCCTCTCATCTGCCCGATCTGCCCGACGAGCTGGGTTTTACAGTCCAGCTCATGTGCGCGATGGATATGGGATGGCTGCGATGGCTGCATCGGCAGCTGAAGTCAAAGCCACGGCTCTGGCTTCAGATCCCGGTGTACATGGCCGTAGCGGTGAACTTCCGAAACCGCCTCGATGAGCTCGGCCACGTAGAAGGCAGTCTCCTCTAGTGAAAGCCTGCCACGCCTGTGATCACCGAGCCCGGGAAAGACAGTCCGACTGTTTGGCACGTCCTTGCCTTGTGATGTGCGTTGTCAAGCTGCCTCCCTGCAAGAACTCCATGGCCATGAACACATTTGTGGAATCCTGGCACGAAGTGCTGGTATACGTCAGTGGGACGTCTTGTTTTCGATCTGTGGGGGATGCAGGAGGAAAGTGCCTTCTAGCAGAGTTAGTTTTTGGGACGTCCTCTCAGCAAGATGCTACTTATATACATGGCCGATTGCCAATGCTTCCACGATTTCCACGGACACTTCCTCATCTCATGGACGCATCGCACGTCTATCGGTCTCAAAACTCACGAACGGTTACCGCAGTGGCATAAACATGCCGCCGTGGCCTGGAAGGCGCACAAGAGCTTGGTGCACCACCGGGAGCTCAGCCCTGCCAGTGCATCACGCTCGTTGAAGACCAGTGCGTTCTTCTTCTTGTAATGCTCCTTGCCTCATTCGAGCGAGGTCTTTGCTATGGAAACCTATACGGTGCGCAAAACAGGAACACACCAGGACCGCGGCTCATCCGCTTCAGCGCATAGATCTGATTGTTGACGCGCAACCTGGTCTGGAACATCCTTGCCTAAAAGACAAGGTTGATTTTGCAAGAAGTAGCAGCGAAGACTCAGCCTCACCAAGTGCACGGTGCCAAAGCCACCCTCCAGGTGTCAGTGAGAAACGCAGTGGCATGATGGTAGCAGCCCACCTCAATTTCTCAGAGACTGTCATGCAGTAGCTCTCCCGGCCTTACCCAGGATGGTCAATGACTCGAAATCGTCAGGTGACCACCTACAGTAGTCGCATGCTCGCTTGTCACTTCAAAAAAAAGTCAGCCACATTCGCTGTCTTGGGTCAGGACATGCGAAGATCTGCTCTCATGAGCTCATCTTCGGCATGCAGGTGCCTCAGTTGGGAACACGTTGGAACTGCATTCCAGGTCCACACCCCAGCCCGAAATCGTGCGCACGATCACACAAGCACTGGGCCACTATTCCAAAAACCCTTTGCGTTTCTGTATGGTTACTTAGAAGGACCTAGATCGACGTTTGGCAAAACTTCTGTGCGCAAATTCTGCAAGAGCCGTTGGCATCGACAAGTGACAAGAGGCACCTTCAGAGCACATTGCGGGCAAGGGGCTCTTGCATCAACCGTGGCAGTTCATCCGGCTCGGCATCCCTGCAAACTAAACGCGCCATGCGAAGAGGAGCTTCCAGCATAGAAGACCGTCGAGACTGCAGCGATACGCCAGCCTTGCTGCCTCCTGAAAGCTCTTGCGCATGGCTTGAAGGGTCCTCTCTGCCATCAGGCGTCGCTGTCAGAGGCTTCCCCCAAGCACCATAGAAAAAAGGATCGTAAACGACTCAACGTCTGCGGCTACACACAACTTCCACGCGCAGCCGTGCCTGTCCACTCTGTCTTTGTGCTCTCGCTTCTCGTTCTCCGCTTTTTTGTAGGCGGCAAAGAACTTGGTAACCTGTCTCGCACGGTGTTGAACTGAAGCGGCATATCGCCTTGTCCATGGAAAAAGGCCAGATGCACACTTCACGAAATGATCCCTGCCTGCTTGTCCATTGCCTCATGGCTCGCCTCATCATCCTCAACAAGAAAGCAAAGTATACAGACCCGTCCAATTTCTGTCTCTGTATTGCATTTTTGCCCAGCTGCTTAGATGATCAGGTCGCACTGCACGAGGCGCTTAAGAAAACCATTGATGTCGCTTGGCGGGGCTGTGGGGTCGAGACCCCGCGTGAAACCCCCAAACCGCTCCAGACTCCCGAACGTTGTCGGTTTCAACTTCCGAGGATATCGTTTTCCTCTCTTGCTCTCCCTTCTTCAAGCAAGCATAAAGGAAAAGCGGGCGGGCCATGCAAGGCCCCCACCTCTTCGGAGGAACGGGCATCTGCAGCACGACATGCCGTCACAAGGAGCACCCTGTTCAGTATACCTAGATATGAGCACAAAGAGATAGAGGGGAGCGAGAGCAGGAGGGGAAGGGGGCGAGGGGAACGGGGAGAGAGCGAGAAAGTCAGAGAAGGGGAGACGAAGCAGGAGCTTCGCTGTTCAACTAACTCAACGGATCTCAACGGGCTTCCTCGGAAGAACTGCAAACCAACTGCATCCAGCGGTCCTTGTCGTTGCCACCATACCTGACAGCCCAAGACTTTACCGCCAAATGCGCATGGTCCTGTCGTCGCTAGTCTAGAGCCAACGTTCAATCCATGAGCGGTCGGTGATTCGAGGCACGTGCTCAAAGACACTAGCATTACGGAGGTACATGCAGCACACCCTTCACATGTGCTTCCGAAGTGCCCGCTGCTGAACTTTCTGCCAGCTTTGCTGATCCTTGCTACCGGCAATGCAGCACACAGCTTCCTAAAATTTGTCGGAGCCTTGTAAGCAACTCCACTCACTACGACCTTGACAAGAAACATGTGCACGCACACACGCGCAACAAAAAAAACAAAAGGCCTTCGCCTTATGTGACCAACTTCTGAAAAGAGTGCGGTAACGCGGAGTCCCCCCCACCCCTTCTGCAACCCCTTTCGGGAAGGGATTCGGGAGACTCTCGACAGCAATTTGAGAAGGGGTGTCGCCCACCTTACAGCTGCGGAAAAACATCTCAATGGCATCACGCGAAAAGCCATGCGTTCTACCACATAAGCACAATGCATCACAGAAAAGTACGCCTTGTGACAGCTTGAATCCACGACAAATACCAAAAAAACGCCTGCCGCCCGCATGCTTGAATTATCAATGGTCCAAGTGGAACTTGATCGGCGCCATGTGACGGGCTCTGAAATGATGCATTGCCTGCAATGCGGCCGAGCCTGCTCACTCCGCCACTGGAGGCTTTCTCGAAGAAATGAGCATTCCTCGCCTCCCTGCCAAACGTCCCATAACTATTACAAACTCTGTTGGGCTCATCTGGATTACCTTACACAGTCTCACAAAGCAGAAACATGCTAAGAACATGGAAGCGCAGCAGTCCGGACCTCTGGATTGCAACCTTGGGGTCCATCGATGACGGCGTGGCACGCGTGCTATCGGCCGCAAGTCTGAGAGCGGAAATGCTGCGACAAGGTTTGACACCGATGTGATGACAAAGTAGCAAGCCGGGGCAGGGCTACAGGATGTCAATGCGGCTCACCTTACTCGAGTATGAAATGCGGGCCTGTTCAAAAAAACAAGCAGCATCACGCCTCAGACACCAAAGCCTCCATTTCATCTTGTTGTTCCTGGCAGGTAAAGCGTGGACGGAAGGCAGTGTGGCATGCCGTGGACAAGCTTCGTGGAGCGGGATTTGCAAACGTGCGAAGAGACTCACGCTGCGAATGTCTGTGCCGAGCGGCTCGTTTCTGCTTCTTGATGCTGGCCTGCCAGGCAGCCAAAAGGCTGCCAACGATATCCACAACCTCCTCACAATTTCAGGACTCGAGACTTCGAGGTGCGGTTGGCGTGACCAAATCCGGCCTGCGGGCCGTGAAGAGCTGGCAAGCACGCTTGAATCGCCTACAGGTACAGCATGGATTAGCATGGTACAGCAATGCAAAACAAGTCCAACGGAAGCTGTTGCCGCACCTCGGAGAAGTGGCCTTTCGAAGCGCAGGTCTGAACTTGGCTTAAGGCACGGTGAAGGCGGGCGGCGTCTGTCGGTGACGCAGAACTTTGGCGCGGTCCTGCAGAGCTGCGATCTGCTGCGATGATGTGGAATAAACCTATGTCGAAGAAGTGGGTACAAGATAGACACTGCTCGGAAAGAAACAACATGCAAGCCTCCGTCACGCTCCCGCGGCTCACGTGGTTCCCTCCCCCGACTTCGTTGTAGCTCTAAAGGTTCCCCTTCGGGCTCTGCAGACTGTCGGGAGGAGGAGCCACGGCTCCGGATGGTCGAGATCGAGGCAGTAGCCTCGAGGGCAGAGTCTTCCAGATGCTTTTCAGATTTTTTCCGTCCAGCGCCAGTGCCTGATCCTGAAGAGCCGGCGCTGAGAGAGTTGCGGAGGCTGACGCCGATGACTCCTGCTAAGGCACAGGAAAGCTCTTGAGCTGGAAGCTCTTTGTTTCGGGCATGTTCCGCCTTTCGCCGTTCCGGGCTGCTTCGCTTGTAAAACGGCTGTAGTACCGGCTGTCATTCCTCATCACTCACCCGGGTCCTTCTGCGAGGCGTCGGATTCGGCATCTGATTCACTGGAAGCCCATGGGTCAGGTGGCTCTGTTCGAGGCGCTAACGCCTGACACAGATCCTCAATTTCTCAGTGAGCAAAGGGTGCCGACCCTGTGCAAAGCGCGTGTCGAGGAAGCTTCTTGCATCCAGGCGACATGCAAGACTACAAATCCAGACAGAGCTGCAATGGATCACTATCCGTTCGCGCCACACTTGACCAAGGGCATCCAGGCGCTCTACAGATTTCACGGAGCTGCTGAGACCGGCAGGTGCTTAAGTGTGCCAAGTGGCTTGGCTGGACTGCGGTGCCGCCTTCCTCTGCACAGCTGCGACATCCTGCAAGCAAGAGCCCCGCGCAAAAGATCGAACAGGGGAGTCAGGGGAGCAAACAGCACCTCAGTCCTGTGCTTCCAGGATCTCTGTAGCAATGGCTTGCACAGCTGCTTCGGTGGCTGCACTGATGGACGAAGCACGACGCTCGCTGCGCTCGTCGTTAAAGAGGAAGGCCGATGCACTGCCTTCACTGGGAGATGCATGGAAGACTCAACAGCGAAAGCAGACCTGCACCAGGATCGTACCGTAAAGCTGTCGAAACGTCAGCTCCACAGCCGGCCTCCAGTATTGCTCCGCGCCTTCGTTGAGGCATGAGCAGAGTGTCGCCGGACAGTCTCTTCTTTCCGGCCCTTGCTCTTGCTCCTACAGCAAGTATAGGTTCCGACAGCGCAGGGGTGCACGGCAGTCTAAAGCGAATCTGGGATCACAAGTTTACACCGCAGAGGAGCGAGTATTGCTCAACTTCCGAATGCCGAAACGCAGGCTTAGTTCAGAAGCTGGAGCGCCAATACTGCATGACAATGACACATGGTCCTGGGCGAGCGAGACGCTGCAGGGCGCAGGCCAGCCGGCAAGGTCTTCCGAAGAGCGGAGACGGCACCAGTGGCCAACCCATCGGCAGCCGCCTGCAGACTGCGCGAACGGTCCAGCAAGGAATCAGCGTGAATCAGCTCTCTTCTGAAGTCGGGAGCGACCGGCCTGCAGGAACTGCTGCGCCACCGTTGCTTGCTCCTACACAACTCGGAAGGCGTGACTGCAGTCACGCCATCTTTCAGAAGTCACGCTTGCAAGTGTGTCTAGGACCACATTCCCAAAGGACCTGTCAAGAGCGCTCCTTCTGATCGGTAAGCTCCAGCGCCCTGCTGCGGTTGGACCGGCGGGTGCCGATGGCACCCGGCGGCGTGGCCGAGCGTGGCATGGCTCATTCTTACGGCTTCTGGACTGGCCTTATGGCCTATAAATAAGCCTACGATGGCTTCTGTATGCATTTGAATTTCGCGCTTCAGGCTTTAGAGTTTCTCTGCTATGGATGCTTTGGCACAGGGGCTAGCTTTCTTGGTGGAGCATGGTGGAGCTGCTGTGTGGTTCAAATTGTCTCCAACGCGGAGTGGAGACTTTTGGGGAGCTATCCGACTCTCCTGGAGTTTCGCTTCTGCTACGGGAATTCATGGTAGGGTTTGCTGTAGAGTGCTAGTTCCACGACCAAGACTCCCCTTTCGATAGACTGAGCTATGTGAGCCGTGAGCTCTTGCATGTACTTTCGCATCACCGGGTCACAATGATCGCGATCGGCGTTGGGCCTCTGGGTGCCGTGCTCTCTGCACGACGAAGGGAAGCCTGTGGCAGGCCTGGGGCAAAGGCAGAGGTAGTTTTGGTACACTGAGATGCCTACTTCTGGGATGTCAACGAGGCGGTAAGTACTCGGTTCAGACCGTAGTTGCAAACTGGAACATAAAGTTCGCAAGAGTCCACATCACACGACATCAAGGGTCCGCTGTGAGATTCCACCAAAGACTTTGGCGACTTGATCTTTCCCAACAGTATCAGAGAGTCCTTATGGCAACATAGTCCTAAAGCCACCCCGACCGGTACCTCTTGCAGGCATTCACCAACAAAGCGGGATGCTGAGCCACGTTTTTCCGGGTTGTGCCGATGCGACACGGTCCGATGAGACAGGCGCATGCTACGAAGTTGCCAACTTTTTTCTGCTGGGCTTAGCTTTAGGTAGCTTGCGGGATTTCTTGGAGGCATGCTGCGCTCCGCGGTGCTCGGCAACCTGGTCTGTGAAACCCACCTCTGACAGCAGCAGCTCCGCGCGTTGATATGCTTTCGTCGTTCTGGAGAGAAGCTTGATCGCCTCTTCCTCTTTGGTCGGCAAGAGCTGCAGCTGCTTGCCGATCCTCTTCTCGATGCCCTGCACACGGGGCACATCCAGCTCGGACATGAGAGAAACCACCTTTCCAGGTCGTCCCGCACGTGCAGTGCGGCCAGCACGATGGACGTAGGAAGCTGGGTCGAAAGGCAACCCAACATTGATCACGACGCCAACCATTGGGATATCTAAGCCTCGGCTGGCTACATCAGTGGCCAGCAGAATGCTGGCACGACTTGCGCGGAATTTCCCCAAACTTGCAAGTCGTTGCCTTTGTGACTGCAGTGAATGTAAGCCTGTAACTGCAAAGCCTAAGATATCCAACATCGTGGTATACATCTGGCATTCCTCGATGGTCTGCGCAAAGATTATGCAGCTCTCATCTGGGAAGTGTGATTTCAACAGAAAGTGCAGATAGTTCACCTGCACGGACTTGGGGACAAACACATACAGTTGAGTCAGGTTCTGAAGGGTCTCCTCATTGGGGTTCGCGTCGACCAGCATTAGATCTTTTCCT
The DNA here is from genome assembly GCA_905221615.1 of Symbiodinium sp. CCMP2592. Lineage (NCBI taxonomy): Eukaryota > Dinophyceae > Suessiales > Symbiodiniaceae > Symbiodinium > Symbiodinium sp. CCMP2592. The sequence continues at coordinate 1,942,808 of CAJNDT010001668.1, read as the reverse complement.
TTCCTCAACCTCTCGATGCACTCGGTAATGGTGGCCGAGAAGAATAAAGTCTGCCGTGACTCCGGAAGCACTTCCAGGATTCGACTCAAAGGATCCTCGAAGGTCTCCGTAAGGAGCTGATCCTTAGAGAGGGGTTTACGCGCTCACGACTCGGACATACCAGGCGAGGTTCTCAGTGCGAGGTCGGCGTGCTGAGGGTTTAGGGTTTTGCTGGAAAAGTCGTCTACACGTGTGTGTGTGTACATTGCACGTTACCGGTCCCACTGTCAAGCCTTTTAAACCCCACGTGAGGGAGGCGCCGTGCCCACAAGGGGACGGGTCCATATAGCATTACCATGGATTGGGGAAGGGGGTGGACCCGTGAACGCTGTCACATATGATCTGCGATGAGTTCTCCTCTACTGGCCTTCATTCTAGCCTGTGGTGATGGGGAGTGCTTAGACAGGACGTCCCTGCAGCAATTCCAAGCATCTGCTTCGTCCAGGACGAAAGTATGCAACTTTCGAAAAGCCCGAGCCAAAGCAAAATCGCCGCGCAAGAGGTCCGCCAGCCTTCCAGGCGTAGCCACCAAAACATGGGTCCGATCCGCAATCAGCCTGCTCTGAATGGAGAAATCACGTCCGCCGACAATCTCTCCGACGCTGACGTGGATAGCCTGGCCCATGGCACGGAAGTTGTCTGCGACCTGAAATGCGAGCTCTCGTACAGGCACGAGGATCAAGGCAAAAATGCCGTAAGGATCCTTAGACAGGAAGTGTAGAATAGGCAGGCTGTAGCATGCGGTCTTGCCGCTGCCAGTACGTGCATTTCCGGCGATGTTCTTACCAGACAGCACAGGTGGGATCGCCATGGCCTGAATATCAGTGGGGTAGTTCATGCCCAGCTTTCCACATGTGTCGACGATCCACTTCGCCAGACCTAGTTTTGAAAAGGAGGTGTTTGTCCGAAAGAGCTTCTGCTCAGGCTCCTCGGCTAAATCTGCAACAGGTGCCTTGGCCTCGTCCTGAGCATCGGTTGGGGGGACAACTTCCTTCCTTCTCGCCAGCTTCCTCTTGGCTCTGACAGGAGGGTCTTGGCGTGCTCGCTTTTCAGTGCTCTCCGCTGACGAGGCTTTCAGCTCGGGGGCAGCTGCAGATGCTCTTCGCTTCTTTAGTTTGGCCATGAAGGAGTCATTTGCGACCAGCTACTGCTGTCCAGATTGCACATGCCCAAAAATGGAGGATCCCTTCTACTCTGCTCTTGCACCTGTTGCGGTTACAAACAGCTTGTGTAACTACCGGAGTCGGGCAGATGCACTAAGTGTGCCCCGTGTCAACATGATCTGCAACGGTTCGCACCTGCAGCACGGGCAGACAGGTGGTTATATATGCTTCTACAGCTCAGCCAAACACCGGCGTCTGCGCGATTGGGACATGTCATTCCTTTACCGGGTACGCGGCCAAAACTAGCAGCCTTGAGAGCGTTCAACCCTTCGTAAAACCGGCTACCGATGAGCCGTGAGCCATCATCAACACTTGCCGGACCAACATCTGTCAAACTCGCTCCGCTCGAAGCTCAGCAGCTCTGCGAGTGCTGTAGCACTGTAGCAGCTTGGGCAACATTCGAGAGCTACAAGTAGCAGCAAGAAACACGAGATGACGCACCCGACACAGAACGAATCTCCAAGTCCGCACCTCCCGGCCAACACAAGCAGAAACTCCATCGGCTATTGATGGGCTGGCATGTTCTCCTGCACTGATCATACATAGTTGTCGAGATTACTGAAGTCTCGGTGTAAGCCCATATTGTAAATGCCAAGCGATGCAAATTACAGAAGTTTTGCGAGTTGCGGTGGCAAGTACTTATGTCGAAGTCGGTCTGCTGTGCTGGGCATGCTGGAACACCTCCGGCAATCTCAGTATGTGCCAAGGGCCTACGGGAAGGAGCAGGACACGCCAACAAGCGAGGGAATGAGCAAAGCGGGGCAGATTTATGACCTCCGAACTGCGACCTGTGAAGGCCGAGGCTTTGCTATACACATCGCGTCAGAATGGTTCAAGAGACTCGTAAGGGGCCGCAAAGCCACCGATAGTGCAATCACGAAAGCATGATGCACTGGGACACCCGCTGCAGTGGCGAGACTTCAGATCAGCAAACGCAAAGCCCAAACAATACGTTGGACTGAGTACCTGTGAAAGCATTTAACATTAGAACTATAACCCAACACAAAGAATGGGGCAGGGCTTTGGCTCCCTGACCTTGACCTGCACCAGACTTGAGGCCTTTTAGCCGCATGTCTTGCAGGTGCTGACAGCCTCAAAGCCAATCATGAAGCAACCGGTGTCAAGCAGGGACACTAGCACAGGCCAGTCTTGTCCAGGCATGCAAAATTCAGTCTGCTAGGCACACGTTGCACCCCTAAGATTGAGATACGTTGAGTATCCAGGTAGGTGCCATACCTCAGGCTCGACCATCTTTGCTTAGTCGGCCTTTTGTTCCAGACGTCGCTTTGCTGGTTCCGATCCGTCATCGTAGGGAATGTAGGTTCCCATGAGCTTGTCCTCGTTTTGTCTGCACTTCTACCGAGACACTGGAGTAATGGCGCACTAGTGCAGCCCCGGCTCCCAAAGCATTGTAAATTGTCCAAAATTTCTGTCTGGCCGGCGGTGGTGCATTTCGTGGGCGCCGGTCGAATACCAGTCCACACCTGCTCAGAAAACGCTGGGAAGATCCTAGGAAGACGCCTCACATGCCTTGCCTAGGAAGCGGACTTCGAAGTCGAACCCCGCGTGGTTGAGCGAAGCTCCCGTCGTCATGAGGGCGAGATGGGTACCCAGGGCAGCCGCATGCAGGCCGACCGTGTGGGCAGTTATCTGCACGGCACACATCCATAAGAACATCGCAATCCTCAGCCCACAGACATTTTCCAAGTCTGGAGCTTAGTCTTTGGAGGCACATGCATCGAACCTGAACATTGGCGAACAAGCAGATCTCAAATGCGCGCGGTAGCTTCGTGCAAGACTGACTGTAAGATTCTGGAGCATTTATCAAGGCAAGCTTCAACTGCTCGACAGGATGCTCGTTGCGAGCATCGATGTTTCCACGCGTGGGATAGACTGACCGATGATGGTGTTTGTGAATGTAAGGGTAGATGGACGGATGATGCAGCAATCCTCGGCTCCGGCACGATCGAAACTCATGCAACTGGCCGTCCTGATGGGAGACATGGCAGTCGTGCTGTAATGCAACTATTGGAGGTGCAACGACCAGACGAGCATGTCATGAAGGACAAGCGGCGATGAGCAGGAGCGTAGAACATGTCGTTGAGAAGAATGATCAACCTACAGTTCCGAATTGCACTCACAAAGCTCATGTTGATTCTGTTGGTTTCTCTTCGAAATCCCTCCTCCCCAATCTGGATCGAGTCAGGACACAGAAGCGCCAGAGGTCCTGTCAGAATCCCGAAGGAGCTCCAGCTGCGGAAAATCACGGGTGAGCTCCACCTCGCTTGCGTTTCCAGCAGATAGGGACGTCACATCTGCTCATGCTGGGAAATTCTGCGTCGGCACCGTGCGAGTTGCCAAGTTCAGCAGATCTCATGTTACACCACGTGCAGCTTGGAGGCATCACGTTGAGTATGTGGCATGTGAAAACTGACTCGATGACGGAATTCATAGAAAGGAACAGCATGTCCTGTCACTTTCTGGGCCCTGCGGCTGTTTCCACGGCACAGTCTGCGACAAATGCACAAAGCACGTGCTGCCCAGTCCTTCTTGTCCAACCTGAGCCGAGACTGCCAGAAAAGCGGAAGCCCAAGAATGATCAAGTCTAGTGATATCAACTGCATCCAAGCAGCTGATTCTTGTACAATACCTTGTCACCAGTACGGCTTGGCAGCTCCTTCAGGAAGCTGCAGGCGCAGGTCACGCCTCAGATCCCAAACTGGCAGAAGTCATGGCAATGGCCAGGAGCCGTTGGGAAAGCCAATTTCAACCAAGCTGGAAGCCAAGGTCAGCTGCTTGCAAGGCAACTTCCTGGAGAAGGAGGAAGCTTTCTGCGCGCCACCCCAAAAAGTGAGTGGGCCTTGACCACGACGGAGGCCAACCACATCGGAAAAGAGAAAGAAAGTGGATTGACCACAGAGGCCAAAGGCCCCATGAAGGAGTCCATACTTCCTCTGCTAGGACAAGGGAAACTCTTGCATACCGTCAGGGGCACACCGTGACACTTGCGGCAACTACATGGAGAAGCCGTAAGTGCCGCACCAAAAAGTTTCCACAGGTTGCCAGTTGCCCAGCTACCTATGTCCCCAAGTTTGAGCAGCTGGCGACCCCAGATCGGTCAGCATAAGGAGTCCCAACAGGGCGGGTGTCTGCTCGGAAGGCCATTGTTCAGCATCCTATGGCTCAGCAAGAATTCATTTTCTCGCCGAAGAGATTTTGCGGGTGGCCGGCCAAGCACCGCACCCCGCATCCTCCATCCAGGGGCAGCTACGCTGCTGTCACAGGGACAGGGAATCTCTGGGATTTGTACACTTTGGACAGGTCAACTACCACCTCCAAGTAAGATAAACCAGCACCTCTACTCACAAGATGCACAGCATGTCATCAGCGCTATCTCAAGCGCGCGGCATCCATCCGAAGACCCCCGAGTCTAAGGCCGTGAGAGCAGCGGCCAGGAAGACCTTCCCGCCAAGCCATGAATGGTAGCCCTTGTCCAGAAAATCGCCTTCCATGGCATACTCTCTTGACATTTCCCAGTGAGATTCAAAAGCAAACGCCCATTAGAGCTGGCCGAGCTACCCAGTGCTTGCAGCCAAGTGAAGCCTCCGGCTGCTGCGCACAGCAGCTGGAGTTTCGCCCGCTGCTCCGGCTTGTCAGCCCTCTGCAAGCAAACGAAGCCACCCAGGTACATGGCGATGGCAGCGGCCTTGCCAATCCTGGAGCGATGAAGGACATCCAAAGATCTCGATCTAAGCTACTTGCCAGAGACATTTACGAGCAGAAAGCAGAAGCTAATAGCGCAAGGGTATCGAGAGCATCGAAGCAGGCACGCACGGGAATTTAAAAGCCTTCCTTGCCGAGATGCAGCTGTAGATCTGCTCCACGATATTTTGGTCTGACCTGTCTTGAAACTAAAGAGCATGAAACTGTATGCCGACACCACATCTCATGCCAAACCAACCCGTGACATGTGGTCGAATCAAGCCCAAGAATTAGCCATCTCAGCTTTGGCCACCCTCCGATACAGTAGTCTTTACACGGCCTCCTTCTCGGGCAAGCTCCAGGAACTCTTATCCTCCAGCATGGCCGCGTACTTCTGAACCAATTGGCTCGGCGTCCATAAAAACTGGTGCTGAGCTCCTGGGTTGAAGTGCCGGATCCTCCCCCAAAAACACTCTGAGATTCGAGGAGCCTAGGACCCTAGGATCTGGTCATCTCATTGCATCTCAGTTGCGCTTGGAGACCGAAGAGCGCAGCAAGTGCCAGAAGCAGCCACCTCGTAGAAGATGAAAGCGGCCCATTTTGCGCCAGTGCTGCAGATTTAACTCCACTACGTTGAAAGTTCCCGCTGGCTGTGCCAGCCCGAAATAATCCAATCGTTCTGTTTCAGCTTCGTATGTGCTGAAAAGCCGGTCCCAGATGATCCTCGGTTTTGCTGAAGGGTAGATTCTTTACTGTCTCTGTGTCAAGTTCTTATGTTTCGAAATAAGAAACCCTGAACCCTTTTTGAACCCCTAAACCCTAATCCCTAAACCTTGAGCCCTAAACCCTAAACCCCCAAATCCCCCAAAGCCAGGGATCAGGACCCCAGCATAGTTGCAGTTCCCAGGCGGCCGGTGGTGCATTCGGTGGTGAAAGGGGGTGTTGAACACGTACTCCAGGAGGCCCAGGCGGCCGCAGAGTTCGGTGTGAATCCAGAACTGGTACATCATGTTGAGCTGTGCATGTATCCTCAGCTGCGAAATGGAAAAGAGAGACTCTGAGTTCACACGGCCTCAAGAAGAGGCTCGGCGAAGAAAGGGCTACGAGGTAGTCGGCCTGGACAAGGGCAGTACTGTAGTAGTGCATCCGGGTCACAAGATAGACTCTGCAGGAAAGACCAATGCAAGGGGCAAGGAAAAAATCCATGTCATCATGGGCTGGAGAGCTCCTTGCCGAAGTGCCGTGGCTAGGTTGTAGTCCTAAGGATCGCAGGCGGGGCACGACCACTACCGGTAAGAGGTTTAGGATTTAGGTTTTCGGAGCTCACACTCGGACAATCCAGGCGAGGGATGTGGTTCGGAGTCTGAACGGTGAGAATACACTAGAAAGAGTCGAGACGATAAAACAACAACAATGATAGCCAACACATAAAATGACTGTACTCCTCTGCGACTTCATCCCTGTAGCTGCAGATCACTCCAAGGGTATGGGGAGGGCAAAATACCTAGGAGCACTAAGATACTGGTAAGGACCGGGTTCGTCCAGGTATATTGTGATCTGTGTTCGTGCCATCTTCTCGAAAATGATTTCGACTAGCCCTTTTGGCCATGGCTCAGATGAAATAGATGGGGTGATATATGATGGACATGTGGGACCTGCTGCACCCATGCACTTGCAACATGCAAAGATACTCACACGTATGCAACATGCAGTCATACAGTGCCATACCGGAAAAGGATTTAGGGTCTAGGGTTTAGGATCTGCCCACTTCAAGCACCAAGAGTCCTCACCGGAGTGGTGCGCACTGTGGGCAGCCCATCCGGTATGCAGCACATGCATGCTCCGGTGAGCCCAGTAGTAGGCCAGGTCCATACCAAGGAAAAGACAAATCCATGTTGTCAGCGGCTTGCCTGGCGAGCCGTCTTCCAGTGCTAAAGATGATTTCAAGTTGGAGGCATGGTAACTCAAGTTCGGGCAGTTTTCGGGAAGCAGCTACGAAGCTTTTACCCCAAGTTCTGGAACACACACGGCCAGCCTTTCACATCGAAGTCGACCAGGCGGCACGTGTCATTCACCAACCGGTATGCCGCTTTGGGATCTGCAAACTTGGAAATCAAGGCCACCACCAGCTGCTGACAAGTGCCAGAAGAAATGGATGCCAGTAGGTCGTTAAACCGATACAGACTCTTTTCGGCAACGACTGTCCCGACACCAATCTCCGTCGCAATCATGAGAAGGAACATGCCCTCAGCCGCAGCGAGAGACAACCCATGCCTAAGTGTCCTGAAGCAGAATCTGATGGAACGTTGAAAGCAGAACGACTCAGATCCCAACGAAGCCATGTTTTGCGATGAGGTTTGGGACCTTCTCTCCTTTGGTGAGAGCTAGGCGCTCTGGCGGCACCAAATAGAACATGCACTGCAAGCTCTCGGAGAACCATGTCGCAGCCCACGCCTCAGAGTCTTGCGTCTTCTACATACATGCTTGTGCAACGGAACAGCAAGAACCACAGGCTTCCCAAGGTCGCCGCAAGCATTGCGCCAGTGTCGAGCTTCCCCACCATGCCGCGAACATCAGACACTAGAGACATCAGAGAGAAGCGATGTGAGCCAATTAACAATTGGACTTGGTGGCCTGCAGGTGGTCTTTCTCGATGTGCTGGCTCATGTCTCGGGATGGCCGGGGTACCCGCGGTTAGTGATTGTCGGGCGTTTTGTCACTTCCCGTTGGCCACGTGCTCGAGCCGCTGGATAACATAGCTCGAAGGCATGCCAGAGGTCAACTGCATGAAACCGGCGCTCTGCCCTGCCGATTCAACCCCCCAGTTCGTTTAAACCCAAATGCTTCGCGAAGCTGCTGAAACTGGCAGTGATTCAGGAGGTCTGCAGCTGCACGAACTTGGTGTCGGTAGTAAAAGACATTCAGAATCCAGCAGAGGTGTTTAGAAAAAGAGTGTGAAAGGTCGAGAGTAGCGTCGAGAGTAGAGTTTAGTATCTCAGAGTAACTCTCACGAACTCCTGCCTCAGATTTTTACACCGCTGACAAAAAACAAGGTCACTCACCAAATAGTTCACTAACTTTTGGGGCATCGGGGTTCTATAAAGGCCGATGACCGGCAGTCGAGTTCCTAGAGCTCCATTGAAAGAGGAGCTGTTCATCTTCGGAATCGATGACTCCATGCGCGGCACTCGCGCACGGTAGCCCAAAGCTTCGCAACTGCTTCGCACCTCATGGGCACCTTTGATCTGCATGCTCTGCAGGGCACCCTTCAAAAGTTTCGCTCTGCAGCCATCAAAGCTGGCCAAGACAATTATGAGGCCTCCTCGGCAGAGTCAAGACTCAAAACACCGCCTCGCTCTCCCCAGAGGCCGGGGGTCATGATGATACATGGTACAAGTATGTTACATTGTTACATCCCAATGCACAGTTTGGCAAGTTTACTGCATGTTGCTCCGATCAACATCCAAGATGTCCTCTTCGTCATCCGCCTGCGCGGTCACGGTCGCCTCTTCAGCCGCCGCAGATTCGGTGGTCGTCGTCGTCGTCGTTGTAGTAGTTGTCGTGGTGGGGCAAGGCTCCGCGTTGCACGCCTGTCACGTACTGGTTCCTAGATGCCCGGCTCTGTGCTCCAACCACCCGAGGCCCGAGGGTTAAGGCCGTCCGGGATAGCCCACTACACACCGAGTTCGAAACGATGGTCCTGGTGGTCCAAGGCGCTGCCAGGGCAGTCCTCACGCGGGCACCACTTCAAGCTCAAGGTTGGCTGGGAGAGGGCTTTGCCCTCAACCCTGACCCCCGGACCCGCAGCATCACACGGCTATCGTATTGGTCCTGCCCTCCGTTCCTGGTCTTGATCATTATTCTTCGATTTCGCTGCCTGGAATTTGCCAGCTCCCAGGCAGAAACTCTCAAAACAGTCAAGTTCACTGGCGGGCAATTTCAGCGTGCGCCTGGATCCGCCGCCACAGCTCTTCGAGCAGCTGCCCCACGCAGACCAGTCCGACCATTTGCAGTCGATCTGCAAATCGGGGAATTGTTTTTGTTGCTTCCGATTGGGGAGTTGTTTTTTCCAACGGCTTTGGGCCTTTGAGCCGACCCCATCATAAAACGCCTTTTGAATCTTTTAGGTAGGTCGTATACACAAGCTGCAAGGGAAGGTGAACAGGCTTAGAAGAGACTGCATTGCAAAATCACGGATCATGGAAGCGCAAAGCCACGCCTTGCAAAGCGTCACGCCCTTCTGGTCCTTGATCTCTGGGAGTGTTGCCCCGCAGAAGCCTGGCCAGCTTGTGGCTTGCGGTGCATTCATCTGTGTAGCTCAGCTGCGTGTGCACGTGCAGGAATAGTACATGAAACATAATATTCGGCAGGTTGAATAATGCATAACTGCATTCAGATGCACATGGCGAGATTCAAGTATGTTAGTCTATGTCGATCTCGATCTGTGTATCTACCCCACATCTTCTGTTTAAGCCTAGCTACCCTATCTGCCAATCGATCAGTCTATTCTTTCCATCCATCCGTCAATCCAACCATCCGCCGATGTGCATCTGTCTGTTTATCTGTCGGTCTGACCATCTGTCTCTCCCTGCCTGTCTATGTGTATATCATAAGAATACAATTTCGAAAATACAGACACATACATACACAAAGATAGACACTTCTAGGTGGGTGCATCTGCATAGAAAAATGTATGTAGACATAACTCTATACAGATAGATGGATGGGCGCATATGTGTATAAATACAGACAAAGAAAGAGGGAGAGGGAAGACGGGGAGAGAGAGAGAGGGAGGGAGTGACGGAGACAGATGGAAGGACGGACAGACAGACAAACAAACACCGAGATAGAGAGAGAGGGAGGGAGCGAGAGCGGTGAGATACCGAGAGACAGAGAAATAGATATATAGACGAAGCTTTAACGACATGTGTACATATGTACAATTATATACACACACATAAGGAGCATGTTGTATGCATTGACATACCTACATAGCTACCTACATCAGGCATCCCTCCCTACATACATGCATACACCCCAAAACCTTGTTTGACAGTTTGGACTAAGATTTTACATACCGTGCACCTACTGGGCAAGCAAATTTACCCTCAGCCAAGTCTCGGCTCACTTCATGACTATTCCTATGTGAATGCGGGCAAGGGACCGACCTCGCCCCAGCCAAGCTGAGGATCTCTAGAGTCGCAAGAGATCTGATGGGCGTTCATCCCAGTTCCTGTCAGCTTCTGCTTCCGCCAGTGTGAAGCTTGTGGACTGTCGCATGACAGGTTGATTCAGCCCAAGCAATGAAGTTGACAGGACACATTCCAGTCTTGACTCAAAGCGAGGCTGCTTGGACATACACGCGATCACCAGTCCATCGACGAAAAACGACTGAGAGTCACAAGTTACGTAAACAGCGCAAGCTCCACACACGGGGCTTTTCAGGTTGCACCATTATAACTCCAACATCAACTCGAGTCACTCGAGACTCCAACCCCGGGCCTCGGAAGGGAAGGATGTTTACGTCCTTATCATCGAAGAAGTACGTGTTGCTCTTCCTTACCACGGTAGAGCCAGATCCCACGTCACAACAACAACATGCCGATGAAGCACACAGTGATGAACCTGCGAGAATGCTTTTTATGCGCGTGCACAATCGTCGGCTTCATCCACTGGTTGGCCGAGTGCTCTCCGACCATTAAGAGTGCATGGCCAAGTATCGGAATGCACACTTGTTGAGATGCATACCTGCAGGCATGCTGAGCATCAGCTCAAGATGGCAGTTGCGACGAGTAGAACAGTTCGCTTCGGGCTTGGGCCGGCACCACTCCAAAATCTGAGCGACGGCATCCTGCTTTCGTCCGTCTGGCTGCGAGACGACGTACGGCGACCTCAGAAGCAGATCGAAGACTGCGCGTGGTCACGTGACGGTGCCTTCTACCCGAGTCGACCCACACATCGGAGCCGAAGATGATTACTGTAAGCCGCAGGCAGCAGCTTCATGTCCTTATGGGTAAACAAGCGGCAAGTTTGAGATCGATGATACTTTGAAGATTTGATGCAGGCAGGTCACACTCCATGCCGCGTTCTGTGGCTTCATCTGGAACTTGTCCATTGCGTCGCTCCGCAACACCTGAGTTTCATTCGCTGAAAGCCGAACCGTGTGGCAGCAACGGTTTCGACTACAGCAGCAACTGCCTCATCGTCGATTCATTGTCGCAGCGATTGCACAAGTCGGTCGAGTCGATCACCACAACCACTCAGAAAAATTGATGTGTTCCGTTCAATCCCTGGACCAATGTACTGCCAAAGGCTGGGGATAACGACCGTGAATCCGGAAGAAAGCCGAAGTCACCCCTGAAGCTTTCGCTATGGAATAGCATGTTCCATCATTCACAGGGCGGCCTGGTGCAAGAGCTCCTGGCGCCCGGATGTTTTGAGATGTTCGCTGCGTTTAGGAGAGCTGAGTCGTTCTCAGTGCTCACGGGATCATACCGTGAAGAGGGGGCAGGCTCTGGGGAAATTGCTATGCGGGTAACCTCCGCCTGTGGCGACTTTCTGCAGTCTTGCCAGAACTCCGCCGAGTGAGGCATGCCGAAGGCTTGTCGAGGTCGGGCGGCCGAGCGGTGCTCAACTTAATGTTGCCCCCTTCAGCCCTACTAACACCGAGATCTGCTGTCAAAGCCCGTCATCGCAAGGCGACCCAAAAACTAGCGACGCTTGTCATCCTCGAATGTTCCGGAAGCCCTGGTCTCCTCGCGCTCCCGAGAGTTGGCCCCACTGCCATCGCCGTGAGAGCAGATGCCCAAGTAGCACTTCGCACAGAAAGTGCCGGACATTCCTCGACACGTCACAGGTAACTGACGACCATGGCTGGCTCACTGCATGAAATTTCTCTCCTGCGCTCTGCTTTGCAACGACACGGATATGCCTACACGGTGCATAAACCATTACAAGTAGCCGTGCTACCACCGACCTGTGGTTGTTTGCGGAACTGGCGCTGGCGCAAGTGCTGACCCTCCGGAAGTCATTGAAAACTTGCTGTCGCGTTCCCAGTTTGCTGTCGTCCTGTTCCGGTTGTGCATGAAGCCCGGAAAGCGAGAGTAGTTTGGGATGGCGAATCGGTTTTTAGAGGATGACTCCCCGTACCTGTTGTCTTGTCGTCGCGTGTGCTGGTCACTCAAGCCAAGGTGCGCGCGGCTGCCAAAGCGGACAAAACCAAATCGCCACCTCCATAGGCGGTGTCGACAATTCCATTTGATGCAGTAGAACCCGGGCAGACATCCTGCATGGAGCAAGAGAGAGAGAGACAGAGAGAGAGAGAGAGAGAGAGAGAGAGAGAGAGAGAGAGAGAGAGAGAGAGAGAGAGAGAGAGAGAGAGAGAGAGAGAGAGAGAGAGAGAGAGAGAGAGAGAGAGCGAGAGAGAAAGAGAGAGAGGGAGAGAGGAGGGGGAGGAGGGAGGGAGGGAGGGAGGGAGGAGGGAGGGAGGGGAGGGGGAGGGGAGGGGAGGGGAGGGGAGGGAGGGAGGGAGGGAGGGAGAGAAAGAGGGAGGGGGAGAGAGAGGCCCACCCGCACGCACACACAAACTCAAAAACGGAGTAAATGTCGTGCAGACACTTGTTTCTTCCTCGGATGGGCGTCCCGAACATGTGTGCAATATGGTAAGCTCGGGCGAGGCACATGCTGGCCCTGCTTGGAGGTGAGAGTTCGATCAATGTCGAAGACGCAGAGGCAAGCATCTTGCTGCTCCTTGCCCGCCTTACGTTGAGTGTGGCAAACCAACTTTCCCGGGGGGCTGCTGCTGTTTACTAGCAAAGCCCATCCAAACTACAACAGCTCTCGCGGCTTCTCGCTGGCAAGAGTCGCAGCTCGGAGCCACAACGGTAGGCGCTCGATTGGGCTGCGCCACGGGCCCAGTGCAGGAAACGCTGCACGGCTTTGGGCACTTGGCAGGGTTGGCCTTGTATACTTGGCATTGGAATTCTGGCAAGCCTCGGATCACATGGACAAAGGTGACGTGATCAGCTCAAATTGCTTGCTTGCCAAGGGCATGGGGACTCGGGTCCCGGCTGCGCCTTTGAACCCCCCCTACAGCGCTTAAGTCCTGTCTCTCTGTCTTTGTGGGTTGAGGAAAGGCTTCTGCATGGGAGTCTACCAGAAATTGTTGAGCTCGCCGGTGCCAGGATCTGCCAAGCGACTGGAACCTTGTGAGAGGCCGGGGTACCAGTCAGGATGGCTGCGAATTCCTTCGTTCTTCGCCCACATGACGTCGTCCATGCAGGCACCACCAGTACTATCCTCGCAACTGCTATCCGCGTCTACGTCCTCCACGAGGCCGCCTTTCAGTTGCAGAGCTTCCAGAGCACACTCGCCCGTTTGGCATTCGTCGTCCAGCTGCAGTGCCGGGAGAAATGCGCTAGCAAGTGGCAGAGCAGCCCAGCACAAAGTAAGTTTCGAGAACATCGCTGCAACAGGGAAAAGAGTCAAAGGGCTAAGCTGCGACACGGGCGGCATGACTGATGCCCTTGAGAGAGAAACACAGCCAGTCAGCCGGAAAGCTTCTCATGTGCTCGATCCCTGCAACCTCCAAGACCGGGACCGGGCTTCCGTTCCTCGCAAAGACGCATGCTTTTTGCCGCGTAAGCGCCTCACCGCAAGAAACCGCCTACAGTCGGCAAGTTTACTACAGCTGCAGACATGCAGCGCGAAGAGTTGGTCCTTTCGAAGTCGAGTGCAAGGTCTGCAGGTTGCTGCTGGCCAGCACGGCTCGAAACACGCGAGGCCAGGCCAACAACACACTCTCACACAGTGGTTTGCAAATCCGGCTGAGTGTTGGGGTTCGACAGTCGTCTTCGTCCTCCGTGACCACCATTATCCAGAAAAAGAGGCTCATGATTCACGGGCTTCAGGTTGAGCAAGGTGTCTGGTCCCATGCGGCAGACGGGGTCTGTTCATGGTGGCGGAGGGCATCTCAGCATCTTCAGTTCAGAAGCTGTGAACCACCTCCTGTTCGAGAACTTCAATGGGCCAAATACGCAAATCTGACAGGTTCCGCAAATGTCTGCTCAAGCCGATGTCAACACATAGCTGTCTCCCCTGCCTTGCAGCTGCAGAGTAGCGACGGCGCGCATGCAGGAAAAGATGCAAACATCTCAATCACTTTGAAATACCTATTATTATCTTGCAAGAGGCTACCGTTAAGCCACACGAAATCCGGACGCATTGTTAATCTTGCCATCGTCTCAAAAACAGCATTGTGCCAACGCAAGAAGGCGACTCAAAAATGGCAGCCAGAAAGTTCTGCTGATGAAATCACCTAAACGAAGCGTAAACATCGCAGTGATAGTATCAAGACGTAACAAAACGACAATCTAACAAGCCAACATGTGGCAAACACCGAAGAGTGTTGGTGATTCTTACTCTGCCATGCATAGCAAAACCTGTACCGCGGCTGAGTCCTGCTTAGGGTTCATAATCCGAAAACTAAGCTAAGCCGTGTGACAAGTCGTCAATTTGAGCGCAGTGGTGCTGCACCACAGAGTCGCTAATTGCTTCTCCTTCCACCTTCACGCCGGAATCAAATTCAGGGAGGGTGTCTTCTATCCTGAACTTTCCCCACAACCCGTCACAAACAGGAAGGTTCGGACATTGTACGAGTAGCTGTTTAAGTTGGCCAGTCCAACTGACGACATCTGCAGAGCCTGATGACTCTGGGATTTGGGACGGCTGCCACGCCGGATCAACCCATCCAACCGCATGCTACACTGCCTCATGCTGCCTCCAAGTGGCCACGAAGGCAACATGCGCCATAGAACCAGCAATGCATGCAAGCCAGTTGCTGTACGACCGGACACCCGGCAGCAGTGGAAACTTCAATTTGATGTCGCTCCTGACCGACGATCCGAGAAACAGGACTAAGCCTTTTCAGAGCCTTTTCTCACTAGCTCCAAAACGGCTTTTCTCAACCACGTGCGTAAGTTGAAAGAAAGGAGAACATCCATTTGCGGCTGTGTGGCTGGGCGTGACTTTGGTTCAGGCCTGTCGGGTTCGTCTTCGCGCAAGAGGCATAAGAAAGGGGCCAGACAGATGCAAAAACTGTATAGATAGTTGCAGCCTGCAAGTTTGGGCACAGAATACATTAAACCGAACTGCTCCGGCCTGAAGGTTCGTACATGGAACACCACTCCACTAGTGTTGGCAACCGCTCTTCGGAGGGACGGGTTGCCGTGTCGAGGTGCCGAGCCAGTCGCCCATAGCGCCAGAGGTCGAACTCCTTGTACCTCGATACGAGTAGAACATTTCTTCTCAGTTTTGGCTGTCACTTGTCACTCCTTCAGGGTCTCACAAGTTCAGAATAGAGCCTGACGAAATGGCCCAGGGGCAAAGAAAAGGAGCGTCCCAGAATACACCCTCTCAGGTGCTCCAGGTCCCAGTTGACCCCAGAGCTCCAGATGCTTTGAGTGCACGGCTCGTATAGCGGCACGTCGGCCAAAGCCTGGAAGTTCTTCGCCCTCGGTGCAGAACAATCTGCAGCTAGTCTTATTGCCACGACGAGACGGCTCATCAGCTGACTTGTAGCTTTGCAAAAACTCCTGAGGCGGTACTGTATAGGGGCACTATATAGAATCCCCATGCAAAAAACAACTTACACACTTCCTGCAACTCATTCGAGGTTCTGATGCTCAACGCCAAGGCCCGGCTCGAAGCGAAAACAAGCTGCCGACAGGTTTGCAAACGCACAGCTGTGCTCAAACCTTGGCACACTCTGTTTGGGGCATGGTGAGCAGTCTCCCCAACCGTCTTGCAAAAATAGGTGAGTCGAGACCGTCGAGACAATTCCCGCACATACTGAAACCTGCCAAACCCTACTTTAGGCCCTGGCGACCAGGGCCTAAACCCCTCAGTAAACTTCAACCCCACGACCCAAGCCCAAATTGCCAGGCCACATCCAGGTTTTCATTTCCCCACTTCTTCTCTCCGCCGCCTAGGGCACAGCTTTGATCAAAAGCAAATCAAAGCATCACTCACGCCGCACAAGTTAGGCCTGCATATGAGAATTCAGGATTCAGTGCCTTAAAAAGGCCTGCTCCTAGACTCCTAGGTGTGTGTATGCACAGCAACTGGTGGCCTGGTGTCTTCGTTCTGGAGACGACCACTCTTGAGCTACATCCACTTCTTCGATCGGCTCCTTTGGCAAGGAGTCGCCATCGTACTCCGGAGTCCAACCTTTACCGCGCGTCTTCCAGAACTCCATGAAGGCACCGCCAGCACAAATGTAGCCTCAAGGTGCAGACTTCAGTGGCTCAAACGGGAACCTAAGCAAAAAGCCTCCATGACTTGGCAATTGAAACTGCGAGAGTCAAACCGAAGCACCCAGTTGCGGAGACTGGCTGGAGCGGCAGATTCCCATGGCATTGTCCAGCCTCAGCTGCCCGATGCATAAAACATAAGCGTCCATGTAGCAATGAAAGTACAATTATATCCGCGCTGCAATGTAAGTACAACGATGTCCGCAAACAAGCGCTTGCTCTTGCTACAGCTACAGCAATCTTTGCATCAGCTATAGTTGGTGAGCAGTTGGTTCAAAACAACACGAAGCTTTTCCCAAGCAGCATCTGCATTGACAGCTCGAAGCCTGCAGTTCCATTTCGCACTCGCTCGCAGGCAGGTCGAGACGTGTAGGTCGATCGCTGGCCTGAAAAGCGGGAAGTTTTGAGCTCAAGCGGATTGGCTTTCGACTCCAGGCCGGCCTTTTCTTCCGACTACAAGAACCGGCAACATACTCAGTGGTCTGCCAATACCTACCGGCCGTTAGAATGAGACGTTTAGACTGGATTGCGGATCGTTGTTGTGCAGCGATTCGTTAAGCATGCGGCTTAAACGATGGCCGTCGCCTGAATCCAGACCAAGCACGATACCGGCCAGCATGGCTCCATGTCCAAAGCCATGTATACAGTGCACAAAGAGGCCCGGCAGTTCCTAGCCAGGTGTGCTGGGCTTCAGAAATCTTCAGAATCTCCAGGACAGTCAGAATCCCTTAACGTCGATTGTGGCCCTTTCACAACCGTCGGACGCTCCTGCTGAAAGGCGGAGCAGATGTGTCCCATGGCAAAATCCCAGAGTCCCGACGCATTGGACCACTCTGAAGCCTGGAGGCACCAATGCAGGGGCTGGCAACTTTCGGTGCTGCAAATCACACCGCAGCAGACCCTTCTTTCCAGTGACAGCTTGAGGATGCAAACCCGGAAAAAAGTAGCTCACGAAGAAATCCTATGAAATCGACAATTCAAATAAAGCCAGATAGGATGTACTCTTCACAGTACGCTGTTTGCCAGCAACCTTTTCCAGAAAGGCATCCCGCTCGGGGCCTCCAGGAAGGCCAGCATTGCCGCCCAAGTGACAGCGTGTAGCGGGGCACCACCCAGTTTCAAGGAACCGGCCACTTCCACCTGCAAAAGGCGGCTGGAAAAGAAGTGCATGAACTGAAGTGCTGAAAGAAGCCGGGCCGCGGCGTGCCACAAGTAGCTCCTGCCACTCCTTGCTCAACAACAGATGGCAACAGCAAAGTAGTGGTGAAGCTAGAACCAGCTTCCTGCAACAAGATACTAGCTAGGTAGTACGAGCCTGCCGGCTACGTCTTGTTTGAACCAAGAGGCACCAGCAGGTGCGGTTGAAGCCGGCCGACGATGTAGGCACCAAGATCATGCTTCCAGTCCACCGATACGTCCAGTAACTCCGACGACAACTCGTCCAAATCGATACCCCACACATCTCCGGAGTCCTGCTCGCTCTCCTGCTCCATGCCAGAAATCAAGTCGATCCACCCGTTCATGCCCACTCGGGGCAACCACTCCTCAAACAAATGGCACAAGTTCTTGTGCACATCCTCTGGCTGGCTCTGCTGCAGGATGCCCACGAGATCGGTCATGGATTGACGGGCGACGGTCGAGTTTGGGTCCACCCACAACGGATTTTTCGTTGAAGGCACCAGCGAACCCTGAATGCCAGAAGTCCCCCTGTTGTAGCGGCCCCAGTTGCACAGGGCATGTCGCATGTTGCGAGGACATGGTGGTTGTCGAAGCAAGCGCATCAAGGCTAGCCAAGTTGTCGACACCAAGGGAACCATGATGCAAAGGCAGAATAATAGGACGATGGGAACTGCGATACCAAGTAGCCACAAACGCTGCCTGCTACATGACCCTCTGGCGGTAGGATTCCTTGTCGCAGGGCTTATATAGCACGATGCTACTGGCTACTGGCTGCGCAGGAACTGGTATCTAGCTGGTCTAACCCTTGTCGCAGGGCTTATATAGCCCGATGCTACTGGCTACTGGCTGCGCAGGAACTGGTATCTAGCTTGTCTAACGACGGTAACAGCCCATAATTTTGATTATGATCGTAAGCCCGAGATTGCATCCTGCTTTTGTTCAAGATATTTCAAGCATCAAAGAGTCAGTGGGGCAACGAATTTCGGCAGCATCGGGATCTCCTGGTGCTCAGGATCATCTCCGTGCTCCGCTGCATCCGTCCCACTTTCCGGTGGCAGCTTCTGTGGCTGAACTGGCCTGCCAGCCTCCATTGCTCGGGAAACTCCGTCGGCGAATGCATGGCGCCAAACTGGGCGAAGTGTGATACTCTCGAAGGTAATTGCGAAAAACGAACTCTCTAACCCACCGAACACATCACAATGCCGCAACTGGAAGCTTCGCAGTGTCTGCAGCACACGATTCATGGATTCTTTGCAGGTTGATCTTGGCAGGCTGTGTGTGCCGTGCGGTTTCCATGCAAGCATCACATCTCAGACTGATGTTCAGGCTTTTTGTACCAAAGCAGACCTGTCAGCCCGTCGTGCCCAAAACTAGTTCTATGTCTATCATGCTGTCGGGAACATGAACTGCGCCTCCTTGTTGGTGAGCTTCTTGTACACGGCCGCGAAGGCTGGCAGCTTGCTCTCGATGTTCTCCTTGTCCTTGTCCTTGGGATCAAGGATCACCTTCAGCAGCTTGCTGCCATCAACTGAGATGCGCGTGCGCTTGCCCACGATCTCGGTCGGTCCCACTAGATCGTCCAAGATGGACTCGTGCACTGCGGTCAGTGTTCGGCTTCGAGGCCTCACCTTCAGGCCCTTGCGTCTGAAGTTCTTATCCAAGATGGTGCGGTTGGCCACAAGCACGACGTGCTTCCTGGTGAACTTCTTCTCCAACTCTCTGATCAGGCGGCCCTGGATCTTCTTCACCGTCTTCCACACGCGGAATGGAAAGTGCACCACCATGGCAACTCCGTGCTTGACCTCCACATCCTTGGCACCACTGATGTACACGTCCTTCAGGTCAGCCTTGATGTCGCATGAGGGGGACACCTCGATGTCGAACAAGGCCTTGGCCACCTCCTGGTCAAGCTCGGTGGGCGTAGCGCCCTTGTCCTTCACCAGCTTCTTGCGCGTGTTAAGCATGCTGGAGGCCTCACTACTGGGGCTGATGTCTTGAGCCTTCCGCTGCAGAAATGCGAGGTGTCATCATGCAACGCAGTTCCCCCCCCCCTTTCGGAGAGGTAGTGGATATGGTGGTGGACACCCAACAGCACGAGCCCTGGCTTCAAGTCTACATCGATACGAGTGGTCGCACCGGAACCGGAAAAGCTCTTTATGATCATGCTACATCAGCCCCATAATCAACCAGGTACAACTCTGACATGTGGATACATTTCCTCCTGGTAATGAATGGCGGCAAACTCAAGACTCTGGAAGATCAGCCCATGCCCGCGCTTGTTTTGTCAACGCCATCAGCTCAAGTGTAGGATATGTGCATGTGCAAGCCTATAGGCCTAGGCCGTGGGGAACATGAACTGCGCCTCCTTGTTGGTGAGCTTCTTGTACACGGCCGCGAAGGCTGGCAGCTTGCTCTCGATGTTCTCCTTGTCCTTGTCCTTGGGATCAAGGATCACCTTCAGCAGCTTGCTGCCATCAACTGAGATGCGCGTGCGCTTGCCGACGATCTCGGTCGGTCCCACTAGATCGTCCAAGATGGACTCGTGCACTGCGGTCAGTGTTCGGCTTCGAGGCCTCACCTTCAGGCCCTTGCGTCTGAAGTTCTTATCCAAGATGGTGCGGTTGGCCACAAGCACGACGTGCTTCCTGGTGAACTTCTTCTCCAACTCTCTGATCAGGCGGCCCTGGATCTTCTTCACCGTCTTCCACACGCGGAATGGAAAGTGCACCACCATGGCAACTCCGTGCTTGACCTCCACATCCTTGGCACCACTGATGTACACGTCCTTCAGGTCAGCCTTGATGTCGCATGAGGGGGACACCTCGATGTCGAACAAGGCCTTGGCCACCTCCTGGTCAAGCTCGGTGGGCGTAGCGCCCTTGTCCTTCACCAGCTTCTTGCGCGTGTTAAGCATGCTGGAGGCCTCACTACTGGGGCTGATGTCTTGAGCCTTCCGCTGCAGAAATGCGAGGTGTCATCATGCAACGCAGTTCCCCCCCCTTTCGGAGAGGTAGTGGATATGGTGGTGGACACCCAACAGCACGAGCCCTGGCTTCAAGTCTACATCGATACGAGTGGTCGCACCGGAACCGGAAAAGCTCTTTATGATCATGCTACATCAGCCCCATAATCAACCAGGTACAACTCTGACATGTGGATACATTTCCTCCTGGTAATGAATGGCGGCAAACTCAAGACTCTGGAAGATCAGCCCATGCCCGCGCTTGTTTTGTCAACGCCATCAGCTCAAGTGTAGGATATGTGCATGTGCAAGCCTATAGGCCTAGGCCGTGGGGAACATGAACTGCGCCTCCTTGTTGGTGAGCTTCTTGTACACGGCCGCGAAGGCTGGCAGCTTGCTCTCGATGTTCTCCTTGTCCTTGTCCTTGGGATCAAGGATCACCTTCAGCAGCTTGCTGCCATCAACTGAGATGCGCGTGCGCTTGCCGACGATCTCGGTCGGTCCCACTAGATCGTCCAAGATGGACTCGTGCACTGCGGTCAGTGTTCGGCTTCGAGGCCTCACCTTCAGGCCCTTGCGTCTGAAGTTCTTATCCAAGATGGTGCGGTTGGCCACAAGCACGACGTGCTTCCTGGTGAACTTCTTCTCCAACTCTCTGATCAGGCGGCCCTGGATCTTCTTCACCGTCTTCCACACGCGGAATGGAAAGTGCACCACCATGGCAACTCCGTGCTTGACCTCCACATCCTTGGCACCACTGATGTACACGTCCTTCAGGTCAGCCTTGATGTCGCATGAGGGGGACACCTCGATGTCGAACAAGGCCTTGGCCACCTCCTGGTCAAGCTCGGTGGGCGTAGCGCCCTTGTCCTTCACCAGCTTCTTGCGCGTGTTAAGCATGCTGGAGGCCTCACTACTGGGGCTGATGTCTTGAGCCTTCCGCTGCGGATAAGGTACAGGCTGTGGTGGCCATGACGTTGGAACTCTTGTGACGGTTGTGATCCTCATGCGCCATGACGAAGTTGTACTGCCGCCTTTCTACATGTGCCAATAGCATTCGCTCTGAGTTGCCGCATGTACCATGTCGTGCCCAAATCAACACATAGACTGGAAAAGC
Source organism: Symbiodinium sp. CCMP2592 (assembly GCA_905221615.1). Lineage (NCBI taxonomy): Eukaryota > Dinophyceae > Suessiales > Symbiodiniaceae > Symbiodinium > Symbiodinium sp. CCMP2592. The sequence goes on along the minus strand of CAJNDT010001668.1, from coordinate 1,921,337 downwards.
AATCTGACTGAATCAAAAGTCAAAGTCGGCACATACCGGATTAGTACGCAACCGGAACCAACCTGACAACCTTACACAGCGACACATGGAAAAATCTGACCCCACCACGATGGTGAAAAGAAACAGTCGCGATTCACTTGCATGACTTGGCCGGGCAAGCACTTGTTTTCGCATCACCGTCGTGGCCAGAGTGATCTGCTGGGTCTGAACTTACGCTGTCGGGAACATGAACTGCGCCTCCTTGTTGGTGAGCTTCTTGTACACGGCCGCGAAGGCTGGCAGCTTGCTCTCGATGTTCTCCTTGTCCTTGTCCTTGGGATCAAGGATCACCTTCAGCAGCTTGCTGCCATCAACTGAGATGCGCGTGCGCTTGCCCACGATCTCGGTCGGTCCCACTAGATCGTCCAAGATGGACTCGTGCACTGCGGTCAGTGTTCGGCTTCGAGGCCTCACCTTCAGGCCCTTGCGTCTGAAGTTCTTATCCAAGATGGTGCGGTTGGCCACAAGCACGACGTGCTTCCTGGTGAACTTCTTCTCCAACTCTCTGATCAGGCGGCCCTGGATCTTCTTCACCGTCTTCCACACGCGGAATGGAAAGTGCACCACCATGGCAACTCCGTGCTTGACCTCCACATCCTTGGCACCACTGATGTACACGTCCTTCAGGTCAGCCTTGATGTCGCATGAGGGGGACACCTCGATGTCGAACAAGGCCTTGGCCACCTCCTGGTCAAGCTCGGTGGGCGTAGCGCCCTTGTCCTTCACCAGCTTCTTACGTGTGTTCAACATTGTCCCTGCTGTGCTCTAGCCGCGCTTGAGCCTGGCCAACTGAAGTACAATATGTGCTTAATAGGGGTACAAGGGGCAATGTGTCAGAAATCTGCTCGCGCATGAGAACAGCGAGAAACTGTTTCTGCACTGTCATGTGGAATAGCTTCAATGGTCATAGCATGCGTTTGCAAGGGAGGGCGGTCGATGCAGCACCACAGAACGGACAGCATGGAGTTTGGACTGCACTGTTTTTGATTGTCACTCGGAGCAAGTCTATGAGGGTCCATGTACTTCCACGAACCATTTGAATCACTCCATCAGTGGCACGGCCCCGAAGAATCAGCCTAGCACGGACACAGAGGACAACTGCTTTGCCCAAAGCAACGACAGTGGCCTCCCGGGTGTCTTGCCAGACGTCCCTGGGCTCTGAAGCAATATTGCCAAAGTTTTCTGGCCACTTTCGCGCAGACCACCCACGCTCTGTGCAGATACATTCGTTCAGAAGGGCACAGCTTCGAGCGCCGGGCATGCACCATCTTCATTCGTCTAGATCACCAAGCGTGCCTCCAAGGCGTAAAGACTGAGGCCGAAGGACCCGCTTCCCTTTGCTCCTACTAATTGCTCGGAAGATTTTTACGGTTCGGGGCTTGAAATCGAAACAAAAGGCAAACGATTATGGGACAGCCAAGTCTGCAAAAGCTACTAGCGCCAAACTGTTCTTTCACTAGCATTACAAATGAAGGACGCTTAGGAACAAGGGGTTGGTGGTCACCAGTACAGATGAGCACCATCACGAGCCAACGGTATTGCAGCACCTCCTGTCGACGGACCTTTTTCTTCACAGCCAGCTTTGCAAGATTCAAAACACGGGTCGGGGGGCGGGGGCGGCATGCCCTTGAAGTCTACATGCATGCTGTGAGCTTCATACAATGATTCTAAACCCTAAATCCTGAAGCCCAAATACACCTCTAAACCCCAGAGTCTAAACACACCCTAAAACTTAAAGCCTAAACAGACCCTAAACCCCTAAACCCTAGGGCCTGCCGTCGCTATGTCTTGACTTGGGGATCCACGACACGATGGCAGAATGCCGGAAAGCAATGAAAGAGACAAAATAACAGTAATTTGCGAAAGCCAAAAACCATAGCACACAAAAGCAGTGGAGAAAGGCATGACAAGCAAACGCTGCAGAACGTCAAAGTGGGAGGCAAAGGAAATGAAGAAACAACGAAGCGCAACAAGCAGAAAAAGCAACGACTGAATCTAACAAAAATGTAATAGATATATAGATATATAGCACATAACATAAGCACAAACGGCGTAAGGGGGAACGCGACAAGTAAATTCAACGAGAAGAAAGCCACAAACAACAAAATCTATGCAAAGCAAACCCTGAACAGCATCTCAGCAACTAACCTGCACGGGAATTTTAGAACTTTGGGCTGGCATTTTGGATGTGCGGCTCATCGATCTCATCCCCAGCCCACCTGACCCGACACCAAAGGCACCCAAATTTTCGAGTATTCTGGGCCCAAATCCAGTTGGAGAATTGAGGTGCTGCTACTCCGCAAAATTCCTCACAGCAGCAATGTTTGCAGCTTCTGCACCTGGGTTCAAAGGATCCACAAACCACTGCACGTGCCGCACGTCGATCTCCGGGTGCTCGTCACCTGGAAAAGCGGTATACGACTGCAACCGCAAGCTGCCGCTTCAGAACTGCATTTTCTGAGGCGGGAACCCTCAAAGACCCGGCTCCATCTGGCGGCAGAGGAGGTGACGGCTACGCTGCTCAGCGTAGGCAAAAATATGCAAACTACCCTCGCTGCAATCGTGCGCAGGAAGTCCTGTCCAGTGCTTCCAACTTGAAGATGGTTATCTGGATATACCTGCGTCAAACTCATCAAATCAGACCTGACTGCGTTGCTAAGCTTGGATTGCCAGGCAGCCGTCTGTACCATGCACCCTGGCACTTTCAAAGGCACCTTCCCTCCTCCTTGGACTCGTCTATGTACCACGTTGCATCATCTGAATTGATGCGGTGTGCCAGCTGACCTCGCAAGCCTTACCTTTGGTAGTAGGGAGTGGAAGAATGGTAGCAATAGTAGTTATAATTGTACCCCATTCCTCCATTCCCTACTAACCAAAGGTAAGAAGCACAAGCCTCCGAAGCGCCTTTCGGCCGTGCCAAGGGCCAGGCCGTGTAGCAGCTCAAAGGTCTCGCCAGCGACCTTCTGCCAGAACAGTAGCTACAACCTAGTTCTCGGGTATCATGGGGTTATATAGGGATTATACAGGGGTGATATATGGGGATTATATAGGGATTATATGGGGGTTATATAGGGGTTATATAGGGATTATATAGCGATGATATAGGGACTATATGGGGACTCTTCTACCCCAAAAAGGTTAAAGGTTACCTACTCCACTACTAGGACAAGGATCAGCTACCAGTACGTTGAGCCCCATTCTTCCAGGGGAAACCTCCGGCAAGGCAAGTCATCTTGTATCATACGAGAGATCGAGATCTTGCCTGTTGCCTTGCCTCGTGTTGATCTGAGCAGAGAGACCATGGAGAAGACACCTGGAAGACCACACCATAACCCTCACAGGACCAAACCACTCCGAGAGCTCCCCCAAGCTCCAAAGCCCGACCCGGCTTGGAAGATGCCTCTTCGGCCCCTGGCTCTCGCCTAGTTACCGCCGGCACGTGGAGCGTCAGGAGTTTAGACCCGTCCGAGTCTGTTTTCTGTGTGGGTGTGTGGGTTGTCGCCTCAAAGAACCTCTCAGCCACGGGCGGCGAGGTCAACTTGAAGACGAAGTGGCAAAGCCTTAAACCTTGGACGAGGGACTAATAAGTGATAGCTGTAACTGGCTACATCTGCAGGCACAGGGTGCGAAAGCAAATCCTCGCAGTGAGAGCCCATAGATGACATGGTCAGCTCGGACGTGTACCTACGCAAACTTGCAGCCTCCGACTTTCAATTCTGGGAAGCCGCGCTTTACGTCTTTGCCACGAACATCTGTGCCAACAGGTATTCTGATGTGCACCTGGAGATGCCAGAGGCTGTGACACAAGCTTCAAAGAGGGGCGAGACGAACGGCAAGCTGTGGCATGCGAACCCGGTTCTTCGAGTCGAGAGCAGCTGTTTCCCTCCGCAGCTCACGGGTCATGAGTCATGCACAACTCTTATGCACAGCTCTTTTCCACATGTATGCATGACCTGGAATAGCAATGACATTCGGAGATGTGTGCCTCGTTCCTCGTCTGAAGCCACACGTACTGTTTCTTGTCGCTGCCTGCAGAGTGCAGAATCTACTCTGCTCGCAAGCTTCCTGATATCTGCAATCTAGGCAGGAAGATTCTTACTGTAGCTTCAGACGTAGATCTGCTTCATGATCACAGTCAAACCGAAGCTTCTGCGCGTAGCCCAACCTGTTTTTTCTCTTGCTGGGCCGAGAGGGCCTGCATCAGAAAAACTGGCATAGTCAACTCAAACTGACAGTCGTGCCTGTGCACCCGAAGTCTTTGGATGGCTTGGCCATCGTGCTAACGGATACCTGCAGTGGTTGGTGGTTTGCAGTTCTGACTGCGAGAATTTCGTAGTGAAGCCCTCTCCTCTCTGCTCCATGGCCCGCGTCCCCAGTACGAAAGAGCACCTGGGCCACCGAAGTCGGTGCTTCTTTGCCACCACGAAAGATGCTCGTCTGAGAATCCAGCAAACTCGAAAAGTTATCCGAGTCGCAATGGGCCTTGGTTCAAGGTCGGCGGATATTGGGAATTAGAGTCTGGAAGCGTCTCGCACCCGCTTCGACTTCCGTACGTTCGGGCAGCTTGCAGTTGAACATGCTCCCAATGCCGTACACACCCGCACAGTGCTGAGGCTCCGTGCAGGCCGTCCACAGTAGCCCTAGGTGGCCGACAGTTTGAGGGACACAAGCTTCGCAGTCAACACACATCTTCAGCAGCTTCGCTCATGCCCCACGCGATCTCATACTGTTTCTAGTGTCCAGGACGCAGTATTCAGAAGTCGTTGATTTCAGGCTGGCCCCTGCAACAAAGCAGGAATCCTGCCGGGCAGCATGCCCATGCGCTCGTACGGGCAGTTACAAGTAGCACAGGTCCCGTTATAACCGTTCAAAAACGAGCTCCAATACCGGTGGGATCCCGACGAACCACACTGGCGACCCAAGTGCCGAGCTTGAATCTGTTCCCTTTTTTGGCATCCCCTGCAAGGTCAATGCCAAAGAGAGAGCGAGAGAGAGCGAGACAAAGAGCGAGACGGAGAGAGAGACGGAGAGAGAGACAGAGAGAGACGGAGACGGAGACAGAGACTGAGAGAGAGACGGAGAGAGAAAGAGAGAGAGAGAGAGAGAGAGAGAGAGAAAGAGAGAGAGAGAGAGAGAGACAGAGGGAGACGGAGAGAGACAGAGAGAGACGGAAAGAGACAGAGAGAGACGGAGAGAGAGGGAGAGATGCAGAACAGATTCGCAGCGAAATGCACGCACCCCGGGCTGTCAATATTGAATCAAACGGTGCCAGCAGCACCACTCATGTCTTCGAGATTCTCGCCCGGATTGAACGGCCGCCTCAAATATCAGGACAGGGACATGGTACACACTGAGTAGAAGCTCAACCGAGACGATCTGGCAATGTACCTTAGGCTGTAAGCAGACGTGGCGGCTCCAATTAAGGCGCGGTGCTCCAACCAGTTTACGCCTTCCTTCCGGAAGGCCACCACGTATGTTTCCTGCCGCAACATGGAGCATTCCATGCCTGTCTTGTTGCAAACACGAAAGTCGCAGGGTGACGCATGTCAGGTCGTGAAACTGCACATGCAGGCGGCAGAGGGCTTTCTAGGCTGCGACACATGCAACCCCAATATCAGGGACCTGGTGGAACGGGTTCCATCCTTTCGTGGGTGAGAACTGTAAAGACACCTGAGGCACAAAAGAGACGCTTCGAGTGCAGCGCAGCACAGGAAGACCGCATAGTTCAGCCCCGCACATCATAGGTGCCTTCAGCTTTCGGGCTAACCCCCTCAGTTGCAGTGTTGAGGAAAAAGTCGGAGGTAGCACACAAAAGGGTAAGGAATGTGCGACCAACCCAGTGCTGCTGAGGCTCATGAGGCGGCTTCGGCACAGAAGCCAGTCCTAGGAATACAAACACCGGGGATTGGCCACATGTAGTGACACACCTCAAACTACCACCTCACATCCGAAGCCGACCCGTCAAAGTGCAGTCGTGGTAGTAGTCGTCCTCGTCGTGTTCGTGGTGGTAGCCGTTGGTGTTGCTGCAGTAGCAGTGGCATTGGCAGTGCCAGTAGCAGTAGCAGTGGCCGCGGCAGTGCGTACCTGTAGCAGTGATGGCAACAGTTGCAGCAGAAGTAGTCGTGGTCGCGGTGGTGCTGGTGGTAGTAGTGGAAAGTAGTAGAAAGAGGAGGAAGCGGAAGAAGAAGAAGCAGTAGTACTACTACTGCTTGGGACTGGCAATCCGACCGCTACAGGAACACATGTCGCTGAAGGCACAGCGCCAAAGAAGTGGCAACACTGAAGTGAAGGATAGCCCCTTCATGCTGGAATATGCTCGGGCTTGCTTTAAATCCATGGATGGGCACATCTTTCAGGCGTTCTTTCGGGCCATCGCGCGCTCCCGCTGAGGAGCCAATGCATTGCTGGCTTCACACTAGGTCGCTCACGAGCAGTTGTGCATGCAAAGCAAAAGTAGTAGTAGTAGTAGTAGTAGTAGTAGTAGTAGTAGTAGTAGTAGTAGTAGTAGTAGTAGTAGTAGTAGTAGTAGTAGTAGTAGTAGTAGTAGTAGTAGTAGTAGTAGTAGTAGTAGTAGAAGTAGTCGTCGTCGTCGCCGTCGTAGTAGTAGTAGTAGGATTAGTCGTCGTAGTAGTCGTAATAGCAGTCGTTGTAGTAGTCGACATCGTGGTACTCGTCGTAGTATTTCGTAGTAGTGTAGTAGTAGTAGTAGTAGTAGTAGTAGTAGTAGTAGTAGTAGTAGTAGTAGTAGTAGCAGCAGCAGCAGCAGCAGCAGCAGCCGCAATAACAGTATTTAGTACTAGTAGTAGCGGTAGTAGTTGTCGTTTCACACAGACACGTAAACTATCCAAAACAATCGTAATGTTGCGCGCCCAGAGAAAACATAGTCGGATAAAGCTGGCAAGTACTGACACAAACTGAAGCAGCGCTGAGCATGCATAACGGTTTTCTCAGAGACATCCACAAGTCTAACAGCATGATACCCAACACTGATGTCTTCTTAAGTAAGAAGTATCCTAACACAGATATCAGAAGATCAAACATCTTCCACGGAGTGCGAGAAAACGCCAAGAAGCCCTGACGCTGTTCTACCCTGCCCGTGCCCTGCCCCTTCGGTCATCTCAGTTCCGCACTGCCTCGGAAGACTTTGCGTCCGAGCCAAACAACTAGAAGAGCAACCCTTAGCCAGAAAGGAAATGGCTCGCACCTCCAGCTTTACCTTCCTGCCTCTGTTGCTCGTTCAGTTTGTTCTGTCTCTGAAGCTCTCTATCCCTCTCTTCCCACGATGTCGGCACTCACATTGCATCGTAGGAGCCTCTCGCACCAATGCAGCTGCTTCAGAGTGCAGATTATTCTTCGACGCTTTTCTATCATGTCCCCTCAGGAACATAATTGAGCATCCGACGGTCCCTGCATCGACAACCTTGTCACACACTCCTATAGCGTCTGCAGACAGCAGTTTCGGTGCATCCTGTATGGTCATGCATGACAACTACGCATCGTGGGTGGGCCGGTAGGGCTCTCGCTCCACCATCCTGGAGAGAAACCGAAGCAACCTGCATCGGGGTAACACCAGGCGTTCTGGCCGATTTTTTGCAGCAGCCCTAGCTCAATTAATGTTGCAGCAGTTCGCAGCCAGGCAGCTTGTTGCGAGCTGTCCGAACCAGTTTCGACTTGGAAAGCACGCGCTTTGGCAATATCCTGTGTGCCGGCAAGGTCGAAGGTCGCAGCAGGCCGGAATTGTGCTACCCTTCGTGTGCACGCGCTGGGACTCAAGCAGCAGGACAACTGTCAACACAATCATCGCCAGGATGGCGTCAAACATCAGCACCAGGATAATTGGGACCTGAGCAGTCGTGCAAAGTTTATCTTTCTGTGACTGCCAGTGCATCAACTGGGAACCGAGCGCCTGGTGGTCCCAACATGAACTTGAGTATCCTAAGGAAGGAAAGCTCCGCCATGGCGACACGCTGCTCTCCTCTGCTCTCGTCAGGAGCCTCTGCCCGCCCGAGCCAGATCGAAGGGGAACACACATGGGTGGTTGTCAAAATTAGGGTCCCTTTTTGGGTACCCGAAATAATAGGTGACGTATTATAATAGGGACCCAAAAAGGGACCATAATTTTGACAACCACCCACATGAAAAGGACTGCCACTAAGCTCAAAAACGGTGAAGCACTGCTCTGCCGGCTTTTGCACGCAGGCTGAGGCTCTCTTCTCAAGACCCGCAAGAACGCCATGAGGCCCGTTGGCTCAGAAGTGCATAATCATAATCCGGCCACGATTCAAAAGGACTGGACGGATCAAAACATATCTGATTGCCAGGGTTAGCTTCGCAGTCTGCTGGTCTGAGCTCTGTAATAGGAGGACTAACAGGAGGACCACAATCAGGCCGGTTCCTCTTGCAGAAGCTATGAACAGGAGCGAAAATTGCAGAAAAATCGCGCAGGGCAGTTGCCACATTTGGGTAAGAAAACAGATCAGACATCAGTGGAAACGTCCACGGCTTGTCGCGTGCACGTCTGACACGCAGCCAATGTACCAGCAGAGAAAGTAAACCAACTAGATCCAACTAGCAAACCGCTCTCGAACAAATGCATATCCGGATAGCAGCACCACAATATGCACAGACCACAAATTCTAATCATACTGATTTCTATAACAGCTTGAAGGGTAAAGCCAGGGTTCCTGACACTTATAATGATGATGATCGTGGTGGACATTGTATGTGTAGGTATTAGCTAAACTCAGCTAAACATACACGCACGTACACACAAACAAATGGCAATCGGCAGCTCGGACGACTTCAACCACCACATCGACAGCAACCGCAACAACACCGACAGCTGCAGCGGAGGCAGCAGATGGCAGCAGCAGCAGCAGCAGCAGCGGCAGCATTACAGCCAAAATCACAGCCAGCACCAACACTCCGACACTCCAACAGCCGCAGAAGAAGCAGCGCAACGACGACGACTACACTAGTCCGCCCCCCCTCCTCCTCCTCCTCCTCCTCCTCCTCCTCCTTCTCCTACCCCATGGAGACCACGGCCCAAATCCAAGCGGGATTCACAACTGCGTCCCCCGCGCCATTCCACTGGCATGGCTGGCCAATGCTGGCACAACGTAGGCGGCAACAAGTCGCTTCTACTGATCAACCATGTAATCTGCCGCCGTTGGCCATTCCATGACTTTGTCTTTCGACTCGGTACTCCCCCCTGCTAGTACCAGTTGTTATGTCGTCGTCGCAGCAGCCGGCGTCGAAGGGATGGCTTGATGGCTGTCTTAGCTTGTGTGGGTAAGAGTAATGTCAAAAATCTAAGAAACTAGACGAAAAGCAACAACAGTTCTGGCACATTGGCAGGCTCACGCACTCAGGCTTCTGCTAAGCTACATAGCGACCTCTGGTGGTCGCTCAAACCAGCGTGCTGTTTACTTTGTCCTGGAAGGCTTTGGTGAAGAGCGCCCTCAGCATCGGCACCGCTGCAGCTTTGGGAAGTTGAGTGCGGTGCCGCTGCGCGATACTGCACGGCTGCATACGGCGCATTCAAAAGAACGACCCCGCTGGGATCCGGTCCGTACAACAGATTGCCGCCGGCGACCTTGTCAGAATAGTCCGGAATGGATCCCTGCAAGCGTTTGTCCTCACGTAAACCTTAAGCCCATGCTGGGCTCGCCACCAACAAAAGGCTCATGGCAAAGGTCCAGCGAAATTGCTGTGGCCTTGCTATCCCGGTGCGACTGAAGATGCACTTCCAAAGAAACGGGAGCCCGGCTTCAGCAAAGGAAGCGGGCAACAGAAAACCAGGGCCTCGAACAAAAATGAATGGCGAGTCAAGCGGTAAAGCTGTCAGCAGAAGCTGAGCCGGCTAACGCTGAGCGGAAGCGCTGCAACCTGTCTCTCCCCCCCCCCCCCACACGCACTGCCTGCATGTGCTGGTGTGTACATGACTGTCAACGTAGCTGGCGGCTGGCATCCTTAAATGATGTGCCTGAGGCGGTGGCATTCGCTAACACCACCGTCGAGGCCGAAGCCCTTCTGACCAGTCGCAGGGCCGAGACACTGAAAATGATGTTGCACCTGGGTTGCTGCGAACTGTTGCTCCGAACCCTTGGGCCACACAGCCAAGCATTGGATGATCGTTTACTAACTTCCTTCCCCTGCGCTGAGGATCGAAAGCCTTAGGCTCCTGCACCCAGTAGGTGAAGGCAATCCTCTGGAAATGCTCTCTCATGTGCCGTCAGGTGCCAAGCGCATAGATCGCTGAGCCCCTAGCCACGGCACGGACGATAGCTTCCGCCCCATCAACTCATCTAGCCCTTCCTTAGCCAAGCTCAGAAACCGGCAAAACGTGTAAAGCTGACGCTGCAACCTTTTGGATTGGACATCTACGAAAGTTCCTTTACTGCGGAGGGCTGCACGAGTTTGACTTTCGGGTCCAGCCTCCTCCAATGGCTGACGGGCATACATGAAAATTCCCTGCAACATGTCCCCGGAATCCACATGGCCGCTGTGCAACACCATGTAAAGGGAGCGCGCGTTGAACACGATGTCTTGGAGTTCTCTCGCGTGCTCAGCGACATCATCTGCTTCGAAGAAGCCCATCACAGCAGGCAAAAGGCTCTCGTCATCCGCATGGCTCTAACTCACTGCTTGCTTGGCGGATCATCTGCCAGGGCATCGTACTTGTGTTGAAGATTCAAGCGAAAGAAACGTCATCGACAATGTTTCTGTCATCAAACATCCGCATGGCCCGACTGGGTCGCAAGAAACAGCCTGTGCTCAACCTCCCAATTTGTTGAAATTGTGCACCTTACAATAACAGGTCTAAGTAGTCAGACCGGAACCCTGGGGACTCCGGCCCGGAGAACGTCTGGATGCAAATGCCCAGGGAAGGCCAAAGGAAATGCAACCAGTTGCACCTGAGTCTTTCCCGACCCGACGAGAGACGAGAGGATGCCCCGCAACAGCTCGAGAAGTTGGCTCTGGGAATGGTAGCACCAAGAGTTCGATTATTGCTTGGCAAGGCATTCCGGCCTAGACTTTCCGAATATGGGTTAATCAGAATACGTTCTGAATACGATTTGCGTATACGGTCGTATAGCCATGATACGGTTGCCCTCCCCCTGCCCTGCCCCCATCCACAAAGCTACCCTGCCCTGCCCAAGCCTATAGCCTAACATTCACCGCATTCAAGACCGCATTCAAAACCTCGGTCCAGCTGCGTGAGACGATCATGCTGCCTGAAAACCCTTCCCCGCTTGAAAGCCCCTTTTCCTGCAAGAAGAATCCACCGCGGCCTCCAAGCTTCTGGCCGCCTAGTCTTAGTAAGTCTTAAACACCTGTTCTTATGCCCGTTGGCATCACCGAGGCCAGAGCCAGAAGCTGCACTGCGGCTCCGACAGCAGAGACCAGCAGGATTTGCGGCTCCTCGTTAACGGGCTCGGAAGTTCTGACACCCGTAGGTGTCAGATCTGCAAGTTGCAATCGGGTCATGGAGGGGTCCGACGCAACCTTTTCTCGAAGCGCAGCTACCCGACAAGGACAGCTTCTTTTGCTGCCATGTGATTGGGGATGCGGAGATCCACGTCGGACATCGTCGGACACTGGACACGGCATCCGGCCCCGTGGTTTCAGAGCTCATCCTCTTCCTGCTCCCCGTCGCTCTCCTCCTCCATCTCCTCACAAACCTTGCACTTATTCACGCAGCTCAGATCAGAGACTGAGAAATCGTGAATAGCTCAGGGCAAAGCTTTAGCACAGTCAGAAATGTGCATAAGCAGCTCGCTTCAACCGAACAGGATCCTCGTCCACCACGAACGATGAAAATGCAATCTCATCTCGGTTGGTGCAGAATTCCGGCGCACACAGCTGGCTACCCATGAACATACTGGTACTTGCAGCACAGCTTTTTCAAAGGCGAGTGATCCCGACTAGCACTCATGTGTTCTCACTCGGCACATATGACATTCTGCATGCACAGTTGTTGGGATGACACGCTTCTCCGTTCAACTCTAAAGACCTTCTGATCTCATGGTGTAAACGCAAATCTCTGTGAATATCTGACTCCGGAACGTTTCCGCTCAAAGTGTGCGATGGAACGCTGACAGAACCTATCCGCACACTGGTGCCTCACACACTCTCCAATTATGCTTGAAGACTAAACCCTGTCGGAGTCTACATGCTTGGCAGCCCCTTCTCGAGTCCAAGAGCCCTAGATCCGAGCTCGGAAGATTTGTATTGATGTCAAGTGGTGAGGCAGGCTGCTCGCAATGTTGGCTTGTGCTTTGTCGGCATGTCTCTTTAGATGAGGTGAGAGCTCTGGAGGTGACTTGCTTGCTCGGGCACAAGGTCGAAAACACAACTGTCAGCTCAGGCCTGGGTATGAGAAACAAATGCCTTCACAACAGATCATGCTCGAGAATTAGACTTGCAGCACTTGCAGCAGCTGCAAAGTCGCAGCTGAGAGGAGATGCAACAAGGGCACGGCGGACATCTTCGGTCCGCAGATCAGCTTCCCGAAATCGACATCCGAGGCTCGACCGCCCTTCGGCGTCGAAAGCACCTTGCGAAGCCACAAGCAGCACAAGATGAAGCCTTCACACAAGAGCAGTCTACAACTTCCGGAAAGCTGCCTGATTTCCAACACTCCCGTTAGTCGATCTTGGCAAAGCCCGCCGGTTGGCACGCGAAATCTTGCAGGCGGCGAATCTTAATCGCCCCTGCCTTCTGCAAGAGGCTGTCTTTCCATTCCTTTTGGAGTAGATGTCTGCATCCATTTATGACATCAGCCTGCCCGCTGCAAGACAGAGGATCAGGAAGCTTGAAAAGCTTAGACATTGGAGCAGCTGGAATGTCGAATTCTCAGTTTCAGAGGATCAAGACCTGAAGTCGGGAGAGAAAAGGAAACAACAGAGAGCATTGTGCGCTGCTTAGAGTCTTAGAGGTCAGACGATCTGGCCATCTTTCTTGGGAAACTCAACTTCGAGGCATGACAAACTTTCTACTGGCACACGACTATCAGCTCAGGGCTGTCTCCACGCCCTGTGAAACCGCAAGTTGGTGCGTCGTGCGTCATGCCGTGGCCTTTTCCCGTTTACATTAGCACCTCACGCTCGGGCTCAGGTACAGTAGTGCTCTTGAGGGCAAGCCTAGTCCTCTCGGGGGCCTTGATCTCGGGACTCATCGCTTTCACGTTGACCCTTCCGTGCGCACTTCCCAGGGCTTCTTGAAAGTCCACGTAGAACTGCTTGCCTTCCTTCTCTACCTTAAGCAAAGTCTCTGCTGTGCCCCTTTTAGGGGAACCCCATGATCAAATGCTTGAGTGTTGGGTCACTTCTAGTGCGATGCAACGCTTATGACAGCAAGCATGACAAGCAAGCAAGCGCGCACACACACACACACACACACGCAAACACACCTGTGCAGGTGTGTCTGTATCTGCGCCTACACGTGCACACGAGCAAACAAAAACACGACGGAAAGATATCAAGAAAAACATGCTTACCAGGCATGCGTACATGGGTGCACATGTACATACCTACTTAGCTACATCCATGCATGTATGCATGCATAGAGATACACCTATGACATCCTACGACAGGAATGTATGAACGCATGCATATATATATATATATGTGCACGAAGCACTTGCAAACATGCGAAAAAGCATGCAAGCGTACGTGAAAACAAGCAGACATGCGCACAGGCATACACGCATACAGTCCAGGCACACATCCATACGTACATGCGTACGTCTAACCATGCATGCATGATTACCCACGCACATCTGCGAATATTGTACAGGCTATTACAGGCTTGCATGCATACATACAGGCATACCCATGTATATGTGTACATATCATAAGCAACCATGCGAACTTGCAGTTACAGGCAAGCGAACAAAATGAAACAAACGTAGACATTATCACCTTCATGCATACCTACATACCTACATACAGGCTGGCGCACAGGCACACACAGATGCAGACGCACGGGTACAAACATAGACACACCCACACACACACACACACACGCGCGCGCGCGCACGCGCACGCGCAGACGCATAAAGCACAAGATACCACCACACCGTCGAACGTAACAGAACAGACAAGCATGCATGCTCACCACGTACATACATACATGCATGTGCAAACCTGTACACACCATGAGCCACATAAAGACATACAGGTGTACATACAGACATGCTTGCAAGCATTCCTACAAAAAAACATACATACATACATACATACATACATACAAACATACATACATACATACATTACATTACATTACATACATTACATACATTACATACATTACATACATACATACATACATACATACATACATAAATGCATGTATACAGATACATACGCACGCGCTCACAGAGACACAGACATACATGCATTCATACGTAGGAATACATACATACGAGTACATGGAAACACACGCCATGCACACTTGGAAAGTGTTCTCTGCACTCGCGGACAGATGCACTTGAAGTACATGCTCTAGCAGCACTTAACTCAAACCATCCCACTGCAGCATGTGATGAGTCATGGGGGTCGAGCCATCATGTATGTCAGATTGCGGCAAACGTGCGAAACAGCTGCATGTTCAATCGACGTGAATGCAGAGCTAGAAAGACTCAAATTCTGCTGCCTCAGGGGGCCAGCGATTTCTAATCTTGCTGCCTCAGGAGGCCCAGCTTGCAGGTACACAGTTCAGCGTCCTGAACTGCTTCCCACTCCATGGCATAGCTTCGTTGCAATGGGTCTGCCAAGGAGTGCCCATTGCCCCTGCAAATCTTAGACAAAACTGTTGCAAGCATGTTTGGGTTGTGAGCCCCTTACCTCATGTACGAGAGGAGTCCACACACACACACACAATATTGACCCGAACTTAGGTTACGGCTCCACATGGCTTCGATCATGGATTCACAAAGCATGATAGTGTGCGGGCTGTGAAAACAAAGCCTCGGTTCTTGACAAGTCAAGGCACCACCGCCAGCTGCTGAGGGAACTGTGCTTCTTCACAGGCCGTGCTTAGCCCGCGTTGGAAGACGGTCCTCTTCTCCGCATCAGGCATTTTCCCTGAGCGGCTAATTACTCTGTCCAAAGACATCACAGACGCTACAGAGCATTGCTTGAAGACGCATGAAGTGCCTCTCACAGCAGGAGGCAGCGACCGTCTGAATAGTGAGTAGTGAGTAGTGGTGGAGCGGCGTCGCTGCATGGGCAACCGGTGCCCGATTGGCTTCACTCAAAAAGGTCTTTGTCTGCGACAGAGACTGCTACAGTCGACCTCTCCGTGCAGCCTGTGTGTGTGGCTATGTAGTGCCAAATGCACCCAAGATCCAAAGCCCTCCAAACACCTGGCCTTTTATTCTGCTTGCAACTTTGCTCTGGAATCCTTAGTGTCCACCACTCGAAAGACATCCAATGCCGGGCATGTAATACCTAGACGAGAACTGGAGCTGCCATCCGAGTCACGCTTTGCAGCCAGCTGGCCTAGGTAGATCTGTACCGACACTTATACTGTAACATCGTGCCCTCCGCAAATACGTTAGCCGCACATCGTATGATGGACTTAGTCGTGGGCACGCCGAGCAGGCCAGATCTTGGCCCCGCCGTCGCAGCGCATCGCCATCCTCGCGTCGGCCATGTCTATCTCACACAGCCAAAGGGCCTGGGGTGAGAGCTTTAGAACTTTCGGGTTTAGGCAAGCTTCTGCCTGAGTGTTCAAGCAATTAAGCGAGAGGTTTCTCTGGGCTCGAATAGACGGCCAGGCTCCTCGCTGAAGGTCAGCTTGTACCTGGGTTGCACAGACATTTACATGTGGCAACATTCAGGATGGACAACCAATTGGTGGTTGCGAAGAACAGCACTCTCATATACCATCATATACTATAGAATTTACTATAGAATATATATATATGTATATATATATATATATGTATATATGTGTATATATATATGTATATATATATATATATAATTATATAATTATATATATATACTTTACTTTAATATACTCTAATGTACTCGCCCTTCCACTGCCGAGAGACTTCTGCAACAACCTTTCGGCTTCCTCGCGTTCCAGTGCTTCGGACCCCGGCCCAAGAGCTCCCTCCTTTCGAGGGCTCCTTACTGGGTGGCTAAAAGTTACTATTATACTCTTGTATTATTGTATCAGTATACTAGGATATTATTATGACATTATATGGGTGGCCTTACTTGGAGGTTCATGGGTAGTTATAAGTATGGTTTTAAGTACCATAATTAGGACTCGTATTAAGGGACTTCTTATGGGTGGTTGTCAAAATTAGGGTCCCTGCCTTTTGGGGTACCTTAATAGGTGCCGTATTTATAGTAAAGACCCAAAAAGGGACCATAATTTTGACAACCACCCTTACTGTATGCTTCCACAGGCAGCGCGCAGGACATCAGTATCACAGTGACGAGAAGGCTCAGTCAGCAACAGAAGATAGCCGGTTAGATCGATCTCATACCAAGTTTTCTGGCATGGGCTGTTGCGAGGTGGATGAAGCTGCACCCTGCATATCTGCCGGACTGCACTTTCGATGCGAAAAAAGCTCTGAAACTCCTCTCCATCTTCCTTCGGCACACGAATCGTCTCACAGTGCACAGAACAGGTGGTACACTTCTCAGAACTCAGAACTCGGAAGCTAAGTATGGCTTGTGCACAAACGCCTTTCATGCAACTTGAGCCCGGTACCCAAGTCGGTCAGACCGCCGTGATATTTCGATATCGGGAGCCATTCTCAGTCCCTTGATGTGCTGCGCTAATCAGCAAAAGGCGCTCCGCCCCGTCAGTCGACAGCAGGCAGGTGCTGAGCCAGCAAACCGCAAGCATGCGCATGGCGAAGAGTCACAGGCCATGTAAACAAGATACAAATTCACGGAAAGTTGAGAGCGCAAGCTGCAGTGCTTGTCTAGACCAAGGTGAATGTAGTGTGCCAGAATACGTGGCATGGTCAGCAAAATACACACTGGCACGCATGTTTCTGGTGGAGTTCGGGATCACGCGGAGTCCGCTAGTAGTGGCCCTTAAAGCAGCAGCATGTGCAGGCAAGATAAGGCAAGTAGGTTGTTTCGCATTGTGGTTCCATGCAGAACCTACTGGGCACATATTGTCGCGGTCACAACTCGACGAATGAAGCTGTCGCAAGCCAGAAGCTGCGAACACGTGCAATCAAATCAGTCGAGGAACAGGCGCACTTCAGACTGCGCAGTAGAAAAGAAACCAAAAGCATGCACAACGGATACTGGTGTTTGCACTAAGTCTAGGCCCCAAGCTCAAGCCACACCGGAAAACAACAACGTCGCAGGACTTCAGCAATTTCACACCTACAAGAGCACAAACAACCCTGAGCCGTGTCTTCGGGGCCCCACAACAGCAGATTGGTGTAGCATGCAGCATGAGAACCATGGAAACCACCAGTTGCTGCTGATTTTTACCAAACAACAAGCCGCATATTGCCAAGATTTGCCATGCGGTGTTCGCACCATGCGTTGCTTTGCATGATTACCCAGATTTTCTCTACAAGGTCGTCACGATCTCAATCCCGACACACTGTTCCAAAACATCAGATCGCATTTGAGCTCTGCGTGGGACGGTATGGGCCATGCATGTACATGTATTGAAGTCCTGGCCCTAGCTAGGACCGTCCGTCCGTCGCACCTCCACTGCTGTTGTTGCAGTCTCCCGTGCATTGCGAAAGATCCGGTCCTGCTATCTGCGGTTTGCTGAAGGCAAGGTAACATCTTACAGATCGAGCACGGCTGATGGTCCTTCAAAGTCACGGCCAAAGCGAGCAACGCGTAGGCCCCTGCAGATTCAGTTTGTCCAAAAGCTGACTGGACGTTTCGCATCTGAGCGCCGCACCGGCGCACTGAAGCACATCCTTGCACATGCATCGAAATTCATTCTCCGCAGTGCTCTGCAGCTCGTCCAGGATTCAGCTAAGACCGCGGCGTGCATTACTACCTGGTGGCTCCAAAGGGAGCCTGACTGGGACATCATAATTGGCATTCAGCCCAGAGTCTTCCTTCGGGCCAGTACCGGCGAAGTCGTTCACAGACTGAGGAACCAAGCCACTGAAACACTACACTTCTGACTTCCCACAGGTGGGGCAGAGGCTTGACTGGCTTGACTCATGGACCTAAACCAAGATCGGTGACAACGCCATTAAATCCTTAGGGCAGTAGGTTGCTCCCTGCCGTAGCAGCAGGTGAGTGGCTGAAACCCCGATTTCCCCCGAGGCCGTAAAACAGGCACAGGGTTTAAAGCCCTGGTTCGACATCCACTCTGTAGCATAGGGCAGTTTCCACATGTTTCCCACTACTAAACCGCCTCCCGCGAAAGATGCTCAACGGCCGAACGGTTTCGCGGGTAGTAGTTTAAAGAAGTTCCCTTTTTATGCGGGACGAACCATTGGCTACGAAGGTTAAATGCCTTGCAGCATATTGTGTTGAAGCATTGAACAAATCGGCTGTCATCGGCATTGGGGGAACACAGACCTAATCACACGGGCAGAGAATCTGGCGTAAAGCCCATACTCAGAAGTCCCTTGCGAATAGAACAAACTATCAAGCACTGGTCTTGTCGCTGCAAGTGACAGGCGGCATGAGCTGTTCCAATGATCTAAGTCTAAGGCTAAGGGGAGGGGGCCTGCAGCTGTGCGAACAGCACAACCGCCCTTCTCATCGTTCCCCTCCAACCCCGCGCTGAAATCACAAGGACAACGTTGCATGGATGTGGCGCCGAACAGGGCCTCTCAAATTTTTGAACGGGCCCGAGCCAGCCTCAACCTTTCAAGGATGTTCCATGCTTGCCCGGAGCCTGCAGGTAGGCCGACTGCCACCAGAACGCCAAGAAGAACTGTTGCGACCTTCGTCCAACTGTGAAGCGCACAAAAGCAAACAGGCCTGGCCTGACGGCAAGCTACGTTCTTTGACTGCGGACCGCTACACAGCGCGGTCCAACACAGTGGAACAGCTGAAGTGCGGACCCCGACCAGCTGAACAGGGGTGTAGCGGCGGCCGAGCAGAAACACCTCGCCATGTGAGCTGGGGCACGGCAGCCAATGTCGGCCGAGAATACAGCCGCATTTGGCACAACGTTCATGGACTGCTGGAAAGCATGTCCCGCTACCCTTATTGCAGCAGATGCAAGATGTAGCCCACTGAAGCTCGGCGGAAACACGCTGAAGGCAACCGTGTAGGGCACGACAGACTGGTTGAGAACCTCCAGAAATGTCGCGCGGAACATGTGCAGGAACCGCTCATGAAACATGGTACGGCTCGTGCCAGAGAAAATGGAAAACGCTCAGATGACATCTGAGACATGAACTCCGTATCTCAGGCTGTGGGAAATGGCAAGTTCACTCAAACCCTGTTCGCAAACTTGTAAACTTTTGTCCCTTTCATGCAGATGAACCTGAGCAATGAAAATGCTAAGCAAGCTTGCGTCGACATGAGACCAGCCAAGTATATTGTGTGCACACAAACCGTGCCGAAGTGATCAAACTTTCACAACGCAGAACTTGCTGGCCAGATGCAACTTGCTAGTCAGATGCAATTAATTTATTTAGATTCCCGTCCAGGATATCCGCGACATCGAACTACTTGAAGCAGACCCAGGCTCATAACCATGTTCACCTATGCATCTTATTGATGTATTCTGGAGTTTGTGTCTCCGGAGTCTAGTTCTTCTAGTTCAAGGAGTAGGAATGAAGTGCGCAAGAAGTCATGGCAAGTGCACTCTCACAGCCATGCAGACTGACAATGTATTACAAGTGTGCATCATCATCATGCGGCTATGACGTAGGCCTTCGGCCCAAACAGCATAAGAGCCTGGGGGTTCATCTTCAAGAGCAGTACCCCATCCTACTAGTACCAAGCAAACAGCATGGCCGCGAGGAATGTGGCTTTGACGGCAACCCAGACGTCCAGAAGTAACAGCAAATGCGCGAAACTGCGGGACATGCGCGAGGTTGTGACTTGAGCCGAGCCGAGCTTCGGGGCGGGGCATCTCAGCTTGACACGGATGCCACCTTTCGCTCATGTGCCAGTTTGGACGATTCGGCTTCAAACATTCATGGGCCGGAGGGGACGACACTACATTGGGCTTCCCAGGGCCCAGTGCAAGAACCGCTTCGTGCGAACCCGGTCTGAGGATGTCTGAGGAATGGCAGCTAAGGTCGGACATGTCACAATTCACCAAACAGTTGCGACGAGTAAATTGCGATTAGGGGGGAAGGAACGTTTAACGCCGGAAACCATGTCGGAAACTTTCGGCCCAACCCCAGGCCTGCACTAGTCCTCCAGGTAATTTCGCTGCTGCTGCAAAGACCAGGGGATAAAAGGCCCCCTCGCCTGCATAGCCGCTGCACTTAAAGGTTCCAGTAGATCCAAAACAAATAAACGGAGAATTCAGCAGCTTAGCACAGCGCATGTACCCACCAGCAGCAGCAGCTTCCAGTGTGCCGCCACGAACTGGCACATGTCACCTTGCTCGCTTTGTGATGCTCCGTGATGCTTTGTTCAACCCCAATATCGACGGCAACAGCAAGGCTGCTTGGTGCGGAAGGGCCACTCCTGAGACGCACGCTTATTGGGAGTTGCTTCCACGCCCTCCAAGCAAGAAGCAGCAAGTAGGCAGTCAGCCTCAAACGCAAGGCTGGAACTGCCAAAGTGTTCTTCCCGTCTCTTTTCGCTCCGAAGGTACCAGGGCGGGAGCTGCGCAGTGCTTGTCGCAAGAGAGAGGAAGAGGGTATGGCCGGCCATGGGGACCTTTCCGTTGCACTTCTCTGCCTTCGTTCTCGGACTGCAAAGACTCGGGGCGGCGCTAGAAGCACCCGATTTGCCACACGATTGGCCACAGCCGAGGCAATGAAGGTCAACACCAGCATAAGTGTTCCTGACATGCCTGGCAAGGGGCAAGGGTAGCAAAGAATCAAGAAGTCACCGCCAGACCGGGGTCTGGGTCGTGACACCCCGCCTCGGGAATCTTTCAACGCACCTGCCCCTGCCAGCATGAGATGGCGAGCATTGGCGAGGATTCACGGCTTCCGCTTCTCGGATTGGCAGACTTCTTTGGCGCCTCGAGGCACCTTCGCGGTGGCTGCCCGCACCTCCATGGAGGTTCGCATCGTGCTGGGCAAAGGCGGCCGAACACTCCTCCGGGGGCGGGAAAAGCAAAATTACCCGAAAGAATGGGAAGAGGTAGAACATGGTGGAACAGTCTGCCAAGAGTGCTCATAGCTTGTGCCGAGTCGCTTTGCTGCAAGCTGAAATACCTGGATCGGGTGTGGCCAACCGTCCACGATCCAAGGTGGGACTCTTGCAAGCATGCCATGAAACTCATGCCAAAGCTGAAGTTGCAAGCAAGTTGCTGGCAGCTCATTCGTCAAGCGTGCCGGAGGCGTAAAAGCCGAGCCGACCATCACTACTGTATGCTTCTCGGGATGTCTGTGCTAGTGACTGGCCAGTGGCTCCGTTCATGCACTCGTGCTAGCGGCAGCTGAGTTTCTAGTAGAGTGTGGTCCGAGTATAGAGAGTGGAGATGCTGGCAGCGTGGGGGACTGACGGTCATTGGCAGCAAATCCTTGAGTGTATCTGAGCTGGACCGGCTTCGAGTGGATGCACTCCTTCGAAACTTGCACCGAACCTTGACGAATAAGCCGCTCTCCATTTTCGTGCTTCAAGCTGAAGCGCGAGGTGCCCCTGAGATCCCCGTCGGCACGCTCCCACACATGCATTGAAAATCAAGGAGTCCGGGCTGACAGCGGCCACCTGCATCTCCTCACCCAAGATATTTCCCAAAAAGCACGGACGACAGCTACCATGCAGTACGGTGCAGCAAAGCAGCATCCAAGACCATCAAGGCGTACCTCGGCTTACTGCAACGAGGTCTGCATCCGCAGCCAGAAAAAACAGGAAATGCAGGGAAACTTTGTTTAAAACATGTTGCAGCGAAGTTGCTGCCAGAGGGAGCCCCTACTGCAAGCAGTCATGGCCGCTCCGTATGTGACCTCTGTCGCTTCCATGGAGCGTCCTGCTTGCATGTGTGTGGACCAAGGCATCAGTGCTTCGGCAAGTTTCGGCATGTTCCGTCCTTTCACTTCGTGCATGAGCTGCAGGGCTAGTGGCCAGTAGGAGCCGCGTCTTAGCATGCGGCCGACGGCAGAATCAGAATCTCTCCAGAAACGTTTAAGTTTGAAGAGAAGCCAAGGAGCTCGCAAGCATTCATGCTGGCCGTATAGGCAATGATGTTGGGCTGTGGGCCATGCTGCTTCCTTGGGCTTCGACGTCAATGTGCGGCTCAGGCTCAGGTACTCCAGGTAGTTAGTAAGCCCGAGACCCCTTAAAAAAACTTTTCTGCCACCCAGCGGCATGTGCTGAAGGAGCTCCAAGGCTGACTGCCAAGCAGCTCCCTTCTTGCATGCGCTGATGCCTGCGGCGAACGCCACCACATCGGCTGTCATAAAGTGCGCCTCGCGCCACGCCGCATTGTCTTTTAGTGTCACAAAGGATGTTGCGGGGCTGTTCGACTCATGAGAGTAGCGACTGGTCCGACCTGCAACTCCTTCAGGAAAAGAAGGGCACTCTGCCATTGCGAGGACTTCGCACAAGCGCTAATGGAGGTGCTGTAGATGATGACGTTGGGATCCAGCCTGGGTGGCCAGCACGCATGTTCGCAAACTGCGCAGATAATATCTTGTCTCTATTGCCAGATCTAGATGGGTGGTTGTCACAATTATGGTCCTTTTTTGGGTACCCTAAATAGCAGGTGCCGTGTTATAATAAGTACCCCAAAAGGGACCCTAATTTTGACAACCACACAGATCAAACTTATCGAGTGACCTCGTGGAGCGCATAGTCCCGAGCAGCTGCACAGCGGCCAACCACTGCGAAGCCTTCTCACATGCACTGAGGGCAGCTCCGAAGCTTACAACATCCGGCTGAGTGCGTCTTCTTGCCATGTCAACCAGAAGCTGCATGGCAAGCTCCCACTTTGCATCCTTCCCATGCCCGCTTAAGCTGGCGTTGTACGTGTACAGATCTGCCAGGACCCCTGCGTCATGCATCTGAACGAAGACTTCAGAAGCCATCTGCATCGCGGAGCCCCTTTCACAAGCCGTAATTGTCGCGTTGTACGAAGTGCGGTCCGGCTCGAGTTTTCTCTCTCGGAGTTCCAGTAGCAACGCAAGCGAAGACTGCCACTGAGAACTTCTGGCGCAGGCTGTGATGCTGGCGTTGAAACTGATGAGGTTAGGCAGCAGCCGTGCTCTGGCCATCTCATGCAGCATGCAAAGCGCTCCTTCCCAGTCTCGCGCTCGACCGGCATGATCAATCAGCACCGTCCGGCGCTTCAGGAGCCTAGAAATTCTAGAGGCATGTCTCATGCTCGAAGCAAAGGGGCTTCTGACTCCACGTTCTCATGGCCGTTTAGATGCCACATGTCATGTTCTGAACATGTCCACCCCTGCTGACGATGCGCTTTGTTTGACCACGCCGATCGAGTAGTCAACGGACCGCAAGCTTCAGATGCGTAAGCATTGATTCTCGCTTGGGCCCGTCCATCAATAAATCCATCTTCAAAAGAGCCTAGCTACGAAACCGGCCTGGTGCATCGGCATACAATGCCGCAACTCTGCAGCTGCGCCACTTCAAAGGTCTCTCACAAGCATAAGTGTGGCACCAGCAGGCGGGCAACTGGTTGAAATTTCTCGCAGAAGTCTAGCATGGTCAGCTTTTCGGCGCAGACTTGTCGTCCTTCTTTTTCGGGTCGACCTGCGCGGATGACATTTGAGCGACCTTTTGCGACATCGATGACTATGACTCTGACATGGCATCACAATAGGGCCTTGATGTTCGACCCCGCGATAGTTGTTCCTCCCGCAATGCAGCTTGTGCTTCAGCTCTGGTTGCGCCAGTCATCGAGTCACGAAAGCAGGAACTCACGGGTCCTGTTTTCTTTCCATGCGCAGCTTTTGCCTTTTCTGCCTGACAGATGCAATCGCATTCTCATTCCCATTACGCACTGCCGACTGTCACGCATGCACACTCGCAGCAGCTGCGCTTGGCTTCCTGTTAAAGCTTCATAGTGTGTGGCAGTCCCTGTAGTTGAAAACTTAAAGAGGCCGGGAAACCTGCACAATCCTGCCCATCCGGCCGTGCCTGTGTCAACTTGACAATCTGGAGAACGTCCTCGTCGTGCACTATGTGGTCTTTGCCACAGGCCTGGAGCGAGCTGCTGATACTGCGGCAACCGGATTTCGATGCTTTTAGGCTCAAGATGAAGCTTCAAATGCGGATCTTCGATAACGGTCAACTCCTGAGCTTGCTGGACTTGCCTGCGGGGATTGCTTGACACTGCTACCCCAAATCAAGGCATGCTTGAAGTCGTCCAGCAGGGATTCTGAGTTGCGGGGCAAGTCGTCGCAAGAAGCACACGAGCGAACACCGTTTCCAACAAAAGCTCCCAGACAAGGCGCTGTGCAGAAGCTGCACTGCGTTTTCGACATTGAACTGCTTGTTTCCACGCTGTGGTGTGATGATGAGGGGATCCTTCAGCCGATCGTCCACTGCAAGTGGTGCACTTAACTGCTAAAGCTGCATGGAACGAAATATAAAAAATGAACACACATGCCGAGGGCACGGAAAAGTCTGGAAACTCACCCTTCTTTTTCGTGTAGACCCTCAGAGACAGCAAGCTTGGATTTTCAGACGGATGAGCAAGGTAAGAAGCTGCTCGCAAGCCTCTGCTCTCACGCTCTGAGTACTGCCCCCTCTGCTCCAAACGACCTGATAATCTCCATCTCGTCCCAAAGTCGTTTCAGCAAGTAATCCTGAGACTGGTGTGGCCGCGTGTGTCTTCCTGAAACTTGCGTGCAACAGCACGGGCCAAGCACTTTAGCAATAAAAACAAACGTGCTTCGATCGGAAGTCTTAGCTGACAACAACGACATGATATTTCTAGACAACCCGGCGAGCTAGGCCACGAAACTGGCATGATGTGGCCGCGTGGCAGGGCGGTGCATGACTTGTACGACCAACATGCGCATCAGCTTCAAGTTGAACCAGGGCACGTAGTTCCACTTGTTGCGTACCTTAGTCCAGCTTCTGTAGCCTTTCTTTATACGGACTTTGATCTCCCCTCATCGGATTTGCTTCCAACGCTGGACCTGTGCACCTTCCTGTAACTGTTGGTCTCTCCCCACAAAGTTAAGGCTGAATGGGAGGTGGGGCTTCCCACGCAGCAACCACACATGCATGCATGAAACGTATTGTCTGGCCGGGATGATATTCGAACACGATCCCGGCGAACACTGAACACTCTGAGGCCTCAACCAGTGTGACAGGGACAAGAGGACAAGACAAACATCCAAACAACAACCGCAAGGCTGGGATATCCCATAATCCCCTCTTTAAGCGAACCATACAGCCACCCACCAAGTTTGGTTGCTTTTTGAGTCCCAAAGTGGGACTCCAATCCACACACACACACACTCAACACACCCACAAAGGTTCATGTTGCACGGCATACGATTCTTCACCGCGTGCTGTGATCTCACTCTTCATCGACCAACTTCGGGCGATCAAGTTGCAGAAATTACCACGGAGCTTGGCCTCCTTGCAAGCTCGTCCACTTCTGCCAGTGGAAGCATATCTATCCTGGGCACAGCTTGAAGTTTCCAATTGGACTGCGCCGAAGCTTGAAGCTGGCTTCCACGCAGTGTGGCACGGAGTAGTGGCGACAAGAAAGCATTGCTCACAGCTGGAGTTTGAGGCGGGTCGGCACTGGGAGTAGTCAGGAAAAGCATGATCGTACGAACGTGTTGTTCATGGCAGTGTGCATTACACCGAATCGCGATGTTGGAGTTACGCCTACCCGGGCTGTGATCTGGCACTGCGGCACGGCACGCCTGCGATCGATGCGTTATTGTGCGGACAGGCTGGACCCTTCTATGTTTTCGTGTGTCCTCTCGTCCGCAACCATTGAGCGGCAATGCCCAATCCGAAGCATCCAAGGGGCTTGTTGTACACATAGATACCTCACGGCTCACGGCAGTAGACAGCATCTCACGGACACATATCTGTCCCTTGTGCATCTTGGCTGCACTTGCAGTACTTGCGGTTCCCGTCGATGACATCTATAAAGTCATCCTCTGTGATGTCCTGTTGCCGAGGCCACTCAAACAAAAGAAATGTCTCGACGGCACCTGTAAACGTGCTGGCCTCTCGCACCAAAACATCTGCATTGTGCATCTTGTACCTGAGCTTGACTCTTGGCTGGCCACTTGTCAACGGATTTTTTTTAAATCCGTCCGTGTTTCGGCGCCGCCCGGCTCTCGCAGTCCCTGTGCTCCACAACGGGATACAGGCCCGGCTCAAGCGGGTGTCTGTGGAGGAGAGGGGCCGAGCATCATGTGCATCAGCGGGTCTCTGCGGGCGGCAAGCGCCGAGCATCATGCGCATCAGCGGGTCCTTAGGGGGCTGGAAATCGAGTTCAACCCAAGTCCAACGAAATTTAATTTCGTTGGACTTGCTTGAACCTTGCGGCAATGTTCGCTCTGGGGGCAAAAACAAAGCGAAACAACGAGAGCGAGAGGCAGCGAGACAGAGGGAGAGTCCCAGTGCATGCTTGTTGGTGTGATGAGGTCCTAGAAAGATCCTGAGCGACATGTGTTTTGGATTTTGTTTTCAATCAAGACTTAAACTGTCATGTGGCAGACAGCACTGGAAACAGTTCGGTGACTACTCTAAACATGACATGGAACTTTGACCTCATTGAAATATTTTGTTTTCAAGCCAAGGATTTGTTTCTTTGTCGTCAGAGACCAAAACTTGCATTATCGTGCGGCAACAGTTTCTCGATCAGACACCTTTTCAATACATTGTACCTAGCAACATCACATCGCGCAGACAAATCAACTCATTTGCCACTTGCTTGTTCTTAGTTTCCGTATGTGGTCCTACACCTGCACACATGCACATGCATGCCATGTAGAAATAAAAGGCCATGACTTAAAGACCACACATTACTAGTATAGCGTTGCATCCTGAGTGTTCGAGTAACTGGTCGTGTCTTAGCGATATTATAAATAGTTGGGACTTCGTAACTACTTTCAAGTTACGTAGTTGTAGACTCCGGAACCCCATAAGCCCTAAAGCCTGTAATGCCCTTCTAGCCTTAAGGCCCCTACATCCCGAACCCCGTGTCTTTTCAGGGCCCTGCAGGCAAGCTCGGGAACAAGGTCGCGGAGCTAATGTGCCGTGACGGCGCAGACGACGACTAACGAGAGGCGACGACCAAAATGCGCCGTGATGGCGCAGGAGAAGTTTGAGTAAGAGCAGTCGTGTTAGAGCCCGAAAGAGGTGAACTATGCCTGCCAAAAGGCAAAGTCAAATGTGCCGTGACGGCGCAGATTGAGTCGATGTGCCGTGATGGCGCAGATCAAACAATTGTGGGAGAAGTTTGAGTAAGAGCATCGCGTGTTAGGACCCGAAAGATGTGCCGTGATGGCGCAGATGCCGAGGAGGAGTGCGCCGTGACGGCGCAGATCGAATCGATGTGCCGTGATGGCGCACATCAAACAATTGGGAGAAGTTTGAGTAAGACTAAGAGCATCGTGTTAGGACCTGAAAGAAGTGAACTATGCCTGCGAAGAGCGGAAGTTTGTGCCGTGATGGCGCATGATCGAGTGTTGTGCCGAGATGGCGCAGACGACGCAACATGAGACTAGGACTAGGAGTGTGCCGTGATGGTGCAGACGACTACAGCAGACGACGAGTGCGCCGTGATGGCGCAGACGATCAAAGCCGACGACACAGGACGACGCAAACAAGGCCTTCTCTCTCTCTCTCTCTCTCTCTCTTTCTCTCCCTCTCCCTCCCTCCCTCTCTCATCTTTTTGTCGCTCTCTCGCACTCTCTCTCTCTCTCTCTCTCTCTCTCTCTCTTGGTGCGCGGCTCATCTTCGCCGTTGCAGTGGGGCAACATCGCCTCAACGAGAGCCATCAACTCAGAGTTTTGCATCAGAGCTGGTGGATTGAAAGGTTCACCGCGCGCAAGACTGAGCGATGCATGGCTGTCGGGATTTTGGATCTCGGACGAGTCCGGACGAGGATGCTTTTGAGGTTTGGAGGAGTGATCGCAGGATCTTCCCATGCTGCAAATCTGTCTCTGGGCGCACGCAAAACTGTTATCGAGACCTAACTCCTGCAAAGGACAAGCGCTTGTTTTTTTCATCGCAGAGGCTGGGTACTGCAAGCCGGAACGCTGCACGTCTGTGGGCACCGGGCAGCCAAGCTTTCTGCACTCCGTCCCTGATGAACCCTAGCACAGCTGTTTCAAACTTACTGCACCCAGAATGCAACCTTGTCAGTATCCAGCCCTCTGTTGCTGCTGCATCATCAGAATTCGGAGTGGCAAGTGGGCTTGCTTAGATAGCCAGCTCTGTCTGGAAGACCTTTTCTTTCTGCACTAGAGAACGTTTATAGAGCGCGTATAGCAGCCTCTTCGACAAGCTGTGAATACACACTTTCACTCCAGGTCTGAGCGGACAATCAGCCTCGGACTCAGAACGGAAGAGTCGGAGGTCCTCATGTGCAAGGGAGCTCGGGAGACCCGACGTAGAAAGATTGACCATTCATGAAGACCTGGAGCTTCAAGGATACCTCAATCGTTAATCTCGACTGGACAACACGTGCAGGGTAAGACTCAGGCCGTAGCTAGACCACTTCAGCTGCTTGACATCCGGCTGCTGGCCTAAGTCCAGACATTGTATTCACCAGAGTCAATCACAAGATCTAGAATTATGCAAAGCTACTTAGATCCTTAAGTATGGGTGAACCCAGGGCCCAAAGCGCTAAAGCGCTCCTCCCGCTTCTGGTCTTCACCGCTGCCTCAGCGTCTCAGGCTGGGCCGAGCTTCAGGCGCTTCAGAGGAGCACTCGCTGCTGTTTGTTGAGGCTTTCTCAAGGCACGCTTAATCTAGATCGCACGTAACAAAAAATACATGATGCGCGCGCATCATGTTTTCTTTTGCCACAGCTGCAAGCACATGCAGCCCTCGCGAACCGCAAGATCGGGAGATAGATCAGTTCGAGCGAAGAGTTTTTGACCGGGAGTTGTTTCAGAGGAGGGCTGAGTGGTGAGGTCCTGGAACCGGGGTTCGGAGATAGATAAGCCCGAGTTCGAAGTCTACGGCCGGTAGTTGTCTCAGCAGCCCTTACGGGTAAGGAGGGCTGAGAGGCAGGGTCCTGCACCCTGGTTTCGGAAAGCTGAGAGCAAGGGCTATCCTCTCAGCTTTAGGAACAGGGGTCCGGGTACCCTGGGTCTCAGCCTTTCTTACCCGGAAGGGCTGCTGAGAAAATGTCCTCGGCGAGGACCCCGTCTCAAGACCATGCAGCCGCAGGCGGATTTAATTTCGGCTTTCTGGATTTTTCTTTGTCCGTGGCAAGACCTGAGAATGCTTCAGCTCTGGTCATTGTGCTTGCTAGACAAAACATTACCCTGACTCCATGCTCAGCTTCTGCCCAATTGCCTTGCAAAGCAACGACTCTCTTGTAGCACGCCCATGTCCAAGGCCGATTCGCGATCCGCGCTTTGTGACTGTCAAGAACCCGAGGGGTGAGGCACCATCCTGCGGAGCCGCTGCAACACAGCCGCCTTTGCCATGCCCGGGGCTGCCCAGACGATCGGGTCAGAAGCAAGTAAAGGGATCTATAGGGCTTCTAGGTTTAAGGATTTAGATTTTTCGATAAGTTCAAGCCACGACTTCTCGAAATCTCCACATGAAAAGCCGCCGACAAAGCTGCCCAATAGTCCTTATCACATCCGGGTTCGAGCTCTCTTTCAACCCTAAACCCTTAAACCCCTAGAGCCCTAGAACCCCTGAAACCCTCAACCCGAAAAACCTTAAACCCCTAGAGCCCTAGAACCCCTGAAACCCTCAACCATAAACCCTTAAACCCCTAGAGCCCTAGAACCCCTGCAACCTTGAACCATAAACCCTTAAACCCCTAAGCCCTAAAACTCCTGAAACCCTCAACCCGAAACCTTTAGACCCCTTAGAGCCCTAGTCCCCTGAAACCCTCAACCCTAAACCCTTAAACCCCTAGAACCCCTGAAACCCTAAACCCAAACACAAACCGGCGGCCTCGCGAATACAATGCCTCGGTCGCCTCGCCTTGCATCCTGGCGTTGGGTTCACGGCCCCGGTGGCACCGGGTATGTCTAAGACAATCCGAAGCTCCGAGGAAGCGGTTTAGGGTTTAGGCCCGTTCACGCAGCCCTTCAATGAACCGCTGAAGCCCCCTTCCGTGCAGGGGTTGAGGCTTCTGGGGGTCGAGGGTTCAAGGTTCATTGGCTTGGGGTTTTTGGGGGTGAGGCTTCAGGGTTTTAGGCGCAGTCTGCATTCTTAACATATCTGTCATCGATGATGGTTACCCCGGTGTTCCAGCTAGACCAAGGAACCCTGAGCATGGCTTTCGCTTCAGGGCCCAAGCAATTCGAACGAGGAGGATGAGAAGATCTCCTGCCATTAAGCACTTGATTGCGCAGCTGTCTCGGTGGCGTAACCCAGGAATAAAACAATTGAATGCAAACCTCTGCCTGTCATGTTTCACTGATGCGGCTTTCCCCTGGTCCCAAGGATTCTCGCCCGGCTAAGTCGAAACAATGGAGCTGGTTGCATGCTTCCAATTAGACGACACGTTGCTTAGAAGCTTCTGACTTGCCGGCGACTATATAGCGACGCCCCGAAAAGTCATGCTGTTGGGCGTCTGCGGCCTGCAGGCAACTTCGGAACGATCTTGCTAGGCTCCTAATCTGGACTCCTACAATCTTGCGTCGTCGGCTGTCGTCGTCTTCTGCACCGTCGATCACGGCGCACTCGTCGTCTGTGTCGTCTGCGCCATCACGGCACATCTTTCGGGTCCTCGCACGCTGCTGCTCTTACTCAAAGTTCTCCCAATTGTTTGATGCGCGCCATCACGGCACATCGATATTCGATCTGCGCCATCACGGCACATCGACTCGCTCCTGCGGCATCACGGCACATCTTTCGGGTCCTAACGCACGATGCTCTTACTCAAGCTTCTCCCAATTGTTTGATCTGCGCCCTCACGGCACACATTCGTCGTCGTCTGCGCCATCACGGCACATTTGACTTTGCCTTTCGGCAGGCATAGTTCACCTCTTTCGGGTTCTAACACGCCTGCTCTTACTCAAACTTCTCCTGCGCCATCACGGCGCATTTTGGTCGTCGCGTCTCGTCGTCTGCGCCCTCACGGCGCATTCGTCGTCGTCTGCGCCGTCACGGCACATTAGCTCCGCGACCTTGTTCCCGAGCTTGCCTGCAGGGCCCTGAAAAGACACGGGGTTCGGGATGTAGGGGCCTTAAGGCTAGAAGGGCATTACAGGCTTTAGGGCTTATGGGGTTCCGGAGTCTACAACTACGTAACTTGACAGTAGTTACGAGGTCCCAACTATTTATAATATCGCTAAGACACGACCAGTTACTCGAACACTCAGGATGCAACACTACACTAGTAATGTGTGGTCTTTACGTCAAGGCCTTTTATTTCTACATGGCATGCATGTGCATGTGTGCAGGTGTAGGACCACATACGGAAACTAAGAACAAGCAAGTGGCAAATGAGTTGATTTGTCTGCGCCATGTGATGTTGCTAAGTACAATGTATTGAAAAGGTGTCTGATCGAGAAACTGTTGCCGCACGATAATTCAAGTTTTGGTCTCTGACGACAAAGAAACAAATCCTTGGCTTGAAAACAAAATATTTCAATGAGGTCAAAGTTCCATGTCATGTTTAGAGTCTAGGAATCAAAAAAAGTCACCGAACTGTTTCCAGTGCTGTCTGCCACATGACAGTTTAAGTCTTGATTGAATACAAAATCCAAAGCACATGTCGCTCAGGATCTTTCTAGGACCTCATCACATCAACAAGCATGCACTGGGACTCTCCCTCTGTCTCGCTGCCTCTCGCTCTCGTTGTTTCGCTTTGTTTTTGCCCCCAGAGCGAACATTGCCGCAAGGTTCAAGCAAGTCCAACGAAATTAAATTTCGTTGGACTTGGGTTGAACTCGATTTCCAGCCCCCTAAGGACCCGCTGATGCGCATGATGCTCGGCGCTTGCCGCCCGCAGAGACCCGCTGATGCACATGATGCTCGGGCCCTCTCCTCCACAGACACCCGCTTGAGCCGGGCCTGTATCCCGTTGTGGAGCACAGGGACTGCGAGAGCCGGGCGGCGCCGAAACACGGACGGATTTAAAAAAAATCCGTTAACAAGTGGCCAGTTGGTCGAGACATGAAACCACGTAATTGCGAAGAGCCAAGTCTGCGCTATAACTACTGATCCGCCAGGATTCTGTCTCAAAATAGTTGCGCAAACCTCTTCGTCGAAATGGGTCAGCGGCACCGTCGCTTGAAATTTCAGACCTGCATCAGATCCAAGAATATCCACGAACTCGACAGGAGTCGAGCAGCAGCACTTGATGCCTCCTCCTTTGGTCGGTCTTACGGTCACGTCGGGAGGCTTTCTGTTTAACCGAATGCCAACATTTTCCAACTCCTCGCGCAAGGCTCAAAAAGCGAAGCCTCAACTTCTGCATCAGCGAGCCGTTGCAACAAGTCCTTCGTAAGCATCTCCTTCTGTGCGTCATCCTTCGTGGCATCTAGAACCTGGTCAAGCCATCTGCCCCCGCGCGTGCGGCTTCGTTTGCAAGCGAACTTCGCACTAATCCCGTCGGGGCTGCCATGAGGATAATATCGCATGACTTTGCCGTGGCCTCGTGGCATTGGCATTTCTCAATACTGCATGCACTCAGCCTCGAAACAGCCTTCTGCAAAGAGAAAGAACAAGTAACGGCTTGCTGAGCTGTCCGAGGTGCAATTACTTGCCGTCCCCGGCCTTTGCCGATGGATGCACCTCCGGCTCCAAGTCTCGAGCACCATCAAACTTGGAAGGGCAGGGGACTTAGTAGGATATAAGTAGAGTTATAAGTACCCTAAATGGAGTTACCCCAATTATAACCCTACTTATAACCTACTTACTAAGTCCCCTGCCCTTCCAAGAAGTCTACAGTAGCCCTCGACGCGAAGCTGAGGCCCCAGCCCACGATGAGGCCCGGAAGGTCGAGAAGCTGGATTCGAACCTCCGGAGATGCTTCGATAAAAAAGGGCCCCTTTTGTGCCAGGCAGGGAGGGAAGCTGGGCTTCTGTCGTCGTTGTAGTAGATCACACCCGGGATGCAAGTCAGCGTCGTGAACCTTGAGTTCCAAGACCCACCGGGCACAGCAGAAGCTCAGTCAGCGTCTTAAACTTCAGGGGCTCCAGCTCATATGCGGCAGCCTCCGACCTTGCCATGAAATCCCAGAGAGCTTACCACACGCTGCAAAAGTCGCCTGGATCTAGCTCTGTAGTCAGATGTAGCCGTGACTTAACTGTGCAGTCCTTCTTCTTGCTCCTCTTCCTGCACCTACAGTACAACTACAACGACGCAAACCAAGAACATACCAGAAGCTTGGAGAAATACAATGAAATACGTGTTTGGGCATTCCACGGAGTTACACAAAACGCAGAAACCCTGAAGCAGAAAGCCCAAGAGTCCAGCAGAGTAACCTTTGCATCAAGACAGAGGTAAGACTAGACGACTCGTCGCCGCAGTCAGCAAGATTGCACACGGCACCTGTGCGTGTTCATGTCACGGATCGACTCAGCCCTTGGCTGGACACCGGTAAGCGCCGTGAGCAGGGAGGATTTTCCCACAGATGGAAATCCTACGAGGCCCACCCGGGCATCTCCGATTCTTTGCACCTGGCAGTGGAGTCGAATGGGGAGCTGCTACTTGTAGTCGTCTGCCCACGCGCCTCGAATCCGGCTACTTTGCCACCGCCGCCACCAGAAGGTTCCAGGATGTCACGCTTGAGCTTGCAAAGCTTCGCCTTCAACCTCTGTGCTTTGGGCTTCAACTCGCTGCTGTGCATTCGGAGGTGGAAACACTGCTGCATTTAGATCTAGGACGCCCCGGAAGCTATAGTGGGAATGAGAGACAAAACGACAGCAAGAAGACAGGAAGTGTGCAAACACGTCGCGCGAAATCGGCCGACTCGGACAAAGACTTGCGCACAGAAATGCTTGCTTTACATGATCCACGACCGCTACTTGTGAGGCCAGACGCGGTGTTTACTGGGCGGCGCCTCGCTCTTCTAAATACACACGTATTATGGGTGGTTGTCAAAAATAGGGTCCCTTTTTGGGTACCCTAAATATTCGGTGCCGTATGATAATAAGGACCCAAAGAGGGACCCTAGTTTTGACAACCACCCTATGTTTCCACTCTCACGGCTCGCACAAGGCAAGCAAGAATGCACAAGGTAAGCACTGATGGAAAAATTGATCCTGCTCGAACAGCTTGTAAGGGCCAAAAACGAATCACCATCAAAGCGTCCCCAAATATAGAGAGCTGCACACACAGCTACCCATAGGCTCTATAGTAGTTCCTTTTTGGGATTGCCTTATAGGATTCTATATATGAACCCCAAAAAGGAACTACTATGGAGCCCTAGGGTACTGCACACTCAACAGTTGGCGAGTCGCTCTCCAAGATGCTTCGCGGTCGCCTGGCCAGGTCTCGGTTGCGTAACATAGGGACCTTAATAATTAGAATAGGCTTTTTTGGGACCTATTATACTTTGACACTCAGGAACCCCCAAAATAGTATTGTTAATTCTTAAGGCCCCTATAGTAACAAACGGCGGCCTTTTGGCCTTCGAGCTCCCGACTTTTGGCTCCTGGCCTTGTTCTTCTGCGTGCGCGAGATCTCCAACTCGATTTGCTGGATCCTTTCGAGGGTGGAGCCGCCTGAGCTCGTCAAAACGTGCTGACATGCATATTATATCAAAACCATAACATGATATGATTTTTTGAATTATACTATATGTTACTCTATTCTATCGTTATGTTCTGTTCTAACTAGAGCATCTAGAGTCTTTAGAGGGCTGGGGCTGGGGCAGGTTTGGAAGTTCAGTCCGCGCCTCCACCCGCAGATTGATGCTTTGCCTTCGACCATCCTCCACCACCCACTCCAGAGCCCGCCTGCGCAGGCCAGGGCCCTTCGACAGATCTCCGGCTGCAAGGATGAACTACTGCACTGCTGGCTGCCTTCGAGGATGTCTTGGAGAAAGATGCCATTTACGTGCAAAGAAACAGGGTTGCGGGAGACTTGAATCGAATGGGCTGTAGAGCTGCTAGAGAGAGAGAGAGGGGCTGCTTGATAGTCTTTCTTGGTTAAGCTCCGACAAGCTTCTGAACGCTTAAAGCCACGGCTATGTTGCGTGGGGACTTCTGTCAATGTGAGATTTCAGACCTCAGGCTAGAGCCTCAGGCTATCACAGTGGAAAGCGAGCGGTTTATCTGCGTGTCCATGCGCAGACTGCTGTGACTTCTTGCAAGCAGAAGTTGTGAGTTTCAAAGTCTTTCAGCTTGGTGCACTTGGCGCATCATCCGGATACTGCCAGACAGTAGCAGCCGTCGGCACGAAGCCAAGGTTACGGTAGAATGACATGGCCTCGCTTGCACTGGGAAAAGACCCGTGATCGGGGTGACTCGCAACATGCGATTTGCAACGCCGCTCGAGGCTTTTGAGCGCACGGCTTTCTCGTTGCTCTGGATGCAATACCAGCACAGCTGCGAGAAACCCGCATCCTTGCACGTTGCCATGACCTGTGCCATGAGAGCCTCGGCGAGCACAGCGCAGCACATCGGGTGTTTTCAGCAAAAGGCACAGGCACGGATGAGAAGTTGCCAAGCTGCCCGTCCGACACCTTTACCTCAGAATTCGCACCGACGGCATGCTTTGAATTGGCACTCTTTTGTCAGATGTTGCTGCGATGGGCCTGAGATGAAATCAAGCCGCCGTGGGCCTTGGGCGAGACGAAAAGGTCACCCAGGAAGCCACGCGGCGCACCGGCACCTGCAGGCTTCTCCAGGCGCTTGGGCAGCAATCTTTGATTGTCTGCTGTCTTGATGACCCCCCCCCCCCCCCCCCCCCTTCCCTCGGCCTGCACCGTCCAAAGCTGGTAGCCGAGCCACCGTCGCCGCCCCCAACACGGTGCCGTCTTGACCACGGGCTATCAAGATGTCGGCCGTCCTCGAACAATACTGCTTGGTTTCAGGGAATCAACGCCGGGTAATTAGGAGTTGTGTGTGTTTTTGCGAAGCAGTTCGGCCATCCCTCGAGAAAACTTCAACCCTCGACTCATCAGTTCCAAATGTGCCAAGGCTCCCTGCATCAAGCTTCCGCCCACGCAAGCTCATTCCCCACACCTGAGCCGTCTTCTGCTTCCAGGAGCATCAGATGCACAATCCACTGCAGAGTTCTCCATCGTCATGTGACTCTGGAGCAAAAGACGAAGCAGTGAGGATCTAAGGGGATCTAAGTCGGACACAGCATCAGCAGCAACCTCGTCAGATTCGTAGGGCATTGTTCCCGGTGGAATCCTGAGCAATGGCATCCCGGCTCTGCAACCGTCAGCTTTCGTCCAAGAGCCAAAACTCCGGGAATCTTTTCTGCAGAGACTCTGAGATGCCCGGTACTCCACGTAGAGGTGCTGCCACGCACTTCGATCTTCTTCGGTCGCTAAGGACACGGAAACCTCCTGGCGCACGGACCAGGGGCGAAACTTTAGCTCAGTAGCACCACTCCCTGCATCATCAGCTCATCACCCAGACCAATCATCCCTGCCTGGCTTTCGTAGAGAAGTGGCCGCGGCTCCACAGAGAAGAAATTCACCGGGAAGCGCTTCTGGGAAGGGGGCGGTCGGCTTTGATTCATGGCACCTGACCATACTATCGTATTCGTGTTGCAATATTAGGTTTCGTTTTATCTTCGAGTGCTCCCCAATCTCCGGAACACGATACCGACAAGGAGGAGGAGAGGGCCCCACACTAAGATGGAAGATCTTCAAGCCTGGGATAGAGCTCATGCTCACGATCTGGACAAGATACACACGACAAGCAAGTTTGCAGCAGCCGTTAGCATTGAAGGTATTAACAAGCGTGAACTATCCTTACTTTACCGCCTTGTCGACGTGTTTCGCTGTGGGAACGTACAATGTACGACTGGTACGACTGAGACAAGTAGGCGGCCCACCGCTCCAAGAGGCTCAGGTCCGTCATCATGCAGAACTAGACGTAGAAGCCTCGCAGAAACTGCGGCCAACACACACTGTATGCATGTAGGTCCAGCCTCCAGTCCGGATGCTTCTTCCGCAGCTCTGCTGACAAGTCGGGCAGTGGTGAGGCTACCTGTAGTCATGGGAAGAATGAGCTCGAACTACATCGAACTAACATGCACTTATGTCTTTTTATGAACTGACTGTCGCTGGAACTGCTCGTCACCGCTGCCTGGCCTGGGAATCTTGGTCCTTGCGTGCCAAACGAGCCTCGACCCAACCGGCGGTAACACCTGTGGCATCAACATGCTGTGAATGATAAAATGGACATGTTGGCCGCACACAATTGCAATATACACAGACACGTGTATATGCATGTGTAATTGTACAATCCGCATGTGTGGGTGGATGTGCATTTGTCTCGGCACATGCATATTCAAATCTGCGTGTATTTGTCTGCGTTACATGTAATTACTGCACACGCACACATTTGTGTGTTTCTTTCAGACGGCAGGGGTGCAGCCCTGCCCCCGCACTCAAGGCGGGCCCATGTTGTATGGGAAGCCAGGTGAGGAATTACATTTGTGTCTCGCATACGGGGTTTGTCAAACCCCTTATGGCCGCTCGTTGCTTCGCCAGGGCTATGGTGCAAGGGGTTTCGCCCCTCACAGTGCGCTCGTGCGCCCCCGACTGTTACGGGTGCCAAGGGACAGATCGCACACAAACGCCATCGACAGCTTTCAGTGTGTGCTGGCCAGTGTCTCTCGCTCTCTCTCTGAAAGGGGTTGGGGACCGTTCAAAGTCCCCGGGCTTAACAGCAAGCCACCCAATACTGTTGATTGGGATACGGGGAGTGAGAAACGAGTATAGCGCATCCAACGGCGCTTTTCTTTCTGCAGGTTTAATGGCCAGGGATCAATCCTAACTCCTCCCCGACAAGGACCCGCTCTGCTCTGACTTGAGTAGCCATTCAGGAAATGAGGAGGGCAGTGAAAGAAGTCTGTGCCTGTCTCTGAATTTCCGCCAAGGCTGGGGTGGCGATGAACCCCCACCGCGTGTCTTCCTTCCTTCCATTGGGGATGAGTCCGCAAACGGACCCCGGCCCAGGCCCCCCTCATTTTCCTTTTTGCGGTGGAATAGGCCTTTGGGGTCAAAGGTCGGGTTTGCACACGAAGGTTGGTGAGGCAGGTAGAGTATGTCCGTTGGAAAACCCCGACCCTGTACACTAACGCGCTTCCCGGCCTCATCACCGCGCCCTCTCAGGCAAATCCTTAGACCCTCAACGGACACATTCCCCCCTCAAAAACCTGTGGTTGGTAATTAGCCGTTCCCCGTCTGCAAGCAACACAGCAACTAAGGACAAGACCAGCATAGGGTACAACCAAGTAGTGAACGATCACAGTATGGGCTGAGCTGAGAACAACGAAGCATGCAGGTGACTAAGACTGGCGGGTGCTCCAGTATGTGTTTGCAACGGGGGTTCCGCCGCCTTTCAAGGTAGATGCAACAACAGAAACCCATCACATGCAGGTCACAAGGACAGGCGGGTTCCTCAACTAGGAACTTACGAAAAGTCTGCACCAGTGTAGGAAGGTTTCGAAAAGGTTCCCCCAGTCAGGAGGGTAGCGATTTGGCAAGAGGATCCCTATCAAGGATGCTGCGTGTTTGAAAAAATGCAGTTAAAAATGGGACGAAGTGCGCCCCGAAAGAACGTAGTGGTTTTCGCTCTGCGGCCCGTCCAATTATGCTTGACTGGTGCATAACTGAGGATTGCAGAGTAGACCGGAACTAACATCTTTCCCCCAAAGTAGACCGGGACTGCAGCACAAAAATTTCCCCTCTTTCTTTCGCCAGGGCTATGGTGTAGGCCGTGTGTCTGTCTGTCTGTCTGTCTGTCTGTCTGTCTGTCTCTTCCACTGGGCTTGAAGGGCGGGCGTGCTAGGCCCTTCGGCCACATGGGCCCCCCATGTGTTATGGGGCTTTGTGGAAGGGCGTGACAAGACAGTGAGTCCCCCTGACACGTAGGTGAAGTATAATTATTGGACTCTAAAATATCAGGGTTCCTCAACTGTTTTGTTCGACACATGCAAGTTCAATTACAGCACTGCCTTTCTTTCGCCAGGGTTATGGTATAAGGGTGTTATCCCTTATACCGCGCGCAGGTGCACTGTCTGTCTCTCTCTCTCTCTCTCTCTCTCTCTCTCTCTCTCTCTCTCTCTCTCTCTGCGTTTGACAAGGTCGAGTGATGCTCCGACATCCGATCGGCTTCCTAACCAGGTTATACTGTCAACTCATGCCTCGTGCAGTGTGGAGCCAAGTACAGCTTGTGGCGGCCCACGCTGAGCCATCGAGGACATCCATGCCAAACTCGCAGCTGCGATGTGGCGTGGTCCAAGACTATCGGGCGCGAAGGCAGCTGAGCCGTGGCTGCTGTTCCAAGGTGACACATGACGATGGTGAGGCGACGGAGATGCATGTCAACCAACTTCACGACTTGAGCAGCAGCACCTTTTTTGGCGCATCCTGCAGGGTGCGGGGGAGAGAAGCAATTTTGGTCTTTGAGCTTGCTCTTTGAAGGACACACGATTGTCCGCAAGCAGCTGTACAGGGCTTGTCAAAAGCCTCTGCCACAAGACAAGGAGAACAAAACTTGGAGCCTGGCTTCCATTCCTCTCTTCACTTCAACAGCTCTGAACTGAACAGGCCCTTGTGGGCTTTTTTCTACTCTGCGCGACTCGAAGGCATGAAGCCTCAGGCTGAAAACAGTTGCCTACTAGATATTCTACTAGATGCTTGGGCCCAGACGACGGCGTCGGCCTCTGCCGATGACGAAGTGTTCGAGAATTTCCCAGTCAATGTGCACAGACCCCACCTACCAATTGAACTTAGGCTTGGATTTGCGAAGCGTGGTGGTATTGACCAGGACGAAAGGCTGTAACGCATCACAGCGAGAAATGTTGTGACATCTTCGACGTCACCGAAAAGCAAATGATCAAGCTCTGGCCGTGCACTGCACACTGCGCAGATTGGTAATCATGATAGGTGTCAAACGAGTCCTTGCTGTACTCGTGTTAATTGCCTGCTTGTATACCAACTCCAAGGAGACGCAGAGGTCAATGTGCAGTCATCAAATGCTCGACAACGAACCGCCATTGAAACTTCAAAGCTCGTAGTTGCGATAGGCCACGATGCTTGAAACCTAGCATAAAAAGTAATACTGTAGAAACCACCAGGCTCCACATGGTAGACCCTTGGTTGAACCATGCAGCCATCTGGGACATCCCGCGTTGTGCGCTCAGCTGTTGCGGCGCGGGCAATCTGCGCAAGCAAACCTCAGTAATTCTGAGAGAATTGCAACGACGCAGTATTGGAAGTCATGCGAAGAATCAACAGCAAGACCATGCCAACTTGCACTTCCGACTCTTCCGATGTTAACTTCCACCCGATTTGCTTGCAAGCCCAATTACATGGATTTTTGAATTTTACTTCCCGTCCAGTTGCATAGTTTGCTTCCGGACTACTCCCTTTTCTTCCGGCTTTATGCGTGCGTCCACCGCGTATTCTAATACTGCGTGTCCCCTTCTTAGGGCACTGGGGCAAATTCGTATCTCAGCATTGCGGGTGCACAAAGCTGGGCTACTTATTGTGACCCGAGTGGTGCACGACCTCTGCTCCGATGTAGGGAGCAACTTGGGGCATTTATTCAGTTTGCACAGAGTTAAGCGGTCGAACTTTTCTGGCTGAAGACAAAGTGGTCTGATAGCAACGAGTCGATAGTGGGAGTATGCACCGACGAAGAGGCTGTTTGTTCCGTGTCTTTGTATTTCGCCGTCGCTGGTGTAAGGCCCTTGAGGGCCATGTCCGTTGAATGTCACGCGAGTAAAGCCA
The DNA here is from genome assembly GCA_905221615.1 of Symbiodinium sp. CCMP2592. Taxonomy (NCBI): domain Eukaryota; class Dinophyceae; order Suessiales; family Symbiodiniaceae; genus Symbiodinium; species Symbiodinium sp. CCMP2592. The sequence continues at coordinate 1,880,184 of CAJNDT010001668.1, read as the reverse complement.
GCAATCCCTCCGCAGGTGGACCCCCCGGTTTGAAGCGACACCGAGCAATTGCGACCACATTTCGCAAATGAAGCTGATGGGCTTTTCAAGTCCGGGCGGCCGACTTTCTGCAAAATCTGGACGACTTATCCAGTACTCATCACTCGCATTTGGGTAGGAAGCAACCAGACATCTGGCATAAGTCCTGTAGTTCTGGATCTCCAGTAAGGCAAGTTGAATGCAAACTCTAAGGGCCTCATACATGGTCATCCCTTCTATCCCTAAATCGCATGTCCTTAGATTCGTAGATTCGTTTGAGGGTCGCAGCTGTGGGGCCCAAGCTGAGCTGCCGCGTCTACTCATTGCTCCTGCTACACTTTAAACCGAGACCTAAAGGTCTGGAAATATTTTTTGCCTACAGTTTCCAACTCATTGCCCATAACTGGCGAATTCTACTCCGTCTTTTCAGATTCATATGATTGATCGTTTCGATTTTCCGAACTCATGTCCATCAATTCTGCGATTCTACCCTCATCTCAATCCTGCTTCAGGCTGTCAGCACAGGCAGCAAGCTAAGAGGACATGCAAACAGCGAAAAAAGGATTGCCAACAGTCAACAGACTACTGCATATCAAAACTATCCCAAAAATGACCTGGAAACATCATGGGCTTGTCCGGATGGAGGCACTGGGTCTTCCTTGCACAGCCACAATTTGTGGCAGCGACCTCCTCTCCGACGAATGCCGCCACAGCCATGGGCTCAGAACTCAACTCGTCGGCTTCGGATGCCGCCTTGCTGTTGCGGCGTGGGCAGTCTGCGCAAGCAAACCTGGCCGACACTGGCAAGCCATCCAACAACTAAATTGAAACTTCTCCTGTAAGATAACAGTCAACAGTCCTAGTCCTAGCCTGTCTTGAGTCGTACCCGCAGAAGCACCACAACAGCCACAACACTTGCCGAACATCGCCTGGAAACATCATGGGCTTGTCCGGGTGGAGGCACTGGGTCTTCCCCGCACAGGCCCCCTTCGTGGTAGCAACCTCCTCTCCGACGAACGCCGCCACAGCCATGGGCTCAGAACTCAACTCGTCGGCTTCGGATGCCGCCTTGCTGTTGCGGCGCGGGCAGTCTGCGCAAGAAAACCTGGCTGACACTGGCAAGCCATCCAACAACTGAAGCTTCACCCGAAAAAACACAAGTCAACAATGTCTAGTCTGTCTTACCCGCAGAAACACCACAACAGCCACAACACTTGCCGAACATCGCCTGGAAACATCATGGGCTTGTCCGGGTGGAGGCACTGGGTCTTCCCTGCACAGGCCCCCTTCGTGGTAGCAACCTCCTCTCCGACGAATGCCGCCACAGCCATGGGCTCAGAACTCAACTCGTCGGCTTCGGATGCCGCCTTGCTGTTGCGGCGCGGGCAGTCTGCGCAAGAAAACCTGGCTGACACTGGCAAGCCATCCAACAACTGAAGCTTCACCCGAAAAAACACAAGTCAACAATGTCTAGTCTGTCTTACCCGCAGAAACACCACAACCGCCACAACACTTGCGCAACATCACCGGGAAACATCATGGGCTTGTCCGGGTGGAGGCACTGGGTCTTCCCTGCACAGGCCCCCTTCGTGGTAGCAACCTCCTCTCCGACGAACGCCGCCACAGCCATGGGCTCAGAACTCAACTCGTCGGCTTCGGATGCCGCCTTGCTGTTGCGGCGCGGGCAGTCTGCGCAAGAAAACCTCGCTGACACTGGCAGCAGTCCAACAACTGAAATGAAACTTCTCCTGTAAGATAACAGTCAACAGTCCTAGTCCTAGCCTGTCTTGAGTCGTACCCGCAGAAGCACCACAACAGCCACAACACTTGCGCAACATCACCTGGAAACATCATGGGCTTGTCCGGGTGGAGGCACTGGGTCTTCCCTGCACAGGCCCCCTTCGTGGTAGCAACCTCCTCTCCGACGAACGCCGCCACAGCCATGGGCTCAGAACTCAACTCGTCGGCTTCGGATGCCGCCTTGCTGTTGCGGCGCGGGCAGTCTGCGCAAGAAAACCTGGCTGACACTGGCAGCAATCCAACAACTGAAATGAAACTTCTCCTGTAAGATAACAGTCAACAGTCCTAGTCCTAGCCTGTCTTGAGTCGTACCCGCAGAAGCACCACAACAGCCACAACACTTGCGCAACATCACCTGGAAACATCATGGGCTTGTCCGGGTGGAGGCACTGGGTCTTCCCTGCACAGGCCCCCTTCGTGGTAGCAACCTCCTCTCCGACGAATGCCGCCACAGCCATGGGCTCAGAACTCAACTCGTCGGCTTCGGATGCCGCCTTGCTGTTGCGGCGCGGGCAGTCTGCGCAAGAAAACCTGGCTGACACTGGCAAGCCATCCAACAACTGAAGCTTCACCCGAAAAAACACAAGTCAACAATGTCTAGTCTGTCTTACCCGCAGAAACACCACAACCGCCACAACACTTGCGCAACATCACCTGGAAACATCATGGGCTTGTCCGGGTGGAGGCACTGGGTCTTCCCTGCACAGGCACCCTTCGTGGTAGTAACCTCCTCTCCGACGAACGCCGCCACAGCCATGGGCTGAGAACTCAGCTCGTCGGCTTCGGATGCCGCCTTGCTGTTGCGGCGTGGGCAGTCTGCGCAAGCAAACCTGGGACAGGCGTTGAGGCTTGTTGTCGTCAGGTGCCGTCAGAAGAAAAGCATACATCTACATGTTCGCCTGGCCTTGCTTGCGAAGGCTTTGCATTCCTCTCAAATATCTCATGTGTCTAGTTTTCACACCCCAACTTTCCACGGTTGGACAGCATTGAGATCGGAGCTGCAAGTGCTCGTCCCGGAGCAGTGTGCTAAGGCTGTCAGACTTGCATGAAGATATCATAAGACAAGATCGGCATGACGATTTCGATGCAAAATGTAGCTACAGTAGTAAAGTTGTATTGTACATGTGATGCGGGTGCTCACAACAAGTTCCTGGTGCGTGCCGATGTAGCACACTGCCAGCACACTGCCACATCGAACTGTTGCAGTCGCTGGGTTCGTGCATTTAGTTTCTCTTGTTGCGGTCGTGAGAATCACAACCACCCGTTGCAGCGCTACCCTTCCCACTCTGCTACATGCTCTTTGTGGCGTACTTCTGTCCCATAAGCATCAGCATCATCGTCATCATCATACCAACAACGGGGTGGGGGTGGGAGTGGGAGGGGGAGTGGGAGTCGGAGTGGGGGTGGGAGTGGGAGCGGAAGCAGGAGTGGGAGTAGCGTAGTCTCCGAATTTACTTCTGGACTTCGCGAACTGAGTCTCGCATTTCGGAGGGCTTTGGGCGAAAACTAGAAACTGGGTGGGGGGAGCTTTTTGGGGTGATGATGACGACACAGTTTTGCGGACACCCCGAACAATATCTCCACACCCTAGTGCGCACACACCACTTCGAAAGCAAACCCTCCTACGCCGAGGTCTGGGCTTTAGGGATGTTGGCGAGCCCCTCCCACGTACAGCTGGCATCTGTGTTTTTGATGCTTATAAGACATCGCGCTTCAAGTTTTTGGGCCTTCGTAGCAGCACCTGCGTTTTGCAAGGTATTTACAGCATTTTCGTACTATCCGACCACCTGTGGCTTAGCAGTTTCTTCCCCGTCGAGTTTGCAACTCCCGCTGCTGTCGCAGTTTTGGAGCCTGAGCCTCTGCAACTTCACCCGCTGTGACATCGAGGGAAAGTCGCCTCTGCAACTTCTGCAGCTGTCGCAGTTCGGGAGCATAGAAGCTGCCACTGCCCAGCCCTTATGGAGCAGGTGTAGTTGGTAGAAGGGGAGTGGCTGGCAGTAGTTTCTGTCACTCGCATGGCACGCCGATGACAGCTCCGCGAGTAGTAGTAGTAGTAGTAGTAGTAGTAGTAGTAGTCGTCGTCGTCGTCGTCGTCGTCGTCGTCGTCGTCGTCGTCGTCGTCGTCGTCGTCGTCGTCGTTTTTCCCTCTCGCATGACTTGGGCTAGTGGCTAGTACTAATTCTAGGAGCTGCGAGCTGTAGTGGCCACTGCAGCAGCAGAAGTAGCAGCAGTACACTCGCACAAAGCCAAGCGCAGATCCACAAGTCAGGCGTGATCATGGAGAAATCTGCGATGAGCCCCAAATTCTGTAGCATTTGCAGGTCTTTTTAAGTCTATAATACCCATGGCTTGCATCTCATCTAGATTTGACTGATGACAGCAACCTCCCCCGTCGACTTGGCAGCGAAGAAACCCATCTTTAACCAGCATCTCGCTAGATCGTCCGCTAGTTCAGCGTTGCTGGCACCGAAGCTGCAACTTGGTTCTACATTGCCCACAAATGTGTAGCAGGGGATTGGTCTCAAGCATTCTGTATGGGCCGGGCTGCATCATGGGCTTGTCGGGATGCAGGCACTGGGTCTTCCTTGCGCAGGCGTTGCCCTCCACAGAGTTCGGGCGCAACGCCTTGGCTTGCGAACCGCGTGCTCGGACTCGTCGGCCACCAGCCCTGCCAGATGGAAAACTGCAGGTTTGGTTGCTTTCTCTTGAACTTGCAAGAACCACACGATGCTACAACAGTCGGTGATGCATGACTGACCTATGACAAAAGCACTCAGGCCTGAAGCAAGGCTGATCAGGAGACAAGCTCGTGTGGTGCTGTCAGACCGTGTGTTGCGGAGACAAGCCGGGAGAGGAGTGTGCTTCTACTTCTACCGTGCCATGATCTTGACCATGCTCGTGCGCAACTATGCGCTGATATGAGCACATGTGCACAGACGTACACAGCGCATATCACAGAACACCATCAGGCCTTCGAGCACCGATCGCCGTCACTGCGCCAACTGCCAGCACAGACGCCGAGGCCTCGCTGCGCTGTGAGATGCTGCGAGCTTGGGCGGCTGCGATTTCGCGCTTATCGCTTGTTAAAGGGGTGGGATTTCGGGCTGGGATTCGACCATCTGCCGTACTCTGACATCGAGGTGCCAAGTTGTGGGAAGCAGGCGTCGATGAGAACTCCGGGTGCTGCACGGCAGGTGTGACGAGGCGTCCTGATATCATGTTTATTGTGCAAGTGGCCAATCATGGAAGCTGGTGCCATGTCCTGCAGCAGTCACCGGCGCGTGCACCCCCTGCACGAAGGCGAGACCTTCCGGGCAGAAAATCATGAAACCCTTGCCAGAGATAGGGAACTCGTCGATAACCTACCCTGTCTGAATCTCTGAAAGGTTCAGCTGGATTCTTCGGTTGGACTCGACAGGGAGACCTTGGCTCTTAGAGTTTCGGAGGTGACTGATAGCCGCGCGGGCTATCGCGCCTGAATGTCTCTGGTTCCAAAGCTATCCGATACGTTTACACGTACGATTGCTAAATTGTTCGCGCTTCCGATGCTAGTGCTACAATCTCTCTCTCTAGCCCTGTCTGTCTGTCTGTCTGTCTGTCTGTCTGTCTCTCGTCATGCAGGTACACGACCAAACCTGACGATTCCCAATCACCGCACACAGGCAAGAATGCACTCGAAGATTTACGTAACACACGCTGTTGCTTCGACCTGTAAAGTGATAGTCCAAACAAAAAACAAGCTATGCAAATAAACTCCTCTGGCCTGATGCATCCGTCAAAGCCATGTCTCGGTGGCACGGCCTGCGTGGGGCCAGCAGAAACCCCCATCCCAATCAGCTTCTAGATTCCATCTCACGGAATTCGCCCGGACGCATGCACAGCATTCGACGTTCGTCTCTTATTGCAACTATCCCTAACTATCGCCTTCGAGCAACGATCCAGCTAGAAAGCTCGTCCCGGATGCTGGCCACAAGATGCCGGGTCACAAAACCAAAGTAGCACGAGCCTTCTGGCAACCAGGAGCTTGAATGCAAATGTCGGCACAAAAGCTGTGAGCCCGGTAGCTCCAAAAACGAAGAACGGGAGCTCTCAGGTGCTGCGTCCTTGCATTTTCCTTGTCGTAGTCCTTGCAGTGCCTACAGCGTGCACACCGCAACGTCTTTTCCTTCAGAGTCGCCTGCTTTCCTTGGTGCCCCTGCGATGACCTGGCTACCAGCCTGCATGGACCTTCTTCGTATTGCTGAGTGGATCTTACGGTAGCTTTGCCAGGCTCAGGAACTAGCACAGAGTCTCGGACTACGCTGCTTATGCACCATCTTTCGGGCGCATCGCCTGCTCTTCAAGCGCAGCGACCAGTGTGATACAGCAACCCATGGCAATCCCATAGGGATGTCAGCATGGCTCCTACTCCTACAGCTTCAGAATTCTGCTTCGGCGAGTTGTTGGCAGTACTTTTTATGCCTGCGACGGAAGACGAACCGTGCACACGACAGGTCAGGAGTAGGGGCACCCGGCCTCTGGCGAGCATTGAAGAAAAGCCTGGACCGATAGTCTTCCCCGGGAGGAACCTGGCAGGATGCGGCTTCCTTCGGTCCGGGAGTCCGGATTCCAAATCTAATTACCACGCATCCGTTTTTGTTTGTGTGCCATGTCTTGCTCTCAGCAGACCGATCGTCAGCTTGCGGACCCTCCTTTCAAACTTAATTCACGTGCAGATTGGCCGCAGTGCCAGTCTTGTTTTGGATTGCATTGGACATGAAAGTCAGAGTTCTCTGGATGTGTCGAGAATTACGAATGTCCCGACAACTTTCCAGTCAAGAACATGCAGTGCCGGTGCGCGCTGTCTTTCTTGGTCAGCTTTGAACTCGGAGTGGAACCCATAAAGGCTACAAAAGCCCGTCACATGACCTTTATTGGTAAGTTCGAATTTTGCGATGGCCAAAGTTTCTGGCACAGACTCGGGGCTGAACTTCGGAGCAGCAACGTTTCTGTTTATGCCTCTTGGTGCACGCCCGATGACCGAAGTTGCTGGCAAGACTCGTTGCAAATGCTTGCACTTGCAGCATCAGCCTCTTCCTCTTCCGTGCAAACTGTGCAAACCTGCTGTTACAGTTACACCTCGGCGCTCAGGGCGGATTTTCCCAGGGGCCCGGCATGTAGTCAAGGTGCATGGACGCAAAACACACATGAACCGAGACGGCGTAATCTAGACAGCCAACACCAGAATCGACGCCGACACACCAAGGGTTGCACCAGTTTCACCGGTTTTGGATTTCTAGGATTAATCCAAAACCCAGCGCCTGTTTCGACGCCATGCTTCCGGCCAGATTATTCAAACAAAGAACATGGGCGCAAGATCGAACACCCCCCAGGGCTCGCACCACGAACTCGGGGCTCGGCGGAGAAGCATGCCAGATCTCTTCAAGCCTCTAAGGCGCTTTCTGCACAACGTGCCCCATGTCCTGGAATCTACACAACCCAGGCCTGTCGATTTCAATGTACATGACATTGTCGACCTCCCCTTTGGCAAGCGACAAGCTCCTTGGCTCGCGGCACGATGCCGCAGGAACTTGGGCAAAGGGTGAGTTTCGACGCTACTGTGCGCTGGACCTGCCCTGGGCTGGACTGCGCTTAGGCCTGATCTTTGGGCTGCCCTGCACCCTGCCCTGCCTTAAGCCCGGCGGAACTCCCCTCAGTCTCGTCAGTGGTCCGTCTGAAACTTGGGACAAAGCTGCAGAAACTACACAAGTTCTGCTTAGAATTCGAAGGGACAAAGCAGATCTGCTACAGAATCCGTCCAGGCTTGCCCTGCCCACTCTCAGTCAGCAGGTCAGCTGTCACAGTTGCAGGTTCGACGGTTGCAGGGTGAAGTTGCGGCTAAGTTCGGGAATCCCGTTCAAATCAAGGTGCCCGATGTCAGGCACCTCCGGGCAGCTTCCCTGAGGAAAAACCACACGCCAAGCGAGTGCAAGGTGCTTTCCCGCAGGCTCGGTTCAGCTAAGCCGCCTCATTCGGAACTCTGAACCTAGGCTCACCATGGGTCAACGAGGCAGATATTGAAGCCTTCCCAGGCTGCCAGGAAGCAAATATACATCCACAACCTGCTTTAGAAAGCATCCGCCGCCGGTGTCCATTTCAACCAACGCCTGTCAGGGATGGGACAACTTCGTCTGCTGGGTCTCTCAGAGCTCTTGCGCAGCTCAGGGCTATGTCTCCAGCGTACCGTGTGTGTATATGTATATGGACATATAATTATACCCATACCCTATTTTTATATTTGTTTATGTTTCAACTCATTGGCATTTTTACTGTGTTAGTTGCTTACATATAGATATACACAGACTTAGACATACACATATACATGTATACATTTACAATTATATACTAATAATGACAGTATGGGTATGCATAATATTATGTGTATACACACATATGCATGCGTGCATCTGTACGTGTGCACACGCTTGAAAATTACATACACATGAAAAACATGCTTACATCTCCGAACAAAGTGAGGGCGGACACGTTACAATTTCCAAGACTGCAGGGCAAAGTGAACAGCTAAGAAGACAGAAACAAGCTTTCGCTCACTTTTCGCTCGCTCTATGCCCACGGCGTTCCGCTGACCCTGAGGATCGATCTCAGGAGTGCGGTACGAGGGCCATATCCACAAAGAGCCAGCCAGGAGCCATCTCTCGTGCACCAGCGCCGACCGCGAGATCTTCAGCGTCAGATTGCACCATGTTCATGAGGAAGACGGCGCGCCGGAGGCATTGCAAGGCCTCAGAAAGACTAGACAATGCCACTGCCGGCTCTGTCAGTCTTGAACCGCTGTGATCTGCCTACCCAATGCTGGCACGAGGGGCACCTTTTCCAGCGTGGCCAGCACTTCATGCTGCGAAGTCCAGAGGTTATCGTTCCTAGTGGCGTCGGTGTCTGCGCGACCTGCTCGGGAGATGGCGAAGTTCTCGATGGCGATGCCTCAAATGCGAACAAAAGTCCAAATGGAGGAGACTCCTCTTGTCCTTCCGGCCGTTGTTGCTTTGCGCAGCTTTTGCATCTCCAGCCCCCTAGGGCCCCAGGCCCCTACATCACACGATCTTGTCATCCAATGTGGTTGTAGGACGAAGCACTCAACGCTGCATCTAGGAAAGGTTCGGTCCGGCTCTGTGCTTTTGCACGGCATGAAATTGGTGAATGGCACGGGGAATACGGTTTCGACAAGCCGTTGTAACCTGCATAACTGGCATCTCGAACCGTTTTTGTCTTCTTCTGCATTGCCGCCACGTCAACAAATGGAACAAATGGGAAAGAAGCATGAACCTTGCCGAAGGAACCATCTCCGTAAGGTTTGCGTAACTGCATTCCGATCAAGACAAGTCGCTGACCCCGAGATCGCATGGGCCGGTGTCGTCTCTCATGACGCTCCACCCTGCCGAGTGTTGACGAGCTTTTTGATACGAGCAGAAGACAAGCTGCCATAGACGGGCATGAATCTGCTGTTTCGTTATGCATGTCCGAGAATCCAAGCGTCCTGACCCCTTCTGAGTACGTACGTTTGTGCAAAACATTTTGCAAAGCTTGCTTGTAGCTTACCGCTGTACAAGGGGCAGAAAGAATCACAACTGTTGCGGAGATGTAGCAGCTGCTCAGCTGACAGAACCAGAAGCATCGAAGTACTGTCACTTAATTATGCATGCGGTGTTCGCTGTGTTTGCGGCCATTCTCTTGGCTTGCTTCCGTCTACGTCCAAAATTCTCAGGAGACGTAGCTACTTAGTTCGGAAAGAGGAACGTTGCATGAGAATGCATGGGTATCACGAGGTCACTCTCCATCTCCTTCATCACGGGAATGCCCCCGAAACTCAGTGTTACTTTACAGGGCAGCTACGGCCAGAAGTTGCAGGCGCCCGACCGCCAAAGAACTTTCATAATACTGTATCTCATGACGAAGAGCTCAGCTGTGGCTCTTGCTGCTTCTTGGCACCACATTATGCCACGATTTGTAAACACAAACCAAGGCGGAACATAAGCAATGCGCAACCCTCATGGCCTTCGACTACAATGTCCACGAATCCTAAGTCGTCTCAATTGCTGTAACTACGGGTGCAGTTGAACACCTTAGGAATCCGTGGGGAACGAGATTCATCACGCACCAAGCAGGGTCTGTCCTGCCATTGCCATAGTCATCCTCATAGTCGTCGTCGTAGTCGGTGTAGTCAACCGAATCCCGCCGTCGTCCCTGTCATCACTCGTGCGAAAGGGAGCAGTACTGTACTGTCCGAAGGGTCTCTAAAGGCACATCCAGATCCTCGGACACAACATGACACAACAACAAGGACACTCACAGCACGAATCATATGCTGAACATGAGGGCAACATAACCCAACACAGCCCTGAACTGGTCTTGGACTGCTCCGTCGATGATCCGCATCAAAAGTACACGTACAGTAGATGCTGCAAAGCGGCTGGTCTCCGGAGAACTCCTGAATTGGCTGTTGTCATGTGTTATAAACCAACCGCAAAAATTGCCTCTACGCTTGCCGCTACTGTATACCACACACAACCACAATGACACCGACAACGACAACCACAACAACACCAACACCACCAGCAGCAGCAGCGACAACAACAACAAACACAACCATCTTTTGTGGCAGGCCACTATCCCTGCGATCATATCTGCTGCGGCTGGTAGTTCGCCTCCGTCTCTTCCGACGATCATTCGCCTGAGGGCAGCCATGCGTTAACGTTAAAGATAAACTCTCTTCCGTGGCATGATCCAGCCAAGAGTCGTCAACGGTGTTATCCACATGGCTGATTTGTCGAGGCTTGGGCTTTTCCTTCCGAAATTCACAGGTGCACCAGAGTGCAAACTGCTTGTAAAGTCGGAGACCTCAGTGAATTTCTCTGGGCCTCCTCGTCTTTGTCTGCCTTGTGGCGTTCCGCAGCCGGCCGGAATCCTTCCTCGAGCTCCGAAGTCTTGCGGTGATCCTGGGCTCCGTTGCTTCCGCAGTGCTGGATGTGCAGACGCCGAATTCGCGATACACGCAGGTTCGGTGTGGTTCAGCTGAACATACTGAAGCTGCAGTTTCCGAGTGCCCAACGAAAGAAACGAACCTTTGCAAACACCAGATCCTTGTTATGGGCCCCTTGGGCCCATAACGACCAATCCGCTGCGTTAACACCACAAACATATACGCACCCATATGCCTCAGGAGGCCCAAACACACTCTCCCACAAGCCCCAGAGCTGGAGAAGTACCAAACCCGAAACCCTGATCCCTGGCCCTGAAGCCCCCATACACCCTAGACAAAGGACGAGTAGTATATGTAGAATATGGGAGTTTCCGAAAATTAGGGGTACCTTATTTTGGGGTCCTTATAATAAGGATCCTACAATCCAGGGTAGGAACTATATTAGGGTCCCCTATTTTCGGAAACTCCTATATGGAGCCCCCAGAGAGGATTGGTGATTATTCAGGCCGGGGCCCCACATTTTAAACAGAAATTGGCGCATTAGGGAACTGTGGCGCCTGCGCTGTGCCCCTACCCATGTGAAGAACTCAGCCGTTGCACTTTGCACGTGCATAGCGGACTCCGCCGCAATCTTCGATATTCTTCGCCAACAGAGTTCAAGCGAATTTGTGCACTCCGGGTGACAACTCCGAGGTGCCATCGAGATGTCATGCTTTTATGGTCTTGGCCGAGCCTTTGCCAGAAGCCGTGCAACCTCCATGTAACCCTAATCAGATGCGAGCATGAGTGCCGTCTTGCTGTCATCGTCTGTGCAGTCTTTTTCAGCACCAGCTTCCAACAGCAAGTGTGCAATCTGCAAATGACCATACTGAGACGCATACATTAGGGCTGTCCGCCCGACCCGGCTCCAGCAGTCTTTGTCAGCGCCAGCTTCCACAAGCAAACGGGCAACGTCCAAATAACCGCTCTGAGATGCACGCATTAGAGCTGTTCTGCCGCTCTTGTCACTGCAATCTTTGGCAGCACCAGCTTTCACAAGCAAGTGTGCAACCTCTAAGTGACCGCGATGAGATGCCAGCATTAGGGCTGTTTGGCTGCAATGGTCTGTACAATCTTTATCAGCACCAGTCTCCACAAGCAAGCGTGCAACCTCAAAATAACCACTCTCAGATGCCAGGATCAGAGCAGTGTTGCCGTGCCGATCCCGGCAATCTTTGTAAGCACCAGCTTCCAACAGTAAACGTGCAACCTCCAAGCGATCACACCAACATGCGAGCATGAGTGCTGTTTTGCCGCCCTTGTCGGCGCGATCTTTGTCAGCACCAGCTTCCAATAGCAATCGCACAACCTTTGAACGACCCGCGCAGGATGCAAGCATTAGGGATGTCCTGCCGAATTCGCTGCATACGCACGTCGTCGTAGCTTTGGCTTCCAGCAGCAAGCGTGCAACCTCGAAGTGGCCAAACTCAGATGCAAGCATTAGGGCGCTACCTCGAAAATTTGGAGATGCTCCAGCTTCCAGCAGCAATCCTACAACCTCCGAAAGGCCTTTCCGAGATGCCAGCAGCAGGCTGCTGCATCCAAAATACGGCCGCTTCTTATCTCGAAAAAGACCGGCTTCGAGTAAGCATCTGACAGTCTTAACGTGGTTCTGTTTAACAGCTTCTTCGAGGTCTTTTTCAGCCGAAGCTATGGTGCTGCTGATTGATGAAAGGCCGGAAAAGGTCAGCAGCACTAGCTGCAAGTCCATGGGGGCAGCCAGCTTTGTGTCATCATCTAAGATGCTGCCATCATGCAGAAGTTGCTGCAAATACACAGGGAAACCATGTACTTCACGCAAATGCCGTTTCAAAGCCGCTACATCCTTGAACTCCTCGGCGTCTAGGTCGGCCAGCTCTTGCCCAGATGGTCTCCAAACATGAAGCATCCTACGAGTAGAAACAGTTGGCGACTGGCACTATGGGAATGCTTGAACCGCTTCGCCGCAGCACGAGACGAAAGACTGCAATGGACGAACCTGAACCAATAGGAGCCTTCATTCTTCCTTGATGACATAAGCCCCAATCCCTAAACCCAACTTACTGGGTGTCACTAGTACGACGCTGCGAACCAAGAACCTCGTCTGGCTGTGTCCGAGTTGCGAGAGCGTAAACCCAACTTACTTTCGACTGCTGCACAGAGAGAGGCTGGATTCTTGCACACGCGTCGCTGCACACTTTCTGCACTGTGGGGCGGGTCCCGCTGCAAAGGGCATAAGACCAGACGTAGGTATGCGACCACCACGGTTAGCCTCTTCTGCAGAACATCGAATAAATGCTGTAATGTGTTCTGGAATCTTGTCTTGATATAGTAAGGCAAGATTGACTTTTTCAGTGTTCGTCATTCAAAAGCCCTCAGTCCCGAGCTAAACCTAGGTGGAACTTCCGGGGGCTTGGTGCATACTCGCATGTGATTAGTATAGCCCCTTCATCCGTTAAACCGACCTAAATATGAAGAATTCCCCGGCCGGAAAAAACATGAAATTTATCAAAAGTGAATTATGGCCATCACCCACCAGGCTGGGGTCGCATGGAGAATTTGGACGGGCGGCATGGAGGATTGGAATGGGGTGTCCGAGGGAGTCCGGATGTGGGAATTTCATGGAATTTCAGGGTCTAGCCGTCTAGAATTTGGTCCCAGGCTAGGGTCGCATGGAGGCCAGTAAATCAGTCAGCAATTGCTGCCTAGCCTGGGAGTTCCGGATTCGAGACAGCAATTACTCTCCCTAGCCTGGGAGTTCCTCGAATTCCGGATCCCGTGCTTTTCGTTAGACGCCCACCCTTGCCTGGGAATTCCAAATTCTAGACTCGAATTTCCGCGAGTTTCGGAAAATCCCTGAAAAGTGAAGCCTGAACCACCCGAGATCCCCCCAAGGGAAGAAGTTGAAGGCCCAAAATACTTCTTTATATTGGGGGGGGAGAATGTAAACGGATGAGGGGAGTAGTATGGTTGCATGTGTTTTCTTTTCTTGCTGGTGCTCTCCATGAACCCTCCCGTGTTCTCATGCTTGTATCACCACAGCAGCAAAACATTAATGGCAATTCCACCATCCCCATACATGACCGGACGAGCCGCGATCAAACCGGTCTGAACTGCAGTTCTCAGTCGAGGGACTTGCTTTGGGGCATCTCGTGTCGTGCTCGGCTGACTCGATGTCCGGGCCTACGTCAGCGAATCGAAGCCAGGAGACCCCTGCAGAGACTCGTGGAGGTGCCTTGGACTTGTGGGGCCGTTGCGCCCGCTTTTTCTCGAGCGCCTCGAACTTGTCGCGAACCTGCTTGTAGCCTGTGGAACGAATGAGAAATGGAGCAACATGTTGAAAGGCCGCCCCTTTCAGATCAGTGCAAGAAGCACCTTCATGCACTCGAAAGTTCAAGTGCGTTTCGAACTCTTCCTGGTCGAGGTAGCCCGTTCCGCACACCTCGCAGACCTGTGGCTTCAGCTTCTCTGCAGTTTTTCGCCTCGGCAGAAGTTTCTATATTGACAACGCAAGCACGCACAAGCTGACAGACTTCGTGGTCCCCCCAGCGGCAGCGGATTCGATCTAAAGAAAGCCTGAGAGACTCTGCTTGCTTGCTGCCAAGTCGCAACTCAAGCTTTCGCAAAGATTCAGCTTCTGCATTCAGTTCTCGAACTTGCCGACGGAGTGTTGATCTCAGCCGGGGAACCCTATGGAGGAAACCACCGAAGGCATTCAGCTCCTTTGAACATGTAACCATGTGGCTGGGCGTAACCACTTTACCCAAGACACCCGGACGAAACGAGAAACGAACGCTAAATTCACTCGAATCTTCAAGATGCAAGCGCTGACTCATGTGCACTCTGCAAGCCAGGTGTCGACATGTTGTTGTACCCGCCAGTGGTTAGTGCCATTGCCTCCAGTGGCTGCAGCTTCTGAATTTCTGTCGCACCGCCGGGATTGCAGCTACTCATATCAAGCCCACTATCCGAGCGTCGTACATCCAGGTCTTCAGCTCGCTTCAGGTTGAAAGCTGCCTGTGCAAAGTATGCTGGATCAGAAGCACTTCTTGCTGAGTTTCCGTTCCAGCACCAGCACCACCAATAAGAATAAAAATTCCGCCGCTAATCCAATGCTCTGGTTGTTCCTTCGACAACTACCACACTGGCTTCAATGGCCACTTCATAAACAATCTCCATAAGGACTCCTCCCTCCAAGAGACGACAAAGAAGAATGCGCTGCCGGAGCAAGTCCACACTCGCGCTCGCCGGGCTCTCAACACGAGGATTCGTTTGGTTGCTGCTAAGCTACATCATGGCAATGACTGCTGTTGCATGCTACGTGCGAGACGACACTCGATCTCAGCACACCGTTGTGTGCGGGTTCGAATTTGCCACAGCATGGGCGGCCTGTCATCCTTCAGCACTCATCGACCAAGCAAGGCACCCATGAATGAGCCCATGATAGCCCATGGACATGTGAGGCAAGTTCGAGTTTTCGTCGCCTACATCTGGCAGCTTCATGTTATCCTTCTGTTTGCAACTACTTCGGCTCGTTGGCGCCTATGTCCACCTGACACATTACACTGCACATCGAACGAACTGGCACATGAATTTGGAGTAAACCGGCCGCTTTACTACTCTCCAAATCGTTCATCGAAGCTCGGGAAACTATGCCTCCCCGGTGCCTCATCCTTCATTCCCTTGAGCTTCTCCTTCACCTCCTCTGGCAGAGCATGCCGCCTGGGGTCTTCCTTCAGCCGCTCCAGCTCTTTCTGGCCGAAGCTCTCACACTCCTGAGCACCCGAGCTTAGGGGCTTAGGGCTCAGAGTGGTTCAGAGCTTGCGACGCTTGGGGAACTCGAAAGGCTTTGGGCCTTCGGCGTCGAGGTGGCCGATTGGCGGCTTGGTGAATCATTCTGCAAGGAGGCATCACCGAACTCATCATGACAGCCGTACAAGTAGCAAGATGCCATGGCAGTCCAAGGCTCGGCCAGGATCTCTTCGCACTGACTGAAGCACTCGTCCTCCTGTGCCACTGTTGCTTGCCCTCCCCGCTTTGAGCTGAAGCTAGGCTTGCGAAACTGGTCGCACGGCACTAAGCAAAGTTGCCACAGATGTGGGAGTTTGCAGACTTGGGCAATAGCACAGGAGAGAACCTGTCTCGTAACTTCCAAGGCTGGCACAAACAGACTTCTTCGTGCCCAGGCGGCATATTCGAGTCGAATCTCACTCTGCTCCGCACCATCTGCATGCTGAAGAAACCTGTCCTCATGGCAGCGAGTGCATTAAAGCCACATGTCGATCTGCTGGAGACTTCCTGGTCGGCTCAGGACCTAGTAGTATTGAAGCGGTGACACAGCAAATTGAATTTGTGGAGCCAACTGCCGGCGAGACAAGCTGCTCGAATGATGTCGGAATGGATTTTCGGGCAAACCTTCAAGTCGCGCTTCTGGATTCCACCCAGCACGGCCTTACATGAGAAACGTCTGGATCGACTCTGAATCTCAGAACATCGACTGTCAAAGTCTGGACCTCAAGCCTCTACGGAAAAGAGTATGTGATGTCGGAAAAGAGTATGTGATGTTCAATGCTTGCCTTCTAAGATTTCCTGCGCCTTTGCCTTACAACATCCTCTACCAGTAACCCCGACGATACGGCCCTGTTAAAAACCAACTAAAATAAAAGAAAAAGAAGACCCCAGACAGCACGAGGACTTGCTGAGGTGAGAGAGGGGGCTGTGCCAGCTCAGATGGGAGCCTTGTCGTAGGGGCACAATCCAACCAAAAAGCTCTTGCAAACCTTGGATGGCCACAAGCAGGCGTCGGGCCCGTCAACGCACAAGACTTGACCATGAAGTGTAAAACGCGTGCAGGCCGACGGGGTCCCCAAAGCATCCCAGCTAGGACCATGGCAGTCTTGTCTTTCCAGTCATCTGACAAGTGTTTGCCTTTTTTGCCTCACAAGCAATGGGGGCCAGAGACACATATGCACAAGTGTCACGCGTTATTATGGCTCGGCAGAGGATGCAAGTAGCAACCAGCAACGTCTTACTGAAGTTGTTGATGCTTGGTACCTGGCTTGACCCGATCACGAAAGCCCAAGGCACGGATGTCTCGCTGAGGGCCCATGAGGGCATCGAGCATCGCGCGTGCCTCATTCATGCCTGGGTGAATTGAATCAAGGAGCTCTAGGACCCCACACACGTACAACAAGTCGAGCGGGTTTGTTGAAAGTGAAGCGACTACGCTGCTCCCACAGTGGCTGTGGCTGCTACTGGAGTCAACACCCATCAGCGTACACCAAGCGTCCTGAAAATCGTGGGCCAGCTGGAAGAGAGAGCGAATCGAGCACTTCCCAGTCACACCATGGCCCAGCGAGCACCAGGCACGACGACACAACAGAATTGGAACCCTGCCGCAGGCAAAGATTGAACAGAAAAGACCTGTTTAGACATGGTTTGCAGCAAGACCGGCGGCCGCTGTGGTCCGAATGAGCTTCGTAAAGTCGAAAAGGCCAAATCATGGAGCAGTTGCACCAACACACGTTGTCGCCGCACCCACCAGCACCAGCGGTTGCCTGGAACAGGTATTCGAAGTCTGCCTCTTCAACGTCCTGAATGCCAACATCGTCCTTCACCTGGCAAGATCTTCTGTGAGGATCCGGGGCTGGTGGCTTGCAGGACAGGCAAAGTCGCTTGTGCACCAATCCTGACCCTGAAACTATGAACGAATCTGGGAAGAGTTGCGGATTTCATGGCCGTCGGCAAAGCCGGATCGCCTTACTCATGTGCAAAGCATTGGATGAAACACGGAGCTCCGGTTCCATTCCCTCTCAGGCAGGACTATGCATTCAAGAGGCCCATTTTAATGTGGCCCGTGGAGCAGTTCCACTTGCCACCGAAGTGTCGCTTCTTCGGCGAGCGTTGCCTTGAAACTGTGCCGGGTCTTTGCCACTCTAAGCACGGGAGTACCAGTACCACATAGTACCACTAGGGGAGGCCGCGGCATATAATCACATCAAGTCGAATCAAGTCTGACGCACGTTTCCGGTCAGCATTGTTTGCTGTGTTTCAACAGCTGTCGGTTCTGAAGCATGACGAAACAAGCGAGGGATTCTGCAGATTTCAGCTATCACTCTAGGGCACTGATGTTCACGTCAGGTGACCCAAGCCGTGAGTAATGATGCACCAACACTTGTGCAATCTGCTCATGACCGAGAAGCTGGATGAGAAAGCGGCCGCCTTCTATGTCAAAGACCCAAACCTGAAGTTCGCTCTGCCCCCCCAGACTGGTATTTGGTCGCACTGCAAGCCAGGGCAGGCGAGCACAGGTTTGGAGTTTAGAGTCCGGCAAGCTGCCCTTGGGCCCTACTTCTCTGCAGACTACACAAGCCACTGTGGCCAGGTAGCATGAACGGCACGATGCCACACGCTCCTCAGACAAAGTGAAGCTGCATTCACACAGTTCACACCTGCAAGCAAACTGTCTGGTACAGGCTTTCAGGCATTCATGATACCACAAAATGTCGGCAACTTGTGCAGACCCGGCAGCTCATTGTATGCTTCGTTTCTTCTGCATGGGTCCACGATTACCTGGTCACCAACTGACACTATGTGGCAGCTGCAATCAACAGGCCTTTTTTCCATGCCCCCTGAACACGACAGGCGGCATTGAGATCCTGCGCCCTGCTCAACATGGAGACGTCTCCAATCCTATCCAGCAGCTGCTGGCCCTTTTTGTTGTGCCGCTCCTGGCAGTAGCTAGCTTTCGGAGCTGGCAAATGCAAAACGTTGAGGCAACTGTCCTCGTCGGAGTCCACTTTGGGCAACATATCCAGGTAGACACGGATCTTTTTGTGCAGGAAGTGGAATAGCCTCCTCCTAGCACAGGAAAGACCCCAAGCAATTCTTGTGCTTTACGGCAGGCCGCTCGTCAGTGCCGCTCGTCTCAATACCCCTTCACAAAGTCCGCGAGCCCAAATGAGGGCCGGGCGCATACTCCGGGGCTGCGACTCGCACGAAGCTCGGATCCCTTGGGTGGGAGTTTACGCTCTAAAGCACGGAGGACTGTTCAGCCTGCGTTTCGATCGGGGCCGGGCTGACTTTGGTAGGCCTGCTCCAGCTCCCCAACACCTCCAGGGAGAGCAGCCCATGAAGACATCAGAACCCAAAACCCAGAACCCATCCATCCGTGTTGAAGGACATGGCTGCCCTGGGATCACGGAACTCAGCATGAGATCGACCAAATCAATCCAGAGTGTTTCGTCGAGTCGTGCCGCGCCTACGTACTTCAGCTCCGTTGCTTCTTTGATGTCCTGACGCTGCGCCGAACAAACTGAAGTAGGGACTGCTAAAAACCATCATGCTACATCGGGCACGTCGCAGAAGAGAGGACAAACTGCTGATGTGCCAGTGACACTGACCCGATAGGTCACAGTACAGAGCTCCACAAGAGTTGCTGGCCACAATCGCTCGTGATTTCGTAAAGCTCGGTGACCATGTTCAACTGATTGCTGTACTTGGGACAGTTCAGCTTTTTTTCATTGCCCTATGATGTTGGCAAAGAGATTTCAAACGTGGACCGACCCAACGCTGTATGCTGCTGCTGAGCCCCGGGCATAAAAGATTTTGTGAAGCTCCGGAGGGTTCTTCCTGGCACTTGCAACAACGGCTGCACGCTCCAGGACACTGCGTTTCATAAGCGGGACAGTCAAGTCAGGTCATTTAACCAGTGCATCTACGAACAGGTACAGTACTAGTACCTCGGAGTACTAACGGTTGGTGAACATGCTAGAGGACTACGGGATGACTTCTTGCGCGGTCAGATTTGCAGCCACGACTGCCCAACACAAGCTCCACAGCCGAACTGCAGCGAAGGGGCAGAGAGACAACATAAACATCTATCCTTGGTTGCATGGGTCCGCGGGCATGCGCTTGCGGTGGAGACGAGCCCACTGGAGTAGAAGCACCCTGGAGTAAAAGCAGGCTTTGCAAAGTTTATTCTGGAAGACCAAAGACCCTGGGATGCAGAGCACGCGCTGGACCACACATGATCAGACAGCGAGGGATCTCGAGCAGAGCGAGCCCGACACCACCAGAAGTCAAGATGATAAACTGGGAAACTACTGTCAGCTTCGTCGACCAAGGAGCCATTGCCGCAGTGCTTCGCCCTTGTATTCGGAGATTTCTTTACAACCTGGGAGGTCTGCATCGCGCGCATTGACTTTCCATAACCCTGAACTGGCTGTAATCCACGAGATAAGGACAGGCGGAAGGCACAAAGCAATGTAGCAAACAGGCTGCACGAGCTTCACGCAAAACATCTATGACGATCAGCGGGAAGGGGAAATAGGTGCAGAGCAAGGAGCTGCAAACAAATTCGTACATGTGATCCTCGAACTGCATTTCTGACTCAGTGTCCAGGTGCTTCTTGCCTTGGAGAGTTCCAGTGTCTCCCGCAAGACGCAGAAGCCGCATCTGTCCCCCTCCTGGTCTCTGAACTCCTCCTTTTTGCCAGGGCACAAGCTTCCAACGAAGGCATCCCTGACCTCAGGACTCTTGAAAAGCAGTATCCACATTCAGGCTTGAGACAGGGCCCGCCCCCCCCCACACCCGAATGGCAGACACTGCACTTTTCTCATTTCATCGAATGTCTCTTCGAGCTGGCAGCGGTGAGCACAGCCACCCGGTGCAAGCATTTTTCAGGGACAACCTTGCAAGGCAAGGGTGGGCCTCGCTCTTATCCGGGACAACTCTCTCAAACTCAAGCTGGCTATCTACGATGCAAAAGAATCAAAAGACATTGTTCCAAGAGGGGCCAGCATTGAGTTCGTCTTCCCGAAACCAGTCGCGCAACAGATGTCATTAACCGATGCAATGCTTTGGCATCGTGGGTGTGTCGCACACTGAGGCGTGTCCGATGTGCCATTCCGTTATCAAACTGAAATACTGTCTGCAAGGGAAAACATACAGGAGCTAAAGGAACGCAGACTTGTTCCAGGCCGGTCGAAAACAGCTTCCCGAAGCCGACGCCCTCAAAGCGGATGTGGAGCACCTGCAGAGAGTGTTTCTCATCTGGCCTCTGGGAACGGCTGAGGAGCGATGGCGCCTTCTGGAACTTCCGGGTCAGGACCATCCAAGAGACTCATGGAGCTGAGGGAGTGGTATTGCCTGCAAGCGGGAGCCGGGAGCCTGCTGCCTCGGCCTCCTAGCGTTCTGCAGTAGGTTGCACACCGCTACAGATGCGGTCATGCACCAGGGGGATGCTGATCGATACTGACCAGTGATTGCGGGCCTCCGCCTCCTGAGTCCCACGGTGTGATGGCTTCGCTGTTGCTCAGCACTGACAGAGTCGGCATCGATGGCTTTCGCATCGACGGACTTGAAGAAGCCTCAGCACCAAGTCATCAAACGTCAGAACCTACGAAGATGCAACTCCAGCCGTACTTCCGCCACTTGCTTGGCAGAATGCAATGCCCACCCGTCCTTCCCTCATACGAGCGGCGATACAGATGTGCCGCGGAGACGAAAGCCACGATCCTTGCGGGACAATCGCGTCTCTGCGATGCCGGAACGGGACGATGCTTCGTGACTCGGCTCCCTCTCCCCAAGCAAGCAGACCCCTACCACATCCCGCCACGGCTCAGGTAGCCCACGATGAGCAGCCAAAAGTAGAGGTAGCCATTCTTCCAGAGCAGCTCGGGGATTGCAGGGCGGCCAGCATCATCCACAAAGTTCATGCCATAAACGCCGCACAGAAATTGAGCCGGACAAAAGATGGTGGTGACCAAAGTGAGAACCTAAGCTGCATGGAAGGGGCCCATTTCGTGGCCAAGCTCAGGATGTCTGCTCTTCGCCGAGGCTGGGGTGCACACGAAGAGGATGTTGTTCAGGCGATCTGCTTGCTGGGCTCGCAGCAGCTCCTGATCCCTCAGCAGCTGGTCTTGCTCTTGCTCGGCCAAGCGATCGTGCATTTGCTGGATGCCTTAGTCGATGTAAGTCCACTTGAACCCAGCCACTTCAACGCAGGACTTTGGCGAAAAGCTACCACGAAGATGAGAGACGAGAGAGAGAGAGAGAGAGAGCGAGAGAGAGAGAGAGAGAGAGAGAGAGAGAGAGAGAGAGAGAGAGCGAGACAGAGAGAGAAAGAGAGAGAGAGAGAGACAGAGAGAGAGAGAGAGAGAGCGAGCGAGAGAGAGAGAGAGAGAGAGAGAGAGCATGTGCTGACGAAAAAAGTTTCAGCCGCACATCTTAAAGTAAACCATCCACCTTAAAAGCCGTACAGCTGTTTCGCGCCATTGCTTCCAAGGTGCCCATGCACTTTTCGGCCAGGCGGCCCGAGTCATCTCGTGCCTCTTCCAAGTGGTCCACCACATCGCTGAGGTAGCTGAACATCCCTGCGTACTGTGATATTGTTAGCTAGCGCACTCAAGGCAAGAGCCTATCGGCCTATTGCTTACTGTCCAAGAATTGGCCTTCGGAGAAATCTTCGTCGGAGAGGAGCCGCCGGACGACTCTCTGGAGGCTTTTGGCACGGCGATCTACAAGAGCCAGCTGCGTGCGGATGGTTGCCGCCTCCTCGCCCGCCGAATCGACCCTGTTCGATTGGCTGGCATCCTGTTCGAGGACTTGCAGCCGGTTGCCAAAAGCACGCACTACGTCACTGATTTCGTCAGCGCAGATATCCAGCACTGCATGCACGAAGAAGTTCGCCCGGCGCTCTCGCAGCCGCGACATGGGCTGTCGCAGCCGCTTCTCGATCTTCATAAGCTTCAGCTCGGGCCTTTGTAGCGTCGTAGACACTAAGGTGCTGCCCGCATGAGGCCACTCCTTCTCGAAAGACTGATCTTCCTGACAAACGGTGATGACCGTGTCCATATTAGGAGCGCCAGAGCAGAAAAAAGACACGTGATGTCCCAGGACCTCCACTGGTCCATGCTCCTTTCGTTGATGGGTCAAGGATATGCGCTCGATGGTGCCAAAGTAGTGGTCGCCATACCGATCAATCTTGCAAGGGTTCTGCTGAATGGTATCCTCAACTGCGAGGGGGTGCAAGCTGTACTTCACAGCCAAAGCCAACACCACTGACAGTTCCAGCCCCGTGACGTGCACCCATCGCACCGAAGACTGCCCATGGGCGACCTGTGATGATCTGTGGCCGAAGAAGAAACGCCTGCATTGATCCTCCGGCAGTGACTTTGGTATGTCAGGCTCGATACTGCGTGTGCTGTAGTCAGTCACCTTCAGGCACTTAATGGCCTGACAGTGTTGCTCCAGGCCCGTCACCAAGCGAGCCAAGACCGTTCGAGATACGATCGCCTCAAACTCTTGCAGTTGAAGACCCAAGTCCGCGTTCTGGCAAACTGCCGATATTATCTTTTGCCGGATCGGCTTGCCTGGTTCTGGAAGCCCATAAGCCGCCAAGGCACTCGAGAGCTGTCTGCCCGTCTTTAGGAAGTGATATCTAGAAGAGTGCGCCTGGAAGACTTCAAAGATACGCTCGGGACTCAAATCAAAAAGCGATTCCAAAAGATCCTCCCGGACGTCGTCGTGGCGGTTGTGAAGACTAGGCCCGACAAGCTGCGTGGCATCGAAGATGCATGGGCACTCGCCACTAGCCTCCTGCAAGCTCCAGGTGTTCCACAAGTCGCACCAGAAGTCGCCATCCGACTCCACGGAATCGAGGCGAAAACTGGCCTCCGCTTCGGATGCTGACTGCTCACGCTCGAACTCGAACTTTGGCGACTGCTTCTGCGCATCCTCCTCTTCGGCATCTCGTTGCCATTGCGATCCCCCCGAGTTCTTGCCACGGGACCAGCTTAGCACACGCGCACGCTGCACCATCGACAAACCGAGCTGCTGCAAGTCTTCCTGGCCGATGCTTGGATCTCGATTCTCAACAACGTAGACCAGATGCAGCACAAGAAAATAACAGAAGTCAAAGCTCCGAGCAACAGTGCTACACTGGCTATAGCCACCGTGTGTTTGTGCGCATGGGATGCTTTGTCCTTGTCAAGGGCTGCCAGGTCGCGTTCTTGTTGTATCCTCTCCTGTACCACTCAAGCGGGATGCGTGTTCGAGACAAACCCGAAGGACTCCGGGCACTCTAGGGTGGATTGCGCCGTCCTGTCGCAGGTGTCGAAGGCTAGCCTGCCAATGCTGCGATATTCCACAGGTGGGTTTCCCTATGGTTCAATCCATGTGGAGAGAAAGGGAGGGAGAGCAAGAAAAAAAGTAGTTCGTGGAGCTAGCGAGAAAAGATAGAATGAGTTGAGAGATCAGCACCTCAAATCTTCTACAACTCCTCCTGAGGACCCCAACTTTGCAAATGACCTCGCCTGCGACATGTCGGGACAAAGCCGGCGGAGAATCCTTTCCGCCTCATTCTGTGCCGCATCATGCGGGCTTTGCCTTGCAGTGCATAGTGACACACACACACACACACACAAACTGCCGCGACAGTACATCTTGCGAGTACGGGATCATCAGGATGAGGGCTTCAACCCCCAGGACCAGAAGTGCAAAAGCATCATGTGAGCAACTATCGTGCCGAGCTTCATAAGCAGGGTCTTCGTCCGGAACCGGTTCCTGAGAGATGTCAATTCTAAAGCTGGAAAATACTCTGACGAGTCCAACCACTAGAGTCGCTAGGATCTGAGATAGCTCCGACACGCTTCGACCACTTCATGTCTGAGCCCGTTACCGACCCTCGGAAACCCTAGGTGATAATACGACCAGCCAACCCTTTAGCGAGTACTATACTCTTGAAATGCCGCCCATACTCGCCTCCACATCTCCAAACGCCCCTACGTCGCGATTACAAGTCCAGTATAGGATCAACCATCCAGAAAGGGCACAAAGGTGCCCCAGCAGGTGGGCGAGCACGAGAACGTGATCTAACAACATCCATGATTCGTGGATTAGCATCGCCGATCATAGCCGTGCTCTGGCGAAGCGTTTTTCCACAACCTGGACACTCTGCCTGATCTACAAAGAGCAGTTCGACTAACACGAGGCTTGAATCCTGTAGTGATACTAATTTTCTCATCGCAGCCACCTTACAACCTGCAATGTGACGCTCGACACCACAACCACGCATTCAACAAGGCGGATCAGCGTCAGCATCATCGCCATCACACTCAAGCAATTTCACTTTGCCGCAGGGCTGCAAAACTCTACAAGATGGTCAAAGAAGAGCCATCGAAAAAAACGCGAATATGATTTTAGAAGAACGCCGATTTGAAAATAAGGTAAGGTTCCAGATGGGGACGCTCCACGAGAAGACTCGACATGAGATCTTGGATCTTGCCCAATAGGATATGCCAGAAGTTCTTCAAACTTTTGGAGATGCTACAAGATGAGAGCACTGTTGAACACCGACATATTGCAAACATCGCAGCCTGTGTTATACAGTGCCGTTTGAGGGTGGTGTTCTTCGGGCTGCGAAAGAAATTCAAATTTGACATAGGGCAGCGCTTAGTCTCAAGCTCGAACCCACGTCGTTGTTCACCGTTGGCTGCGTAAGCCGCGGTCAGCTAATTTGTCCCAATCGATGTCTTATTCTCGCAACTCGGAAGTAGTTGCTTACGTTTTCGCTTGATTCTTCTTGCTGGCGATGTTTCCACAGAACCTGCAGTCACGAGGTGACGCTTGCCCGACTCGCGCATTACAGTCTGACCGTGTATGGACGCACCCCATACTCACTGGCACATGGTGCACTGGTCGCATCTGAAGGGCTTGTCCAAGATCTGTATGTCAAGAGGACACCGCCTCTTTGCTTTGATGAGACGCTGTTTAAAGCCACTTTCGGCAACACGTCATTGGCGTTTGACCGCAGTTGCCTGCCCTCTGGTTCACTGCTCTACATATCATCGCCTTTCCTACTTGTTCATCTCCTTTGTACCTACATAACACGGGTTTGAATAGACATCTCTGGCTGGTATAAGCGACGCTGCAACCCGACTTCGGAGCGGCATTTGTCCCAACAAACTATTCCCATTCTCTGTTTCTGTCGGCTTTGGAGTCGTCCTTCATTACAGTACAAGTGCTGCGTCGTATGCCGTGTTTTGCCTGATTTTCTTATGCGGCACTGCGAGGACATTCTTCAAGCCTGTTTGCTCAAAAACTTGGCTTTATGCGCCATGTCAACACCTGACTACCTCTGCAACCACAACATGGTTGTTAAGGTGATTTCAGGCGGTTCATTTCTTTTTGCTTTGTGCCGACTCTACTAAAATGTTTGCCCCTTGAATGTCTCCGCCCATATTGACATGTAGCACACCGTTGTTCGCCATATCTTAATTGATGTTC
The DNA here is from genome assembly GCA_905221615.1 of Symbiodinium sp. CCMP2592. NCBI lineage: Eukaryota > Dinophyceae > Suessiales > Symbiodiniaceae > Symbiodinium > Symbiodinium sp. CCMP2592. Next base: position 1,854,083 of record CAJNDT010001668.1, on the reverse strand, counting down.
CACAGGGATTGCTGGTGGTATCATCGCCCACATCGGCAAGGGTTTCCGATTTCTGCTACTAGTAGCCTTTGCATTACCAGATGCAGCGTGCAAATTACGCCAGCAAAGCCGAGGCTCGCCATGCTTCGCAAACCAGCCTCGCTGGGCTGTCGTCCGACCGACGGCGCATGACGGAAGTCATCGTCGGTGCTTGGAGAAGGGCTGGACGCCAGCGGACTGCCCTGCGGCGGCACGAGCTCCTGCGCCTTGCCATTTCCTATGGGAAGCATCGCTCCATCGACGAGGGAATCCGTTCAGAGACTTGGCAGAATGTCTCTCAGGGGTCAATCATTCTGCACACCTCTAGGAAAGTGTTGGAACGTGCTAGAACTGTTGCAATTATCTGCTGTCGATGTCTATGCCCAATAAGAGAGACTAATACGCATTAGCCGGACTTATTGAGGTCTCCGGCTCTGTCTGATGAACAACGTCTCCAAGCAGCACGCTTGAGCTCGGACAATCCAGTTTTCTTGGCACTCACACTCGGCAAAGCAGGTGGGGTAGTAGGGGATAAGATAATCAAATTACGTTCAACATGCTCTGCGGAAGAAGACTCCCAACGAAAATCTGCCGGTTGAACCTTCTAGCGAACTATTTCTGCAGGAGCGTAGCGAGCATCGGTGGACACTCACACAGGCACGATCCTGGCTGGTGCACGTTTTTGAGTCTCACAACTGAGACAATCTGGGCCTTGTGGTGTTGAGGTGCCGAGTTGCAGGTAAGCTCAGGCTGAGACATGACAAATCCAGATGTGCCTCAACTCTCTGCATCTCTCGTAAATTGAAAGCGGAACGTGCACTTTGAATTTTAACCGGGATGCAACTCCACATTCCTCCAAATCGTTTCTTCTCCTGGCACAATCTGAAAGGCAGCAGGCATGTCGGAATGTCGACTAGCTTGGACAAGCTTCCACAGCAACCTGCTCGAAACAAATCCGTGCTGAGTAGGTCCAGGACTTCGGTTGAATCCGCGAGAACAACAGGAAAATCTGCCGAGCTTGGGTGCCACGTATTGGTGACTCTCAATAAGTCCGCCCGCGACACTGGAGCGCGAAGCTGCATTAGGACGGCACCTTTGATGGGTGATGATGCGTTGCCATCAATATACTCCAGATATCACCATTGTCTGATGAACAACGTTCGCAATACCCAATATCAACATCATCAACATACTCTGTGTCTTATCTCACGCTGCCTCAGCCGGAGGATGCAACATCCCTAGTTGTCAGGCCTATGCCTATGCATGACTGCCTGCATTTGCGTGGAAATTCTACAGTTTCTATACACTATATCATGCCTACACAGTAAGCCGGACGAGCAGAGACCCCCGTAACCGCAGTCCGGGACCCAGTGTTGGCGAGCTGCTGTCAGGAAGATTCAGCACCCAAACATGAACATATCTGTGCCTCAGCTCTCTGTCGATTGGCCAAGGCCGCCAGGACACGCTGCCCACGCAACTCGAAAGCAAATCCATCCAAGGCTCCATAAGCCTTTCTCCGTCACCGCACCACGCGTGCGCGTCCCGAAGCAGCTTCCCTGCGCAAGTGCAAATCGTGCCGAGCATCGGAAGACAACAAGCAGGAGGTTCAACAACGCAGTAGAGTAACCTTTAAGCAACAAGCGACCAACAAAAAATGTCATCTAACATCATGAAAAAGAAACTCCCTGCGGCAGAATATGTTGAAACGAGAGGAAGGTCTTACTGCTTGAACCTGGTTCCCATGCCCACTCAAGCACAAGCTCAGGACGGCTTTCCATGGGAGTTACAGACCAAGAAGGCTCTGACGTTCGGCTTGGATGCACACGCACCGCCTCTGCATCAAGGGTGTCCAAGATCTGATGGTCCTTATTCTCCTTGACCTAAGTCACTAAGGTACTAAGGGTGGCTGCCTGCAACTTGCACCTGTAGGACTCTTGCCACAGGCTTTTCCTCCTCCTCCGCCATCGTAGTCGTACGACCTTTGAAGCAGCTGCTCCGAGATATGAACATTTCAGCGCTCCTCAGGCTAACAGAGGCATGCGCCCTCGCGGAGCAGCCATATGCGCCGGCAGCCCCACTGAGCCGAATTGCAGCAATCGTGGCTGATATTGAGGTGAAGTTTCCTCTTGTCACGGCTGTGCCATAGCCAGATGCTGCAAGACTCCAGCCGTTGCATCGTTTTTGGAACATTGCAGTCGCTCTTTCGTCGACTGCAATAACAAGCATCTTGAATCTATATCAAACCTACACCATCCTACTCCGACGGACATCGGGGGCCCTACAAAGCCCGTCACGGAAACGCGCTTGCAGGTAGCACTTGCTTAGAGGCGTTCCGGGAGCCTGCCGAACATCTGCCAAGCATTTCACCAACACTTGGTCAAACATCGGTCAGGCGAAAAACCCAGCTTCACGGGTGCACGCTTCAGTCACTTGACTGGCAACCCGTGGCTCACAACAACCGCTCTCCTTCAAAGGCTTGCTTTAGCAAAAAAGGGCCTTCCCACCTTTGCCAAGACCCTGTGAGAGAGGCAAAGGCTGTGCAGCCACGGGGTTTGGTAGACAAAACGATTGCCGAGCCGGTGGCCCCGGGCCCCCGGGGCTTAAATCAGTTATCTCGCTAAGCCTAAGCCTTCTAACATTGCCTCCGAGAGAGGCAGGCAATAAAATCGTGGCCCCCACTCGATTTCATCATCTGCTAATGGGTAGCAGCGTCTTCAGAGCTTTAACTCTGCCAGTCTTGATGGTAAAAGGAGCTTCAGACCCCGATGTCGAGAATGCAAAGATGTGTCTATGTACTCAGGATATTTGCTAAGCCGTGCTCCGGAAGTGCATACCAGAAATCACATTACATAATACATGCGCGTACCTGCCCAGATTTTGGGAAAGGTGCGCATAGAGACATGGACGCTTGCAAGCTCAGATTACCGTTACATGCAGTTGCAATGATAGATTGGCAGAAATAGAGTGCCAGAGAGAGAGAGAGAGACAGAGAGAGAGAGAGAAACAGCGAGAAAAATGTGAATATCTATCTTTGCTGTATCTGTCTATCTTTCTTTCTGCCTCCCTATTGGACCTGTCTACTCCAACCCAATCGAACCTAACCTAATCCACGTACCTGTGCCTGTCTGCCTTTGGCTTTACCTATCTACCAATCTACCGACCTATCTATCTATCTATTCGTCTATCTATCCGTCTATCTGTTCATCTACTTATCTGCCTATCCGTCGATCTGTCTATCTACCTATCAATCTATCTGTCGAGCTATCTTTATCTGCCTGCCAGGCTGGCTGTCTGTGCACATTTACATCGATCTTTCGACCTCGCTAATTACATAGCCTACTCACTCAATATCTCACTCGCTCGCTCGCTCACTACGTATTTGTGCATCTGCTTATTGTTTGTAGATAAACTACGATGCATTGATTCGCTTCGCTTACTTGCATTTACTTAGGCTCACTTTTTCATGCACACACACACACACACCCACACTCTCTCTCTCTCTCTCTCTCTCTCTCTCTCTCTCTCTCTCTTAGCGGTAAGCCTAACTATGCTCGTGCGATACATCGAGCTTGGGGCAGCCAGTGCTTCGAAGATTTCTGAGCCGCTGCTCCAGCAGCCTGTTCCACGAAGTGCTGAGGTAAGCCGCTCCCTGTTCTTGAACCAGGGATACCTCCTTGACACAAACGTGTCCACAAGCTTCTCACCGAAACACGCCGAGGGTAGCCTCAGGGACCGGTGGCCTTCGGGCAGTCCTGGCAGTTCCAAGCAGGCAGACAGCTCATCAAAATGTGAATCACCCGCGATCCGCGCGATCCCAACCCCATAGCAAGGGTGTAGGCTACCACCCTACCACCGCACCGGCAGGGGCGGTGGAGGGCACGAAGAGCTGCCGCTGATCGTGGTTATATCTCTAATGCTTCAGCAATATTACCGCCATGATTCGGTACTAGTAGCATGTTCCGACACATCGGGCCCCGCCTGCGAGTGCTTCTTGATCCAACGCCAAGTCAGGTTTATGCGGGGTCCTTGCAGCCAACAGCACTGCATCAAATCCTCTCTCGCAGCCTTCAGCTCGTATGGCACCAAGACCCCCTTTCCAGGTGAAACGGGTGAATATGTTCGCATAACCTTCTCAGACATCCTCAAGCCTACCTGTCTCCAAGGCCTCGGCTCTACTCAGGCCCGGGCCAAGATCATCTGCCTCTCGCGGAACTCGGTGCATGTAGTGCTTTTGCAGCATCCCCTGCGTCCAATGACAGAATCGGAGCTCAGAGCTCCCTCCCTGATTCCCTCGAAACACCCCCCCGTCTTCGTCCTATGACCCCATGGGTCTTTGCGACTCGCTCCTCTGCTTGACGCAATGGAGCTCCGTTTTCTGCAGAGTTACCATTGAAGCTTACCTGCCGTCCTTCAGCTCTACGCTTTGCGATGGATTGCAGATCTGTTACCTTTTGGTAGGGCGTGTTTCGTGAAGTTCCACCCCGGTGATCCATATCTACTGAGTCTACTGGATCCTGGTTGCGAGAGTGAGTCGACAGCAGCAAAGCTCCCCAACTCAAGGTGGCCATGGCCTCCATGGTGGCCAAGGCGCCTCAGAAGCACTCAGACAGCCCCGTTCCCGACACGCTGACACTCGAAGTCTTCAACCGGAGTAGACGCATGGCCTGCAGCTTAATTACTCTCCAAGCCCTGTTCGCCTCCACCCGCACTTCACAATCGCGAGTGGCCGTGACGCTGAATTGGGCTCAAAATTGAAACCCCTGAGAAAAAAGGCCGAGACACCGTTTCCGAGGTGGAGGCGCTCCTGAATCTTCTCTCCCGCCTGCGCGCTCGAATTGGACTGGGCAGGGCTTGGGATTTGGGATTTCACATAGTATCAGACCTGGAGGTACATGCAAGGAATCATGGGAGTGGTACTTATGTCAGCTCACGGGCTCAACATGACAAGCTCACGCTTCATTCCTTCAAAACGCAGTTGGTGGAGCTGCCATCACATGTTGCGGAAGCGAGAAATGAGGCACACAGACAGGACCCAAGCATGAGGACTGCCCTTCTTGTGGCTTGAGGCCATGTGGCCATGCACAAAGAGGCAGCCGCCAGCTAGCGAGGAGTGCTAGGCCAAGCTGAACCAAACCGTCCTCTGGCCAGTTCTTCCTCAGATCGAACTTCCTCTGCTGTCCAAGCGACCTCGAGAACTGAAAATCGGCAGACTCGCCCGCAGGGCTTCTGTGCTGTGACATTGCTCTAGATGCATCGACCAGAAGCATAAAGCCATAGGAAGCCTGTTGTCATTGAAATAGAACCCAACATATCGCAACATGAAGAGTTCAACTCTGCTGCAGCGCAGCACACACCTGACACTCTCAGCCATCAGCAGCGAGATGATGCGTGTATCGTGGATCAAGCCCTGGAACAGTGCCTCGCATGCAGGATTAGTACTCAGCCGGCTGAGTTTGGAGCACGCGCAGCAATACGACAAATTGTATCGAACCGGCAGCTGCTCTGCTTGAGGCTATACTTGCCGAGCTTGCAACGGCTTGTTGTCCAAGGAACAGGCACTACACTGCAGACTGTGCTAGGTTCCCCAGGCAGAAACAGTAGATTCACACTGGAGTTCGGGCTATAGGTCCACGCCCACCATCGCCCACCACTGAGTCTGTCAGATTGTGACACCTTTATCATACGGCACCTCGTCATCAGAGTGCCAGCCCACAGAGTTCGAGCCATCCTCGTAGAGGTTGACATTGCAGCTATCAGGCCTGATCGTGCTGGTCCCTATTTCCGGGCAGCAGAGCTTAAACAAAGCCGGTGCAGCCTGCTTTCGACGCAGCACTGAGGAAGCAGCCAGTCCTCCTCTCGCTGTAGCCCACAATATGGCATGTAGGTTCCTGGAGTACCAGGACCAACACTTCCGGCATGTGCCGTTTTCGTGGCGGGAGTGGGCTTCAACGATGCGGGCAAGCGTCGAAGAACATCGCCCATCCAAGAAGGAAAGACCTGCACCGTTCTGCTGCCATGCTGAAGCTTACACAAAGGCTCCCATGCATCTGCGCAGCGAACGTGCAGAAGCGGCCTGTGGCTGCACCAACACGCCTGGCACATGCTTGGTGCTTCGGGGGCTGGGCTGCGTCCCTGACGGTGACCCGGTGGCCGGTGGCCTCCATATCGGTAGGGACAGGTGCAACCAGGCCGGACCTGGGAGCCCAAACTGAGTCTACAGAGCGTCACTCTGATGCCGAGGAGGCCACCATCCAAGCAGTCTTCCGTGGCATTAGCCCTTGCGGGCCGTCTGGCTGAAGCCAGGTCGTGCCATCCTGCCGATAGACTGCGGTCCGATAGAGACGCAGTGACTCCAGGACAAGCACACGGCAGTCCCGAATCGTTCTGAAAAAAGCCTGAAGCCGTTGTTGGGGCACCTAAGACATGCCCAGAACGATCCACCTCTCTGGCTGGGATGGAGCAATGGAGCGTGACTAGAAAGTCGGCTGGCTAAGCCTCCCGCCGGCGAGGGCATGAAGGCCGCAAAGCAGCGCCGAGACTCGTCGTTGAGAACCAGCCGCCATGGAAGAGACTGCCAAGTGAGTCGGGTGCCAGGCCGCTGATCCTACTTAGCAAAGCATGTCGCCGGGCTCTGTTTGTGTTGTGAAGTTGTCAAGAGTTGCGATGCCAAGTCTGAGATGCTTTGTTGCTTGGGGACGCCCATAGCACATCTGGGCAAACAAGGCTCCATCTGCCGACAACAACAGGGGCTGCCTTGGGCGCAACCTCCGATATCAGCTTCAAGCCGTTGGATGAACGGGGCTCCTCGAGGGGATTCAATGAAACCGGTTCTGTTGCATCAGCTTGAATGCAGATGCCATCTGCTTATGGTCGCCTTTGTGGCGGAGCAACCACCATGAATGCGAGTCACTGTGCTTCTCATTCTCACACTTTTCAGGAATCCTCCCAGGTCTCGCCCCACTTCGGTGGCGGCTCTCCAGGACCTTTTACACTGTCTTCCGGATCTGAGACTGTCTGAAAGCATGGCATGCCATAGGCCCATCAGGGAACGTAGGATCCTAGAACTGCCGAATGTGCAAGTACCGTCTCATTCTGCGTGAATCATCTGCTGAGATACCGGCTCTTCCTGGCCAAAGACAAGCATTTGCTGTGCGGCTGTAAGCAGAGGGCGTTGCATGTTTTGCGTTTGATCTGGCACTTTTCGAAAGAATCGTGTCGGAAGTGCGGCTTTCTATTCTTCCTTCTCCTTAGCACGAACAAACCCGAGACAGCTCTGCTGAGAATCGAGGCTTCTGACTGTTTTGAGAAGTCAATCTTCTCTGGCCCAAGGCTCTTCTTGGCGCGGGCACCACGGCCAGGAGATCTGCTGCGGCCCCTGCCGGTGCAAACGGGCAACCACGGAGCTTCGAGTGTGAAAGCTCCGGAAGCCTGCGCCCGTCGGCTCCTGGCAGTTCTAGAGCCGGAGAGTCGAAATTTGAGCGCCTGAAGTGTCCTCTTCGTCTTCCTCTCAGCCGATCTCTTCCCCCAGATCGCGGCCTGCCCTGGCATCAGTAGTACAGTATTGAGGAGGCCTCCGGAAGCTTGATTATCCATATACAAGTACCTGCAAGCAAACCCAAACAAGCAGTGTTCCAGGATCGACAACGAACACTTCTCGGGTGACCTTCCCTTACTCCCCTCACATCCCCTCACTCTATCAAACTGTGCCAAAATCCCTCAAAATCCGTGGTGTGCATGGTAACCTTCTGCCCGTCTGCATTCTAGTGGAGTTGATTGTACTTGGCTTGTTCTTGAGCGCAGTTCCGTTCAAGGGTCTTCTGGGTCTTCATGACTCTTCTGTTCTAAGTGGCCTCCATCCTGCCGTATCCAATGTCACGGCCGTACGAAGGAGGTGGCCCGTACCTACCCATGAAAGCATCTTTCAAAACGAAAGTCTGCACTTTAACTTCAGTCCTGCTGCTCCAGTACTATACTCATTTAAACTTCCTGGAAGGTGCAATGCGTCGCAAATACGCGTAGTGGCACACAACCGACAGCTTGTTTCTGCATTCTGCGATGGGGAAGTATCATTTGCACTCCGGGCCGCTGCCGAATTTGATGCAACATTCTTCCCACTCGACCTTGTCGACAAGATGGGAATACATTATGGTAAAGGATACAGCCGGCGGCATAGGGAGCGCCGCATCGACCAAGCCGCAATGCAATTCTCTTCTGCATGCGGCTGAAATATCGCTCTCTACGCGGATGATCAAGCTGGCAGTCTTAGAAGACTTGTATCACACCAGTACCTGCGAAAGATCTTGGGGTCTGTCTACTTACCTCGGCCTCGGCTTGCTAGATCCTGCGCGTCTGCTGTTCGCAGCTCTGCTGCCCCAGGATTTCGAAGCCTACGGAGCGCTGCAGCAAAGCCGGGATACATCGCCGCTGTTGCAGGCCTCGGTTCAAATATGGCAGTGCCATGGACATACAAGCTGACGTGCACGCGAGTCTTAGTCTGATGTCCTCCTGACGTCAAGTGCTTAGCGCAGAGCCGAGATCGTCGACGCTGGAGTAGGCAGCTTCGGTCCCATTCGAGATGGCGGCATCGTAAGTGTCGCAAGAGGTTCTGTGGGAGTAGCGGCTGCTTGTGCGGGCTGGTAGACCCTCGGCCGAGGCTCCAGTGAAACTAACTACCATACTAGTATATTACTACATTACTACATTACTATACTAATTGCTAGATTGCTAGTTAGATCTACTTTCTGTGCGATCGGCGACCTTGGAGAGATGCGCATGGGCGGCGGCGTCTGGGCCCTTAAAGGACTGGTGGCAGACGGACTCGATGGAACCCTTAGCTGTGGCTTCCATGCCGCACGAGTTTCCAGTTGGTGAATCGACGCGGAACTCAAAAAACTGCTGCGTATTGTTGTATTTTGCCGTGGTTCAATGCTGAAGCTGCAGAAACGTACCGGTAGACCGTAGGCACCTGAGGGCAAATCTGCAGAATTGGCGCTGTGCAAAGGCTTCGTTCTCATCGCGATCCCCCAACATGGACCAGTCCCGACACACAATCACCGCGCTGTGGCATGGCTAGACTGAGTCAAGTCTTTGCTCATGGTACTAACCACCGTTGAATCCTCTAGTCTGTAGTCTTGCATTCCAGCATAGCCCGACTTCACAGTCAGTCCGGGCTGCGAATCCACTGGGTCAACATGGGCGAAGTTACCGACTTAAGTCAAGCCCAGCTGCTGCAGGACTTGCCACTCCTTGTAGGCCTTGCGCAAGATCCGTGACAAAGCTTCCTGGTGCAGGAAAATGCAGGAAACCACCAACTCCAAACTGACAGCTGCATCGCTAAGTCCAGACACTGACATTCCCGGGCCTTCTTGGTTGCTTGGAGGGGAAACAGCCACCATCGCAAGCGATGGTGACCGCTTGGCATCTGGCGGAGACATGTAAGGAAGCCTTGCCGGGGCATTGCTGCCTTCTGCCATCTCGCTTGCCTACACTATAGATCCTCATTTTATACCACTGTAGCCGTGTTGCGGCTGGCCGAACCCGGGCGGCATCGACACCAGCCTGGGCGATTGAAAGCAGACAGGAGCAGACAAGGATAAATATCTATAGTCTGGTGCGTGCCTAGGTGGCGATGCGTAGCGGATCGGCGATGTGGGACGGGATTGTGCCTTTACGGGTTCAGTGTCTGTTGATCGCCAATGCGGATTGCAGGCGCAAGACAGGACATTCTGGCACAAGCTCCGGCCTGCCACGAACCTGCAGTTGACACGATCAGCATTCCTTCCTGGATCCCGCCTCCTACCGGGCAACGATGATGTGGGTGCAGCAAAGGCACCGAAGGCTTCCTGGTTGATAGCAATGAAGCGGCCAGGAGCATAGTTCGCATAGTTGACGGGCGGAGCCAACGTCACCTCATGGGCGCATCGAGAAAGGCCGTGAGGAACCCTGGGCTTTTGAGATATGTTATTACTGTACCAGGTCTCATTTCCCTTCCAAACAGACCTTTGGCCACAGCTCTCTAAATCTTGTCAGGCGGCGATGTTTCGCTGGGTCACCATGCTCGGTAGGTCCGTCTGCACCGAAGCATCCTTGAAGCGCTCCTCTGTTCGGGCCTGCAACAACCATTGAACTGCAAAGTGTCCGGTTCTGGGCAGATCATGGAAACGAAATGAAACGAAAGCGAGCCCGAACGTCAGGCCTTGAATGCAAACTGCCTCGACTCTGTCGCAGTGGTACCTGCACCGAGCATGGGTGTGAAGAAATGCGGCTGGCAATCTTGTCATTCTTGCTCGTAGTAGTTGGCTGAAATATTACTGTTCGTATTCGTAGTCTTCGTGATACCCTCCCCCAAACTGTCTTTGTTTTTTGAAGCAACGGTCTTGCTTCCTACATCTTCCTACCGCTTGAACTCGACGGGTAGTCTCGCCGCTCTCATAGACTATTAAACTTCCAACCAGCATTCCCCTGCACAGGCCTCGCAGCCGGGAACTGGCACGGCTTCGGCTGTTGGGCCGTGTGGATGCCACACTCGCGATCGAGTCGCTTGCCCTCTGCTGTCGACTTGAACGACTCGTTGGGCTGGAACCTTTGCAGGGAGTCGCAAAATCTGCTATTGTCACTATTGTCCGAAGTACGTCTCTGACATTCTCTGACTGCGACACGCTGAACACTTCGCTGGGATTGTTCTAACCGACCGCTGTTTGGAGGTTGGGCTTGCAGCGCGAGCTGTGGTGGTGTTGGTGAAGCCGGCAGGGTAAGGACTGGGTCGTGGCCTGGGGTTCAAAGTCCAAGGGCTTACTGGACCGTCCTGGAATTGCTGTATTTGCTCTGAATCCTCGCAGCTGCACCTTCCTTCACATTTTCAAGTCATCTTCACCTACGGCCAACTAGAATCTAGAAGCTCCAGCGGGTCACATAGACTACATAGACTGTCGTCCTATGCTATACATGCTGAGGAGGCCACTTCGCAGGTTGCCCGAAAGCGGCCGTGACCGAGCTGGGCCTGACGCAAGAGTGGACGTTCAAGTGCTATAATTCTACGGTTCTACATCAGGGTTCTTAATATTTTTCCCACCCGCCAATTAGAATAGGGGCTCCTTTTCAAGGGTTCCTTAAAAAGGGATCTGCAAGGGATACTGTAACGGTACTATGATATAGGGGCCTTAATCATGAGAACAGGGTTTTGGGGCCCATCATAGTATAATTGTACTAAGGAACCCCCAAGGTAGCATTGGTAAGTATTTAGGCCATTGTCCACAGGACGGTTTTGGGAAGCCTCTGGTCAAGGACGAACAGTTTCGTAATGATTACAACGACGAGCTGGCTACGGTAGTCAGTCTAGCCTGCACCGGCAGAGCCTGATGGTACTGTGACTGTGATGGCATGCTACCACGTTGAGGGACCACTGCCACAAAGCCGGCACTGTTGGACGGCTTCGGCAATCGTGGCACTGGATACATGCGCCGTCGTCTTGCAGCTGCTGCCGCAGTGACAAGAGAGACTGTGGCGTTCGACATGCAAGTTTTGGCTTTTCGAGATGCAAAGCTGACGCCCGAGATGCCTGGCAACAAACAGGTTGCCTCTCGAAAACCGACCTGTGCCCGTTGAGCCAGGATTGCACGGTTCAATCTTTTGCTATTTTGCCACGCCTCCGGCCGTTTGCATCTCGAAAACCAAATTATATCGGTTGAGCCACAGTTGACTATTACTATTTTGCGATGTTACTATTTCACTACCGTACTATTGGACACATCTCGAGAAACCGAACTGTGCGGGTTGAGCCTGAGTTTACTATTTGGTATTTTGCCATCTTATTATTTTGCTACTGTACTCTTGTTCTTCTTACTTTTTGACTATTCGTTGATTTATCATATACGAATTTACCTTATTCCCACGCCCCCCCCCCCCCCCCCCGCAGCAGTTTGCATCTGCAAGACCGATCTGTGCCGGTTGAGCCATCGTTTTACTTACTATTAAGTACTATTTGCTAATTTACACGTTTACTGTTTACTATGAAAGCCATTTGCATCTGCAAAGCGACCTGTGCATGTTGAACCCAAAAGCAAAAAGAAAGCTTGTATCTTGGAAACTGAGCTTGGCATGTTGAACCCCAGATTTGGATGTTGAGCTAGGGGATCCCCCAAAAAGAAGCCGCAGCAATCCACACAACGTTGCATTGCGCTCGTTTGCTACGTAGTCTGCTTTCTACATAGTCACCAGGAAGCACAGCCATTGCCCCAAAACTTCGGCACGTGCCTCCTGTTGAGGACTGCGACTTGCTTCTCGCCGTCGAGGACTGGGATGCTCCGGAAGCCTTACTGGAACACTGTGCAGTGGTGCTACAGTATCTGTCTGTAAGACATCCGCGCATGCAGCCTGAACTCTCTGTGCATTCACTCTGCGCACTGCGCGGCGAGCGTCTGTGGCGGGTCGCCGGACAGCACCTGCGCTCCTCGCCGACCTCACCGACGTTGTCGCAACAGCGCCAGCCGTCTCCTTGCTCGCCACCTGCTGCTGCAGGGACCAGAGGATATACTCAGCAAAGCAGTGAAGTAGCGGCTTGGCTTGTTTCTGCCTCCTCCTGCTTGCGCCGGCTGGTGCCCAGGCGCCACTGCAAGAGTGCGCACCTCAATGACCGCAGGTCCCTGCCATACTCGCAAGCTGGTCACTCTCAGCATCCGAGCTTCGACCCCGCACCGGCAGTGACGAGACGATCTGGACCAGCCCAAGCAAGACCAGCAATCCGAGAGCAGTGGCCGAAGTGCTCCTTCAGAGGCACTTGTCGTCTCAAGTCAAGCCGCAGCATGCCGCCGCTCAATGCCATTCACAAATGCCACGCCAATCCCCACGCAAATGTTTATTCTCCTTGGCCAGAGCATCGGGGATAAAGAGCGGAAACCTGTTGCAGGACCGGACCGGGCGTCACCCTGCGGCTTCCTTCCGTTCATAAATTGAGGCCTAGCTGATGCAACAACATGGCTCTCTGGCCTTTGCAGCTTCACGAGGCCGTCCTCATCCCCAACTGCCATGAGCTTGGCAACCCCCTGCGACTCGGCGATGATGGCCGTAGTGGACCTGTAGCCTTGCAAGGTGCCGAGCGACTATCACAACCGACATCTTCGGGTCTCTCAAAATCCCACCGCTGCCAGCCTGCAGAACCGGACGGAGTTGTGCAGTCAAGTAGCTGTCTTTGTTCCAGGCACCCCACATTGCCCAAGACATGGCCAACCTCTGTTTCAGACACGCCTTCCCCAACGACCCAAGCACTTCGTACACGCGTGACAAGTTATGGTGACAGAGTCTTCTCGGTCATGCTGAAAAGCCGGAATCTGTGCCCATTTCCAAACCAAACATCTGGAGGGAAGTTCGACGGCACTGACTTGCCGGTTTCCACATCCCAACACAGAATGGCGCTATCTCCTTGGCTTCGGAGTGGTCATAGCTGACTATGACGAAGCACTAGCTTACTAGCTAAGCTTAAGCCCACACATTGCTCCAGCCAGGAGCGAGCATTGCTGGCCAAAGCAGAGCCGTCCTGCAAAAGAGGGCTGTGGGGTGAACTCGCACAAGAATGCCTCAATGCCTCCACAAACAAAGAGCAAGTAAGCAAGCAATAGAAACAAAGGTCCTTCGCGAACTGCAAAGACAAGATGGCACTTGCGTTGCCCTGCAATACTTTGAGAGGAGCCAGCTGGAAGGTGGAGCCATTTGTGCCTCCAACCAGTGGTCGACGCACTTGTAGAAGTTGCACCCGCCCGTCCCTGTAGCCGACAGCTAGCAAACCGCCAGGACCGGGCGAGAAGCAGAGAGCAGTGACGGCGGCAGTTTCCTGAAGTCCGAGGCTGCCCATGTCAAGTTCCGACATTCTCCCGGCCTCAAGATCCCCGATGACCAAGCATCGCAAGTGGCCACTCTCAAGCCCTACAGCCAGCAGCAAGCCAGTCGGATCCCATGTCATAGCTGTCACCGCTGCTCGAAACTGATTGGCAACATCCATCAATCTTTGCACATCTAAGTCAAAAAACATAATGAGGCCGTTGGAGTCTGCCACGGCCACTTGGTTCGGATTTCGTGGGTTGACGCAAAGTGCCTTAACCTCAGCCCTGCCCGAAGGCGACTGCTGCAACAATTCTGCAGAGCCGTAGCCTGCGCCCACATTCATCCGTATTCGGCAGAGAGCACCGTTGACGGTTCCTGCTAAGATCTGTGGGCCTGCCGTCGACTCAAGCTGGGTGGCGGTGGCGAAATCCAGAATATTCCGAGCCAGCCCGGCCACCTTCATCTTCGTGGATGACAGATCAGAACGCAATAGCAGAATGGACTCGCCAGAGCCACCACAGACCACATCCCCTGACGACAGTGGCACCAAGAAGCGGACCTTAAGTGTGGTGCAGGCGATGCGATTCTTTGCATCTCGGCGCAACACCGCAGCCTGGATCCCTAGATTTCTCACCATGAATACATGCGACCAAAGCCTGATTGCAAAAGCCTTCTATGTTAATTGGTGAACCGTTTAGTGCCGGCCTCGAAGGTGGTAATTGCGAGCCCGCGCAAACAAACGGGCCCATCAGCAGAGAAGGCTTCAATCACAAAGACTCCTCACGCACTCGGCACACTGCTTCGCATGGCATGAATGGAACCAGTAAAGTCCCATGATTGCGTAAAATATTTAGCGGCAGACATGATCAGAGGCCATCAGCACCTACGGCATATAAATGGCCTTTACACTATGGAGCCCGGGTTTCCTCCATCCGTTCCGACGACAGCCAGATCGGATGATCCCGAAATGAAGCAACCTGGGGCACGGATTGTTCTGATGAGAAGTGGCTCCAGAATTTCAGCCGAGCTCAACCATGCTATTCGGGACCCTATGACTGATATATATATATATATATATATATATATATATATAAGAATGTTGTACGAGTTGATCGGCACCTGTCTTGAAGCCGTAGAAGGGGCCACCAGCAGTATCGTGCGGCGGTGGAGGTGTCGGCGTTAGAATCTTTGCGCTCTGAGCAGCATCTTTGGCAGCCCAGCTGCAGGTAATGAAGTAGACATTTCGGCCACCGTAGGCCATGACGCGGGTGCCTAGGCAGCTTGGCCGCGGCAAAACTCAAGCACCGAAACGAACTGTAGCCCACCCGAGCCATGAAAGCCAATGAAAACTGCTCCGAGTTGCTGTCCACCGGGTGCGACACCAAGCGGACTTTTTCCCTGATGGGCAACCGGGTCTGCGGGGCGCGGATCTGACGAGCGGGGCCTTTGGCCGGCATGTCGTCAATACGCCAAGCGCAAAGGGGCGAGGCATTGGCCTTCAGCTCGTTCTTCGAGGGCTTTTGGCCACGTTCTTCAGCTGCTACAGACAGCAGCCATCGCCCGTCTGCCGAGAAGGCCATAGAGTAGATGGCCTGATTGTGCCCCAAGATTTGTTGCCGCATGCTCGGAACTGGAAGTTCCTCCGCAGACCACAGTAAGATGCTCGCGGTCGTTTCCCCCGGTGCCATCTTCTGTCCCGTCGCGATCCGCCGTGACCGACTGCAGCATGCCATTGCCGTGATCTCGGCTGTATGTCCCTGAAAAATCCGCTGCTCCTTTTTTTCGTCGTCCCACACCACCCCCAATGCAGCCACACTGTAGCAATAGGACAGCTGACCGAGGTCGTACAGATTCTGGCATCTTCGGCCATTAAAGCCATAAGCATACTCCAGCGACAAGCCTGCCTCTGGCACAGCCCTCAGCTTTCTTTGCTCTGTTGCATCCTTGGCCACCCGCTCAAGCTTTTCTGCCTCGCTTTGCGGGATATGGAGAGCAGCAAACCTGCCCCCAATCCGAGCACGAACTGTGTTGGCCACCAGGGAAGCCTTTGTTCCGAACACGCTTTGGGAGCCGACGCGGCCCTTCGGGGGAGAAGTGCTGCGATTCTCACTCATCCTCAAAGCCTAAGTTCCCCCAACAGGGCATGGGCGGCGATTCCTCGAGAGCGCACATGGAGGCAGATCTACCGCTACTTTGCCGCTTAGAGGCTTAGAGCATGCATCACTGCATCATTGTACAGAATTACCCTTTTCCAGCATCTATCTCGCTCTGTCAAGCCGTACCGACCACACCATGCCACGACCATGGAAGAGCGTTCTCCAAAGCTGGAGCACTGAAATGCTGAAGCTTGGGAAGCAGGTAACGGTCAGTGCTAGCCAACCAGCCGCGAATCTGAAAAATCTGGCACCATTGCATGTCATAGAGGCGGCACATGGTACGCGCAGAACCACTAAAAAGACTGTCAAATGCATCTCGGCCGTTTATCCTTTCGAACAGTCCGGTTGCGATTCAAAGTGCCAAAGTAATGTGATGTGATGTGCCTGGACGAAGTCCGGAAGAAGTGTGCAAGACGGATTCGAATTGAGTCACGCCCCTGCGCTCTGCACTTTACACACTGTCCGTCCACCTTTCTTCTCATGCTAGCCTACCTGAAGGCTGCACAAGTCCATGCGAGCGCAAGGTATCGGACTCGCACAGCTGTGCAAAGCGACGACGTTGCAATCTGCAAAATGCAGACACCGCCGCACTGCAAAGCGATGCTGGAACAAACATCGTCCATCTACTTGGACTGCCATCCTCGCTGGCGACGATGGTCCTTCGGGCTGCAGTTTGCTGCAGATTCTGGGAGACTTTGAGCCTTGAAAATGCTTGCCTGCTCTCGTCGTTTTCCAGGGTTGCCGTTGCCGTTGCCCCTCTCGGCCTGCCATTGCAAAGGGACAACACGCTGTACAAAGTTGCAGTGACCACTGCACAGACCTCCCGCTGCTCCTGATACATGCGCCGCAGCGCTGCCCGTGGGGCTCGGCCATTTCCTGTACCGAGAATTCCCGTCAACATGAGACTGGTGTTGTTCACTGAACATGTCTCAGCGCCCTGAAACATCTCAACGAAGGTCCTTTTCCCCCGTTGCTCCGATCCTGCACAGCCCGTCGAAGCATGAGAAAATGACGGACGAAGAACCCGTCTGCCTGTGGTGGTGGTGGAGAGGGCGTGTCTGACGAAGAGGAGCTGGTCGATGAAATGACAGTAACCTGCAAGGAACGTGGCCCCCACTGACCAAAGCTGGCACTACGACACGCTTCCGGTGCTACGAACTGCCTCATCACTGCCCTTGCGAGCTCGCATGGGTGGCCTTTGGTGCGCTGGCGACTGTATTCGAGCTCACAGTGCGATTTGATGCGATTTGCGACTGCAGCTCGGGTGCCGGCCGTTGCTGCTTTTTGCCCTTTTCCTTGCCTTTTCCCTCATGGCTCCGTCCGCTCCATTCTCTTTCCTGTTCACACAAACAACAACACCGCAGCGCGAATTCTCTGTCCGCTTGTCTACACTACGGTACGTACAGTATCGACTGAGCGCGCAAGAGACGGAGAGAAAAGAAGAGAACACACGCTCAGACGTGCGCACAGGCAAACATAGAGAGAGAGAGAGAACAGAGCCCGGCCTCCCATCCACGCCACTCGTTCTGATTCCAGTTCTTGTTGGTCCAGTTGCCGCGCTGTGGCTCCCAATCCGCCCAGCTTCCGCCGCCTTCTTCCTCCCAGCCCTCCCACTGTCCCTCCTCCCAGCGCTCCTGTGGTCTGGGCCCAGGCCAGTGACGCTTGGCTTCCACCTCCCAGTTTTCGACAGGCTGGTTCCTGCCCGTGGCACCCCAAGTGCCTCCTGCTGGATCGCTTCCGCGGCGCTTGCCTTGACCCTCGCGGCCCTCGCGGCCCTCACGGGCTCGCTCGGGAACTTCATCGGGCCAGCGAGATGGTGGATAGGCGCCTGGGCCCGGGCCCTGCGCAGCTGACAAATGGGGCGCCTGGTGCTGTGGATAGTGCGCGGGCCTTCCTTGGTACTGTGGGTAGTGCTCCTGCGGTCCGTGTGGTCCTTCCCAGTGTGGCCCCGCTCCCTTGTAGTGTGCTTCGGGGCGAGGGCGAAGTTCTTGCTGAGGACCCTGACCCTGCATCTGAAATCCTTGTGGCGGGGAGCGATTGTCGCGTGGTGGAGGGCGGGGAGGTCCCGGAGGTCCGGGAGGTCCCGGTGGCTGCTTTTGACGGGTTGGCATGGGCATGGGTTGGGGGCTCGGTGCCTGGCTCTGGACTGGTGCCGGCATGGCACTCTGTCCCTGCTGTCCGGTAGCCTCAAGCTGCCAGGACTGGCCGGGCTGGAACACTGGTGCTGTAGCGGACAGCCTCTTCTTGTTGGGGTCGGGAGGTGGGCCAGGCGGCTCTTGCAGCACTGCAGGCGGAGGAACATTCGGCCTCAGGCAAAACAGCACAAAGGACAACCAAAAGCTCTCTCCCAAAAACGGCCAACAGGGCCAACATGCTCAGTCTCCGACGGGCGCGGCCCACGGTTCAGTGTCTGTGGCCACAGACCCTGTTGCTGGTGCCACTGCAGCTGTTCATGTTGCACTTCGCGCGTCATTCGTCGAGCTTGGATGCGAGAAGGCCAGCGTGGCTTCTCAGGGGCATCGTCCAGCGGTGGCGGTCCCAAAAGATTCTTGCGGGCCTGGCAACTGTGCCAGCGCGGAATCCACACTCAGCCGAAGAACAAGGGTAACAAGGGCCTCTTGTGTCTCCACCAAAGCAGCTTTGACCCTGCACAGGGCTTTGGAATTCCCCATGTGCTTACGGTGCTTACGAAAAGCACTGGTGAAACCTCCTCCGGCCTGCCCGCGATGGCCTGCGCTGAACTCACTCGGCGCTCTCCTTGGCTCCTGGATTGCTTTGCGCTACAATGGCCCTCCCGTTTCTCTGGACTCTGAACGTGTTCCCACCTGCTCTCGCTGGCTTGAGGAGCTGCTGGAGCAGGCAGCTGTGGCTCCTCTTTCTGCTCCTGGTGAAAGCGAACAACGTTCGGACGGACATCTTAAAATCACAGACAAGATGCTTGTGTCTTGGCTTCCCCGACATGCTCCCACACTCCTGAGCGCCCATGGAGAAACCAAGGCACGAGGCGACTTCACCCTGACAGGCAGCAGCATGGGTAGCAGAGCGCTCTCCAGCACAGGCCAGCACGCACGATCGAGAGCCTCAAATGCATCGGGTGTTCGCTCAATTTGATCGATTTGATCCATGGTTTCCGTACCTCAATCCAGAACGCATGCGACCTGCATGTGTGAAAGCGAGCTCCATGCAAGTAGGCACCGCGCTTCCGAAGGACAGGGCCGTCAACGGCAGGGACAGAAACCTCAACACATGCACAGTCACAGGCATGTTCGGGTTCTAGATACGACAAGACCCCTGATGTGCCATGGTTCCCGGCCTGTTCCCCTGCTGTTTGAGCTCCGTCTGTGTGGGAGCATGCACGACCTCCGACTGCGCTGGTGGCCCTTCCATAGTCTCCGGCTGGTTCTCCGCAATCGCCGTCTCAAGAGCATCCAAAAGCACGAAGCCGGCCAGGTTTGGATCCAAGTTAAACTCCTCAGAGGCAACGGAGCAGTTGCGTTTAAAAGGGCCAAGCTGACTCTAACGGTGCATGGCTGGCCTGAACCAGAGTAGAAGCCTTCTTGGGAGCATCACATGTCTCAGGCGTGGGTTCGACTGGAATTTCTGGCTCTGCCGGCATCGGCGTCACCGGCTCCGGCTCAGTTTGTCCATCTGATAGCACCTGGACTGCTAGATTCTACTAGTAGATGTTGGGTCATGCCTTACATCTGGGACATGAAGCAACAACCCGTCCTCTTCGTCATCGTCCACCATATCAGCCCAACTGGATGATGGCAGGCGAGTTCGTTGTGGGGCCGTGGCTGCCGGTGTGGGTTGCTGGCTTGCCGGCGTCATCGGCAATTGGCTGCTCGCTGGAGTTGCCGGCATCTGCGGCTGGCTCAGTGGAGTTGCTGGCATCTGTGGCTGGCTCAGTGGAGTTGCTGGCATCTGCGGCTGGCTGAGTGGAGTCACAAACCCTGTCCCCGCTGGAGACGACGTGTAGTTTTGGTCCAAGTTCTGGTCTGACCTTGCAGAAGGCAGCTTTATGGAGTGCAACGATGTCTGGAATGCTAGCCGAGGGTAGCACGAGGTATCGACTTCAATCTCACGATGGTCCCCGTCAATCTGCTGCACGTCCCGCGCCTGTGGCTTCCCTGTCAAAAGCACAGGTGCACACGTTTGTGTCACATGTGAATAGGAAAACTGCCAGCACAAGCCACCCACATGAGGCAGAGGGTGCCTTTGTCATTGACCGCCACCGTGAAGCTCACTGATGTTCCTACCTCCCATTTGCCCGCATAGTCCTGAAGTGGATTGAGAATAAGTGCAAAGAAAACAAACAAACTCAGTCGATCAGGTGAAACGAGCATAGGCCAGAGTAAGCACGAGGCCCCATGAGTTACATACACGTCTCGTGTATATGTCTCGGATAGTTCTGGGCATGTGATGAAGCCGTACCTCGTCAAGATCAGTCTTCCAAAGCCCTCGCGCGGGAGCCGACGTTTCTGCACCGGGCGCCGGGCATCCCGCCCACAGATTTCAGTTTCCCCACATATCTTCGGGTTTCCTGCTCCGGCCTTGGCTAAGACCAACAATCGGTGTCTGCATATCGGAGCTGCGGGAAGTCTCAGAGTTTCAGCCCGGCACGTCGACATCTTTTGTAAAGTAAAGCGGGAACTTCGGATAATAAAAGCGGTTCACATCTGTCCACTGCGAACTCTGCTTGAGCTGGAGGCGGCGAGGTCGAGAAACATGCTTCTGAGGACTTTCGGGCTGGCAGAAGCACGCAACTCTCACACTGCTCTGACTCGATTCTACGATTCTGCGTGCGATTACGAAAGAAACCCTCATGTGATGGACTGCGGATCTCACCCTGGCGGCGGGTAGCCCGCAGGCTGCTGGTACTGCGCCTTGGTGGCAGATCCCTCACAGCACATCGACTCGACTGGTGGCTGGTGAGCAACCGGTCCAGGTAAATGCATAATTGCTTCACATGCCTCACGCAGCGCAGGACATGCCCGTTCCACACACAGCGGGTTCTTCTCAGGCCAGCACTGGAGGATACATACCTCGCTGAAACTTTAAATGAACCCCAGAACTCGCAGCGAGTTTCCTGAGGTCACAACCATAAAACGGAGGAGCTTGGGAGTGGGCCTCGGATCGATTCTTCGCGAGAGCTGCAAGGCTCTGCTCAAAATTCGCCTCTCTGCCAGGCCAGCCGCTGGCAAGTGAGGCGGAGGAAACTGACCCGGTGGTGCTCGGTAGTCCTCAACCAATGGAGGCTTGGGCTTGCGGAAACTAAGACGCTCTTACAGCGAGTTTCCAGAGTCAAAACCCAGTCCCAGCCAGGCGCGGCCGCCGGGTGAGCTGGGCCTCAGCCGGGCCAAGCCGGTGATCGGTTTGCCTCGCTGGAGTTCTGCGCCTCCTGCAGTGAAGGGCGAGCTCCCAGGCCCTTGGCCTGCAGTCGAAGCCGGAGTACCGTTGTCAACTGTTTGCGTCTGCGGTCTTCATCTGGCGACCGGACTGTGAGACGAGGTGGCACCGCCCTGTAAGGAGGATGCCTGCACTCTGGTACGGTGCACGCTGTCGTAAAGTCAAATACTCGCTACGGTACAGTATGACATTATGAACCCCTAAATATCCCTGGGTGACGCTCACAGCTCCTTGTGAGGGCCGGGCCTCCTCACAAGGGACCCAGCTCCCGGGCGGTGCCTCCAAAGGAGGGGCCGCCTCCTTAGCCGCACATGGCAACCGGCAACGGTGTCGTCGCCCAGCGATGGCGCGCATGCTACGACCCGCTTAGAAAGAACGAGGTGTTGCGTTATGGTGCAGCCCTTGACGACGTGCTCTTGCGGGCAACCATGACAAAAGCGTCTTCTGAGTCTGGTGACACGGGTAGTAGGAGGCGCCTCACGACCTGACAATCCGACTTGATTGATGTCTTCCTGTTTGCATGGTATAGGGAATGACGCAGTGATTCCAGACCGAAGCGACGAACACTGCGATGGCAACACCATGCGTCAGACTGCATGACACTTTAAACTTTAAACGGTATAACTGTGGCTGCTTGCAAACCTCGCGGTTCGCTTCGTCGGAGCCTCAGTGGAACAGCGTGAGGTGCCGCCATGTCAGGACCCTTCGCCACGCTGGCACCCTGCCGGAACAAGGTTTGCCACTGTGGCGAGGACGGTTGCTCTGCGTCGGGAAAAACCGGTCGAGGTGACCAACTCCGACTGCTGCAGCCATAGGAATAGCCTTCGAACAGCTCATCTCGCCAGCAAAACAAAAAGGCACGGAATTCATCTTGACACGCCTAAGATCCGGGCTGTTGTAGCTGTACATGCTGTACGAACTGTAGCAAGAGCAGCTTCGACTTCGACTCCGATCGAAGTTGGCCTGGATCTACAGAATCGGCTTTGAATGCACCACATCCAGTTTCACGTAAAGGCTTCCGTCTCGAGGGTTGTGGATGGTGCAGCACGCTCGGCAATCTGACACTGGCATCGGCGCACTTCGCGCATGCAGAGATCGTCCGATGCTGAGAAGCAAACCGTGTGGGTTGGAAGGCGAGACCTCTCCTGCATGCCACTGATGTTTGTTCCAGCCCAGCTTTGTTTGGATACTAGCAGCTTGTCTTGGATGCAGTGCTTCGTACTATTGGACTTTACGGCAGTGTCGTGCCAGCATGTGCAGGTGGGAACTATCCCGGCGAGCATAGTGCACAGAAGGCTTGATTCTCAGGGACTGCAGGATTCAAAGCGCTCATGTAGCGGCCCAGGTTGCCTCGTAGTGTGGGCCTGCTAAAACTTTAGCGAATTCGAGCGCTTTCATGTCCCCACACCCGTGCTAGGATCGAACAGAATCCACCACGCCAACCACAGGGAGGGCTCAATGCAATGATCCATCCGCTCGACAGCCGGAACATCGCAACTTCTATTTACGGTACTACATGGTACTACTAACACAGAGCTGCGACCATACCTCTGTAGAACACAGACTGTCCCCTTGCTGTAAGAACTCGAGCAAGACCACAGACACCACGCTAGAGGCAGGGAGGAGCCCACAGCCTCACCCAAACAAGAAGACCACCGCCCTACACGGGCCGGGCGAAGGGGTAAAGCCAAACAATAAGACCAGCCCACCTGAGATGGGGTGGGGGGTTAGCAGCCTTGGAGCATCAATACCAAAACGGACTGAGCTCTGTGGTGCGAGCGCGAATAAGGCACTTCCAATGCCAAAACTGGGACCGGCCATGTATTTGCCTTTGGCCGGTCAAAACAACGCTCCAGAAGCAAACTCGAGAAAACCACGATCTTCGGAGGTGGAGTCGGAGAGCGGAACAAGGGCGCTGATGTGATGCTCGTTTGGCATGTCTCAGGAAGAAAGTCAAGATAAGACATGTCATCAGAAAGCACCGGCGGATTCACCCCAGCCTCCGGAAGCACTCCCCCGTTGGGCTGCGTCTGGTCGTTTTCCGGTACCAGCACCTGCGAGGCGATGTATAGTTCGTGATGCTACAGCACTCAGAGAGCTAGCGAATTTGTGATGCGCAAAGGCTTCAATGTGTGTAATCCGGCAGAGGCTGTGTACACATGGCACGCATGTGCAGGCATCAAAATCCAGTGGAGTCCGTACTTGTACCGCGGAGTTGCGGCTCGAAGACCATAAGTCATAAGAGTCACGAAATGGTCGTGTCATCTACTTGGATTAGCCCCTGCCATCTTGGAGCGCTCTACTTCTTTCACTTTCGTCCGCTTCCAACAAAACCCCTTGCCTTGCGATGTGACCGTATGCTCTCTCCACAACGACCCCTCTCGCTGGATTTCTCTCGAAGGCTTGGAGAATTGAGTCAATAATTACCCCTATTCACACTGCACATCACAGTGCAACAGTCATCGACGGACGCTTTCACTCTGGTCTCGTAGGTCTGCCGAGCCCTACTCAACCCCTACTGCAGCTCTTTCACTTGAGCTTCCTCCGCATCTTTTCTCTTATTGTCCTTTATCTTCGTTTGCTCATCTCTGGCTCGAGCCCCTCAACACACGAATGTAAAAATGCACCTCCGTCTACACGGTCGCATACATAGAGACAGAGAGAGGGAAACAGGAGTCAAACGCATATAAAGCCATGCGCTACAACATGCGGTGCAGCATGCCACGTTTCCACGGCTCTCGCGAAGTCACATCACCGAAGCTGAGCGAAGGGTCAAACTCCCAAACGGCACATTAGCTATAAGGGAAGAAACAGTGATTGAACCCTATCCAGGCATTCTGGACATGAGCGACACGAGAACTCTACGGCTACGGAGCAAGAGAAGCTCAGAGCATGGAGTCTGAGCTTTGAGGTAGATCCGACAGGTCTGCGACCTTCCCCATGATGGACCTGTGAAAGGCCCTGTTGTTCTTCAAGCCAGACGGTACAGCTTCCCATGGTGCAGGCCCCAGGGCTTTGTGATGCCAAAACATTCGTCCCCCGGGTCCGCGCCGACAGATCCATCCATCCGGCGCCTGTTCTGGTGACGGCAGTGATGGGGGTTCGGGCCGTCGCAGAAGAGTTGGCAAATTCAAGGAAGTGTCTCCATCCTGTTCAGTCTGATCTCCGGCGCAGTGCTCTGCACACACTCGCCGCCCCTGCTCTGAGCTGCAGCAATCAAGCCACCATGCTGGCCGCGCGGGTGCTTCCGATCTTCGCAAGAGCGGCTTCGTAGCAGCGGTCATGCTTGCAGCAGCTGCTAGCAGTTCTTTGGGATTTGCATCCAGGGCGAAAAGAACTGCAATGGAACCGGCTTCGGATCCGTCTACTGCCTTTAAAGTAACCATCTGCACCGAACTTTGGTATCGGAACCTCTCGCCAGGCTGCGTGGGATTGCATATAGGCAGCACATGCCGCAGAAGATCGGCGGTGGCCACAGCACGAATATCTGTTGGAAGTTTCACTGTCACTACACCCAGCGAGAGGTCACTTTGGACTCGAAGACGAAAGCTCAAAGCTGAGTGCATGTCCAATTCTGCCGCTGAGGCTGTGAAGCTGAGGGCGTCATCAAAGCGCCACGGACACTCTTGCCCGCTTGGTATCCAGCAGGATCCTCTAGAACTGCCTGCGGATTCATTCCACGTTGCAACCTTCGTCTCTTTGGAGATATCTCCTAAGCTCACGAGACTGTGGCGACAACGCCACTTTGGTCTAAAGTGCGCACCGCGCCAAAGCAAGACGCAGAATTGCACCAGACCCTGCGCGAACACTTCCTAGCAGCCCTGTCCTCTATAACTATAAACACAACAACCCCCCGAGTCTTCGGGGAGGTACACGCAACAAGAGCTCGAATGTGAGAGCCCATCATCATAACAATATATACGAATGATGACAATGATACTGGCTATTCATGGTAAATACAACACGATGCCATGAAAAGGCTTGTTCTTGTCACATAGTAGCCGCGGCTGCGAAAGCAGTAGGTGCAGCAGCAGCAAGAGGAGCAGGAGGAGGAGCAGTATAGGTGTTATTGTTGTTTCGTCACCCACATGGCACGCCTCTGACAGCTCCGTCGGGGACGCCGGTTTGCAAATAGAACAGCGAAAGACACAGGTGATATCAAGCGAAGATCCTTCAAGAAGTAGTAATTGTTGTGGTTGCAGTAGCAGTAGGAGTAGTACTGAATCAGCAAGATCATACTTACCCCAACCACCACAACTAACGACAGCGCTGTTCCCGGCAACCACGAGCATGTTAAGACAAAGAGGCCTAGGCCTTGGCCTCCGAGCCCTGCTACTGGTGTCTACGTGCAGCTGAGTGGCCCAGGCAGATCTCCAAGCTCGGCCTTCTTTCGGCCCAGGAGCCAAGCGGATCCGCGAGGCCCGGAACCGAGGCGGCAAAGACCTGCGCTGAACGGTCGGAAGGCGCTCGCTTTTTTTTGCATCCGGAGGACATGGGGTTTTTACGTCGACTCGGGCACTGCAGGCGAAGCTCAGGGAGGAGCACTTTGATCCAGAAGGACATGAAAACACTACTGATTCAAAAGAATTTTACACCGTGGGCATCATGAGCATCAGGATACTGCTTAAATACACCATTACAGCTCGCAGCTGTGATGTGAACAGAACAACACTCCAAGCCACGCACCGGACCCAAACCTCCCGAGCATCGCTGCAGGGTTGCTTGTTTTGAAGGATTTGGAGACTAAATCACTACTACTTATTACAAATTCACGATCGGCATGGCAGATCGGAAAACAAAAACGTATCTGCTGTCCCGCGTGACATTTGTAGGTTCTGCTGCAGGCCCTCCAGCCCCCACATGCAAACAACCTGCCCCCCACGAAGCGAATAAGTGGAAGAAGCTTTTAGCCCAGGGCACACAGGCTGGATAAAGCCCTCTTTCTGCACGACCCCGCCGTGACTACCTCCTTCTAGCTTCAAGGCTTTACATGGGGCCACAGTTGAGATATGTGGGCAACAATCTGTGGAAACATGCCTTTAGAGCCCGTGCCTGCAACTGGAGCTGGAAGTTTCCCAGATCATCCATGGCCCGTTGGCTCCCCAGTTCTGGTGTGCTCTAGTAAATGCTGATGCTGCTGTCCAGCAAGTGGGCTGCGCACAAGCTACAGCAGCTGCAATGTCCTTTCGTTTTTTGTAATCTTCTTGGCAGGGTCAACGGCAGAAGATAAATCGCAATGCTGAATCGCAGCAGTTCCGAACTTGAACAGGCGGCTGCAGTGTCACAAATCAAAACCCAGGGGACAGAACGACTGTCCTCGTGCGTCGTTGCTGCACGTGCTGCACGTGCTGCTGAAGCTGACTGAGATGCCACTAGTCAGGTCTCTGGCTACTAGGAAACTGACCCAGGGTCACCTAGCCCCGAGTGCTACAAGGTTGGCCTTCGGTGGCAGGATCGGATCTGTCGGATCGAGCCTTGGCTTGATTGTCGGAATGCAGTCTGCACGGCCCGCGCGGCTGCAGCACGCTGCATCATACTCGGTACTGTATCCTCAACTCGCTTTAGCCAAGCTGCAGCTGATAAGGGTCATGTTGCAGCGTTGGAAGCTCGCCGTCCCTGGCGCAATCTCTGTTCTGCAAAACGACGCGGCGACTGAGTCCCAATAAAACCCTAAAACAACTGCCTAGGCGGAGAGCAGACACTGAGGGAGCTCGGTTCCCATAATGAACCGTAATCGCCAATTTTCTGATGTCGGCCGGTCCGTGGCTTCTGGGTTGTTGGGCGGTGTCGTTCGCACTTTCGCTCTCTTTCTTTCAGGCACAGAACCCTTTTTGCCCCTCTCCAGGGCCCTCAGTCCACCGGCCTCTCGGAAAGACGCTGCAGAGGCACCCGCCTCCCTCCCTCTCTCCATATCTCACAGATGGGCAACTCAAGACCAACGTCACACTTTGGAGGCAACATTATGATCATGAAAGCCACCTCTGTTGGAAGCTGGCCGGGCTGCTGTGGGGAAGACTGAATGTACTGCTGAACTGGGCGTTGCACTCTGCGAGGTGCTGTGCGCCACCTTTGGGGCCTCGGGCCAGTCGACAACTTCGTGACGTCGTGCCGTGCGCTGCCCTTTTGGAAGCACGGCTGGGTGCTCGGCCGGCGGCGACCAGAGCGCCAGGTCCTCAGGGTCAAGGCCCCAAGATCTGAAACTCGCAGCCTGCGATCCTCAAAGCTATCGCGAGCACAAATGACTCAGGATCAGTCATAAGTGTCATAACCCACGACATAACCATCTCCGAGTCCCGGTCCAGACTTCGCAGACTTCTTGAGTCTCTTCTTCGGTCTGGGAACCGTCCGCTTTTGTCCATTGGTCACCTGGGAATCTCCGAATCTCGGCCACTTCGAGGTAAAATCATTCAGATTGCAGCACCTATGTGCCAAAGAACCCAGCATAACCCTGAATCTCGCCAGTCTACCCTGCAGCGCAGGGCATTTGAAGCTGCAGAGTTCCCCCCGCATGCTGCCACATGTGAACAGTGCTAAAGCACAAGCCCCGAGTCTTGCAAAGCTTTCGATGCGTTTATGTACCACGTAACAGTGACAACAGTTTACGACCTGTGGAACCAGGCTGTACCTGTGCAGTGTGGGGGCCTGCCACACTTGGAGTATTCCGTGCAGAATACACAAAAGATGTCCGTGTATACGATGCCTCTAATGCAGAAACCGAGTTGGTAAATGTGCGAATCCGCACCTGTACACATTGCACACTATGTACTCAAACTCATATACTCCAGATAGCACATACACTTAAACAGAACAACTCATTGAACAAATCGTATACACCCACACTCACATAGACTCTACATAGACTCTAGACACGACACACCCACACATCACACTGCGTGCATACACACATACACAAATTTACGTACATGTGTGCATGTGTGTGTGTGTTGGTTGTTTGCAGCTACCACTTCACTGTGCCCCCGTCGAAGGCCTTCGGAGCTACTTGCACCCCTGCCGGCGCCGGGGCTCGCAAACCTCTGCCACTGCAATGGCTATCACAAAAACCGCAGGCGTTTGGACTGCTTTCCGGATCGGTGTGAAGGTTTGTCTTGGGTAATACCTGTCTTTCAGCATTTGCACCAAGATCATCCAAGATCTGTGCGTAGGAGCCGAGGGTAGCTTCAGGTGTACCAGCTTCTACCAGGGGTCAAGAGTCAAGAGCAGATCTTGATCAAGGAGAAGCCTCTCGTTCCACGGCGACAAATTCGAGGGCCTGGAGATGCCTAGTGGCCTAGCCAGAGTGTCAGCATTGCAAGAGGCCCAGGGCGAGCCTTTGTTGCGGCTGTGCCCGTAGCCATAGCCATAACCATCCTGCCAAACGCTTGACGCTTCTGGATCCTCTGAGCTGCTCGTGCTACACTACTAGCACCAAGCGAGTCTGTGTCTTGCCTACATGGTGGCGCCTGTTAGGTAATTGTGTCGTCGTCATTGCCAGAGAAGCGGTGTTTGTGGTGGCAAGAGTGAGAGCTGCAGCACAAGAAGAAGGCAGCAGGAGGTGTTGTTGTTGTTGCTGTTGCGCTTCGTCACTAGCACTCTGTCGCGCCAAGCTTGCGGAATTCGGTGCTCGGAATCTCAAGGCATACCTCGGCCGCAGAAGAGTCGAGACAGGGTCTTCCACCAGAGAGGAAGCACGAACCACGTTGCTGCAGCGAATTCTGCACGGAGGCCACCAATAAGCGAGTGCCGCAGGGGGCTTTGCACGTCAAATGCAAACGTCACCCTCGCAGTAGCCCGAAAAACAAAAGACAGGAGCTGGAGCACAAGTTTGTCGCAACGAGAAGCGACACTCAAAGCAGATGAACGCAGGCAGATGCACAGCACATCGCATGCAACGCGGCCTTTGGAACGGTTGCGCTGCGGCTGCGGCTGCGTGATGCGCTTCCACTCCGCCAGGAGCGAGCAGGCCTCCATGGTTCAGCTATGTTCAGCTCCTATTGCGGCTAATGCATACCCATGGAAAAAGGGAACGTGCTGATGGAGGCTGCAAGAGACTTCTTAGAATCTTCGCACTGCAGCTCTTGATCCCAGTGAGATCAAACCCTGCACTGGTCTCAACCACAGGTCACAACACCCACCTCGAAGCACGCCGCCCCGACGGCCGTTCTCCTGGCAAGTATCGCAGCTCAGAGTTGCGTTCAAGGCGCGACAAGTCAGCAACAGCAAAGATCTCTCCAACGCCCTGACGATGCACGGTGTGTGCTGGCGACCATGCCACATCCATGCATTGCGGAAACTCCGATCAAATGCGGACAAGTGCAGGCGTTGAACTCTTGCCTCCGCTAAGTCTATGAGGTCGCTGCAGCTGCGAGAGCTGGGCCGAAATTCTTACCTTTGGTTAGTAGGGAATGGAAGAATGGTAGCAATAGTAGCTATAATTGTACCCCATTCCTCCATTCCCTACTAACCAAAGCTAAGAATTAGGACCCAGGATGCAAGTTCCAGGTTTCAGATGTTTGCCCTTTGATCGAGGGCAACTAAGAAAACACAACTAAATAGAAGTCGCTGCACCTGCAACTAATTATCCCAGTCGCTGCAGCACCTGATAACTCAAGTATTCGACCCGGTAGAGCCACCTACTCAGATCTATTCGCCCTCAGCACGCAGGTTTGTTTTTGCGTCCTTCAGCCCACCGTTTGTCCGCAGACCTGGGACCTCAGAATGTAGCACAGAAGCAACTGTCT
This sequence comes from Symbiodinium sp. CCMP2592, assembly GCA_905221615.1. Taxonomy (NCBI): domain Eukaryota; class Dinophyceae; order Suessiales; family Symbiodiniaceae; genus Symbiodinium; species Symbiodinium sp. CCMP2592. Next base: position 1,823,947 of record CAJNDT010001668.1, on the reverse strand, counting down.
GCCAGTGTCGGCGGAGCTTGAGTGCCGCACGACTGTCGCCCCTTCTTGTGTAGGCATCTGGCCACGCCTTGTGCCTGGAGAACCCGGGCCACCGTTGCTGACACAAGATCCGGAAGCCGCCCAAAACGGAGGTGCAGAATCTATGAGCACGACGCGAACTAGATTGGCTGTTGACCATTTCTCCCTCTCAGAACTGAGCTGGTGCCTTGGGCAACCACCCGTTAGGTAGCTCCCCTGATGCACTCCCATGTCCGGTCGAAGCCTATCGATCCCGGTGCCTCTTTAGCGGTTTCGGGGGGTGTGTGTGGCGGCATGCCTCAATGGGAGTGCAACAGGAGCGTGGAGGCTGAGTGATATGCTCCAGCTACCACTGCTGCACTGACACCGGCACAGGATGACATGCCTGGAGCCCGAACTTGTTTTGCAAGTGGGTCGATTGCATCGGCTCTTTTGAAGTATGCCATCATGTCATCCCGGACTTCTAAACAGCCCAGAAGCACGCCTTGAGGGCAGCCTGAGTTATCGGCTGAACTGCCTCTTGTCGCCGGCATCCCGCTTTCCATACGGGTTGTCCGCTGAGAACTGGTGCCCGGAGGACTTTGCCGAGAGCTGTTTCTTCAGGGTACCCTTGGTGCCTGTTGCCTTTTTCCTGGCTGTGTGCTTGAGGTTCAGCTCCACTTTGGGAGGGTGTGCAAAGCCAAATGCCTTTGCAACCTGGGCAAGGTCTAGCTTGTGCACATCGAAGCAGTCTTTGTGGCTGTGGGCCGCATACGCGTGCATATACGATCTGTACGCATCCCTCGAACTCCTGTGGAGGTGGTAGTTTTTCTCGATGACGCGCCTGACAGCGACGATCACATGGGAAATCTGAACTACGGACCTCGCTGCGGTGCCGGAGATGCAATCGAGATGCTCCAATTGCGATTGAATGTTCGCCTGAGTGAAAGCAAACTGGCAATCAGAAGACCGAGCACAGTCCAGTCGCATAGCCAAGCTGCCACTTTACTTGAGGGGAAGCTGTACTCGGCCACGGGCACGCCGGCACGGCGCAAATAATGCAGAAAGCCAAGCTCCTAGGGTTCATCACCACTCTCTGGGGCTCGTTGCGGTGCTTGCTCTGCAAACGCGACCCTCATGACTCCCTTCAGACCCTTGAATGGCGCCACGTTCTCTCTTTTTCTTGAGTCTCCTCAGGCATGAGGAAGAGCAAGGCCTTGCCCTTACCAGAAGCCCCACGGGCAGTCCGCCCCACTCTGTGGATGTACTCCTGTCCGGCCAGTCTCGGCTTCTTCACAGCTCTTTCTTTGGGTCTCCATTTGGGGTCTGTGCGATGTTAGATGCGATTCTCGAGTGGTAGACATGTGAAGAACGATGGAGGACGCAGCTCCAATGTCTGACCCATGCCGACTCCTTCGGCTCATCTGGCGGATCGTACCTTAGGTGAAGTGCATAGTGCCGTCCCGAAAACATGCTCTTCTGTTCTCCTTTGCCTTTGTCTTCTTCTTTCACAGCGTGTGAGGCAACTCGAAAATGCAGCGCTGAACTTGCTCTCTGTCGGTGGCCACGGAAGCATGAGACAAAGACCAGAGTGCTTCTGATGTCGGGACTTCTATTGAAAGAGCTGCCGCCCTTTTGCTCTGCTCATGTTGCCATGTCCTTAAGCGTACCTTGGGTTAGTAGGGAATGGAGGAATGGGGTACAATAATAACTACTACTACTACCATTTTTCCATTCCCTACTAACCAAAGGTAAGTAAGCCCAAGATGCTGCACTATCCAGTCCACCTTCGGGATGTCCAGGCCGCGCGCTGCGACGTCTGTGCAAAGAAGGATTCCCGTCTCGGCGGCACAAAACTGGTAGAACCTCGGGGGATAAGGGAGAGGGAGGGAGAGGAGGAGCGACAGCGGCAGGGAGAGGGGAAGAGAGAGACTGAGAGCGTGAGTGAGTGGGGAGAGGGGAGCAAGCATTAAGGAGTTGCGGTTACCGGAAATTCATGCTGGGGCACGTCGAACTTCTTGCAGACTGCTTCTTGTGACCATGTATGCAGTTCACAGGAAGGTCGATGTAGTTCAGCAGCTCATCATGGAACCTGAAAGGTACAGTAGAAGGCAGGCTTACCTCGAAAAATCCCTACACGAAAACATGTATATTGAAACACAGCAGGGCATGTCAACCACCCCTCGCCCGGACCACACAAGCCAAGCTGGCAACACGCATAGACGTCTCCTTAAAGTGCTCTGGCCGCCAAAGAGCTTAACGGAATTGCAAGCAGACATGAAGACCATGACCTTCTTGTCTTTGTTTCTCTTCAGGAAGGTGAAGAGCAACAGAAACCGGGTATGGGCCGGGCAGACTACGTAGCCTTGAGTCAAGCCTGCGACCGTCGAAACGTTGTCTTGGGTCTTGACTTCGACGAAAACCGGCTTGCTAAGAGAGAGCCTGGCCAGATCAGCCACTTTTCTTGTCTGTGTAGCCGAAAACAAGGATGTCTGTCGCTTCTTCGGCAACATCTTGATAATGAGGTTCCTAGTTCATGGTTGGGATAGGATTAAAAATTTGCATTGGTATTCCTCACCGGGTTTAAGTACCCATACATATGTAAAATGTTAACCAACTGTGACAAAGTTCATCTCCTCCTCGAAGCCGACCTCCAATATTCGATCCGCTTCGTCGATGATCAAGTTCACCAGATTATGAAACACGAAACCTTTGGTGTTTTGCATGTGATCCAGTAAACGTCCGGGCGTTGCCACCAGTATGTTGACGCCCTTTGCTAGCTTTTCAGCTTCCGGCTTCCGATTCATTCCTCCAATGCAAACGGCAATTGACTGAGACATGTACTTCGAGATGTTTCTGAGAACGTCATAAATCTGGTTTGCGAGCTCCCGCGTTGGCGAAATTGCGATCGCACCAGCTCCATTTCTTGGGAGAAACTTCACGTTGTAAAGCAGATCACAGGCAGGTACTAAAAATGCCAGTGTCTTCCCGCTGCCCGTCTTTGCTGCTGCAAGAACATCCTTCCCCTTCAAAAGATGGGGAATCGACTTTGCTTGGATCTCGGTCATGCGCTCAAAGTTGTGCTCCGCGAGAGCCTCTCAGGCGAAGTTCGGAGGGAAGCTATTTGGGTGGTTGTCAAAATTAGGGTCCCTTTTTGGGCATCCTAAATCTTAGGTACCGTATTATTTTTAGGACCCAAACAGGGACCATAATTTTGCCAGCCACCCATTTAGAGTATGTGTCCGGTGTCTCTGACCCGAGAAGCTTCCAGCAAACCCCATTCAACTTATTACGGGGCTTGCACAGATGAAATGGCAAACTTCCCGAAGTATCCTTCTTCAGCGGCTCGCAGATCTCTAAAGAATCAAAGCGGGTGTCGCTGAAGAAGCCAGAACTGTGGATAGCATTCCTGGGCAAAGCAGCAGCACGCTGACGAATGTCGAATTTTGTTCCGGTCACGTGCACTGCATTGCCTGTTCTTCGAAAGTACATATCGAAGGGCCGAGATGCTGCACGTCTTCTGCCGGAGGACCCCCGTTGTTTTCCTCTGTCTCCGGTGCGTCGTCCTCGGCCGCATCGGCTTGCTCATCTTCATCATCTTCCTCCTCCTCCTCGTCTTGCGCGGCTTCTCCCGTCGCATCTTTAGCCTTTTCCTTCTTCTTTTTCTTCTTTCCTTGGCGACGGATGGAGACGGCAAAGCCAGTGTCATGCCGACATGGCCGTTGCAAACGAGGCTCGTTTCTTGGCAGGAGGCTCCACAGCCTCAGGTGCAGCCTTTCCCGCGTCTTTGGCTTCCTCTGCCTCCTCTCCATCTTCCTGGCCCTGCGAGATAGGACTATGCTGCGCTCTTGCATTCTCGTCTTGTCATCCCCGTCCCCATCCCACCCCTTCCTCCTGGTCCTATATGATCCTCATCACTTACCATCACCTTCGCGTCGCCACCGCGAGCACCGCCGGTTTTCATCATCATCGTCATCATCATCATCATCACAACCATTATCATCATCATCCTTCTGCATTGTCATAATCGTCATGCAGCGTCATCGTAACATCACCACGGTCCCGTCAAGTGTCATCGACACCATCACCGCTGCCATCGACATCGTGCTCAGCCGCGGCTCAATATCATCGTGTTGATTTTAGTTGTGAATTTGCTGCAGGCGAAAATGAGATATCTCATCTCCGCAAGTGTCGGAGTCAAGTTGGAGCGCAAGGAGCAGCATGTGCGCATCAAGACTTCAGGCCTTTTTCTTCTTTTTTCGCTTCTTGCCCTTCTTCGTCTCTGCTGGCTCTTCAGCCACAGGCTCCGGCTTGTAATCCTGCCATATGTCGCACGCTCAGCGACAGGAACTGCTCAGCCTTGTGTCTTTTTGCTGCAGGCTTGCTTGCAAGGACGCCTGGTAGGTTGCCGCTCTTCCGTCAGTTAGGACTGTGCTCGTGACAGTGCCCCTCAGACTTGTGTCTTGAATCAGATACATGCCCCGTCGCACGAGACCTGCGATGCGAAAGTCGATGCCGACAGCTCTTGATCACTATGAAACGGGTCCGGTCCTTGCCGTCGTCCATGATAACCTGCGTCCGACATGTGGATGTTTCCCAAGGTGGGGTATGGTGGGGTCATGCAGCGAGCAGATGCGAGCAGTCCTCGTCATCCTCGTCGCTCTCCAGGCCTTGCTCTTTTCGACGAGCACGCTCTATCTGCAAGGCAAGTGCACGTTGGGTGAGGCTCGGATCTGTCGGATCTCTGTGTGCTTTCAGGCGCCTCCTTGGCCGCGAGCTTCTTTGCTTTGCGCATCACCCTCCTGTCTTTCCATTTCTCCTGGGTTGAAACGGTGTCATGTGTTCCAGCAGCGGTCTCTTGATCAGCCCGTCTGTTCAAGGCATGTCGCAGCCCGAATGGGCTTCGTCACGACGTAAAGGGGTGGCTTCTCATCCTGGTCCTCTTTGGCGGGCAGCACCATGCTGGCCTACAGAGTCAGAGGTAGATGGCCGAGGCAGGCTGACATGGTCCCAGGCCTCCCAGCCGAGCCCAAGGACGGCGGACGTCTGGTCAGCGTGGCTGCATGCCCAATCGAGCCATACAGCAGAAGGGAGGCAATTGCGTCTTATGATGTAACTTATGCTTGCCTTCCTGCCCACTATGTCGAACATCTGCCTCTTCCACTCTTAAGGTTCCTTTGCTGAGTTGAAACTTCAACCCCCGATCTGATCTGCGTGAGTTGAAACATGAACCCCCAATCTGATCTCGTGTGACATCCCATGCGTGTTGGCACTAAGGTTTCAGTATCAAGTGCAGAAGATCAACACAGACAGCGCCTGTCTTGCCGAGAGCGGCTGTCTGCACGCCAATCTGAGCGACCGTCCTGCAGCTGCTGGCTCTCTTTGACAGCTACCCGCGTGCTGCTATTTGTTGTTGCTTCTCCCCTCTGCCGGCGACATTTAAAAGTCGGGCCGTGACTGCGTGCGCTCTTTGTTTTTGGGGGTGTGGTGGGGTTCAACTCTCACGTTTAGAACTAGTAACTAAAGCAAGACTTACACTTACACGTTTGAGAATTCTGCAGAGTTACCAACTTCGGGCGCTGGGGTGACCTGACAAGTCTTTGCACAACACACCGTGGAGTTTTCCAGCACAAAGCCAGCAGAGTCTGTCTACATTTTGACCGCATAGCGATGCATGCGCAATCCATGACACTGGGTACTGTAGCAGCTCTAAGGCCAGAACTGCACCCCAACCGTTGCGATCCCCATTGGCCTCGTGTCTTCGCTGGAATACGAGTGCAATGTGCGAAGTGTCGCAGCTAGGGACCGTGCGGGTCTTTTCCGCGGCCTCGACTGCGACAACAGCATCAACCACCACCACCACCACCACCACCACAACGACAACACGCCAACGGATGATGCTTACGAGTGCTCTTGCTACTCACACTGTTCCACTGCTCAGGGCCTGCTGTCTTCGCGGTCGTACCAGCCATCGTCGTACCACTTGCCTGGCATTCAGGAAGCTAAGCAGCTAGACGTACGGTTAAAACAGCTTGAAGCCACAGGTACCACAAAATGTGATTTCCTTCTGGGACGCCGACTCTCGCTTGGGTGCAGCCGTATCGACTGGCCTCCATGGCTCTCAAAGCTGAGCGCTCGCTGAGTCACGATCGAAGTTCGTTGCGGCCTCGCTCGTCGAAGTCTTCCCGGCCGCGCCACGACTGAATAGTATGAAGATAGTTGGAGGCTCAGTAAAAAGCGACACAAAAAGCGAATTCTCATCTCTGCTTTCTCCGGATGTCTCAGGCACCAGCTGGATCACCGCGGGTCCAGGAGTCTTCCCTGCTGACTCTGGCCTGCTGGTTAAAAGTTACTGCTCGCTGCTCTTGGTTGTGAAGGCGACTTCGAGGCCGTTGGCCAAGGAGGCCTGAGCAGGAGTTGGCCGCCGCGGCTCTCGATCCTCTGGCCGAGACGCCTGCAACAAGCTTCAGCCAGGGGATCCCCAGGCTCAGAACTTCTATGCTCGCGCACTTTCGAGCGCGCACAAACACACAGAGAGACACTGGAGCGTGCAAATACAGCAACTGCGACAGCACCTGACGGAGCTCAGCCAATTCTGTTGCAGGCTTTTGCCAGCCTCCGGCGAAGAGTTTGCTCTGCGGGAAGAGCCCCGCACACTTTGCCGGCCTCCTCAGAAACACATGCGCGGTCACCCTGGACGCTTCCCAGTCCAATCCAGCACCACACCGAAAGTAAACACCCCCGGCTGCAGCGAGACTGCAGCTGCAGCACGTGATTGTTCTTAGCTCTTGGATATGGCTTGTTATAGCACTTGGACTTTCTGAGCCTACGCCACGCAGATCGGCAAAACCCACTCAGCATCCAGCTGTCGTCGAGGGTGTGTCGCCGGCCATAGGGGCCCATGGCCCCTTGGAACAGGCGGGGATGCCAGAAACTCATGTAGAGAGACGAAGTCTGTGTGTATGATGATACGGACTACGGACGCGCTTTCTTGCTTGACTCTGGCCCTGCATTTCTTGCGGTCCCTTGGTTGACTCCAGCAATATTACAAGAAGACTTTAGAAGCAGCGATCCGGCACAGATGCTTTATGAATGCCGAGGGCATTGTCGTCCCGGGTTCCTTTCACTGCCGCGTTCAGTGAAAATCTTCGCTGAGTACTGCTCGGCCCCTACCCAGGTGTTTGGAGAATCACTGCATGTGATTTCTCTTTCCGTCTCGGCGCTTCTTGCCTTCGATGTACGACAAAGCTCAACTGTGCTGCTGCTGCTGCTGCTGCTGCTGCTGCTGCTGGGCTGGGTGTATGTGCCTGTGTGTCTGTGCCTTGGGGTGTGGGGGCGTGCAATCCGGGCTGGCCGTGTCCTTTCATGCAAGGAAACAGACCCCACAAGCAGACACACACACACACGCGCACACACACAGACATACGTGCGAGATCGTGAGAGTCGGATGTGGAAAGTGTGTGGTAGCTGACAACATGCCTGATGACTGCGTGCACGTGGTTTGCACGTGCGCAAGCGGATGTGGAGGTACGAGTATGGGCAAATCTGTAGAAAGGCATGCATCAATGCGAATTACAGTAAGTACACCAATGCCAGAACTTTAAGCATGGTGCATTCACGCACTCAGGCACAGCGATTCTAAGCAGCACGTGGCTATCATCGCTCAGAGGCCCAGGCCTCCTCCTTTGACAGCCAGGTTGGCACTGAAGTAAAGAAGCTACGACTCTCTGGCTACGTGAAATCGCTTGCTGTTGTTCAGCTTGGCTGATATGCTGTTCCATGCTGTTCTGTTCGGCTTGCGGCTGGCATGCCACTAGGCTATGTTGGGCAATATGCGGCAAATGGCATTGTTGCACTGTGCGAATTCCCCGATACTTCTGCAGGTGCCGTCCATGCACTCGGTGGTGCCACATCATGTTGTCCTCCCTGAGACGTCGTTTGAGACAGCAGCAGACGTCCAGACAGATTGCCAGACCTATCAATTTGTGAATCACACATGGAAGCCACTTCCTGAATTAAAAGCGATGCCACATGCTGTTCTGTCGATTCGCGCCGAAGAGTTTGAAGGCATTGCCTTCTGGGCGACAGGCTACAAAACCTAAATCTACCTAACCTACCTACTTTGAAACTCTTGCCGTGATTCATCGGCTGGCATCCATCACTTCTTGCCTGTCAGCAGAAGGCAGCTTCAGGGATTGACCTCCTGAACAGCCCAAATCCGCAAACGTCGAATCGATCATCGGCGAACCGGCGCGACCACTCTAGTCCTGAGAGCTTCCCCGAAAAGTAAGGACAGATGACAGGAGGGCATAAACTGAGCGTCGCTGGAGCCTGGGCCTGGACCTGGCGGACCCGGCGGCTGAAACCTCGGATGACTTTCAGATGAAACGCGCGGGGACACCAGCAAGAAGACTGCCAATGACAGAAGTGCAGTATATGTGCAGTCGACAGAGACGGAAACAGTAAGAACCACATCAACATCCAGGACAACAGCAGCAGCAGCAGCAGCGACAGAAAGGTCGTGGCGGCAACAACTGCAAGAGCGAGCGCAGACGTGATAGCTATGGCTGGATTGGACAAAAATCCGTGAAGGGGAGCAACCGCGAAGCCGCGGTGTGGCTACAGCGGAGCACGTCAATGCTTTCCCCCTTGCTGCTTGGCAGCATGGGAACGGGGCTTATCCCGGAGCTTGCTGTACCCATCGGCCGAAATGGCCTGGCAACAAGAGGTGCGAATCCGAACACACATGCTCTTGCTGCAGACATGCGCTGTCTCGGATGCGACACTGAACCCAACAATGGCCCGAGAGAAAATTGCGCGAAGACTGCCGCATGCTTCCGATAAAAAAGCGTAACTGTGAGATTCAGACCAATGCCTGCTGTTGGACATGTTTTCCCTGAGAGTCAGGCATGCCGACACCTGGGAATCCAGCCATGCCTGACACATTCTGTTGACATGCGATGCTTGGCGCATCTTGAAGAGTGAGACAAACCTTGCTACATACTCGAGCCCTTGCCGCTAGGTTCACTCACGGAAGGCCTGCTTGGGACTCCAAGCCGTGTTGCCTGCGCAACAAGAACATGCCGAACAGTGCTCTCTCCCATAAGGCCCCTCCCGATCTACACACCAAAACTTCAGACGTGCCTGGGGCCTGCTTTGGCATGGGCATGTGCTTGCATCCCGGCCTAGCTGTCTGCGCACACGACGAAGTCCCGTGCTCACGTGCTTTGAAGCGGCCACTTGTCTTGAGGAGCTGGCCCAGGCAGGGCCGGCGTTCACCGAAAAGCAGTTGCCCTGCAAACGCCGGAGTTGGAGGGCTGGTTGGTACTGTCCCGCAAAACGGTCGCGCGAGCTTTTCTGAAGTCGCAAGCGCCATTATGCCGAGATGGAAAAGCTACTGAGCTCAGGCATGAGTTTCTGTCACGGAGCGATCGGAAGTGCTTGAAGGGACCTGTTGATCCAGCTAGGAGAACTGCCCCCACAGAGCCTCCCCATGCCTGACGCACGTGCATTGAATTGGGGACAAAAACCACCGAACTGGTCGTTTGACCGCTTCGCTCATTCCTTGAACATCTAAACGGCAACCCGGCCGCTGTCCTTGAGAAAACCCATTGCGAAAGTATGCGTTTTGCTGATGACATCTGGTGGCCGCAGAATGGCCGCAGACTATGCCAGCCAGTGGCCAGCTGATCAAAAGACAGGCCGAGGCGTACTACGTTCACATTGACTGCGCAGACAACCTTTGGAAAAGTCCGCTTGCACTGTTTTGACATGAGCTAGCCGTTCTCATCCAAGGGCCTACGCAGCTGCGATGACCAAGAGTGGCTGAGGTTGAACAACAGGACCTCGCCAAGCTGGCTTGACGAACAACTCCCGCACTTGACATCCATGCGGCCGAGACAAGGAGAGAGGGGTGGAGGAAGGGAGGAAGGGAAAGACGGGGAGAAGCCAAGTGGCATTATGTTGAATCCAACTCAGCAATAATCTTTCGAAGCTTTCGAACCTCATCGAAATCTCCGCCTCACACGACTGGGCAGATCAGTGCAACTCTCCAGCGAGGAAGCGTGTATGTCGTTGCTGTCTGATTCCATTGTAAGACATCCTGAACTAGATCTTGACAACGAAGTCGGACTTCAACTAGAGCTTGCCACCCGCCTGCGATGAGGAGTCTTTGCAAGGTCGCTTGGGCTTCGTTTTTCGACAGCCTGCGCACAGGGCTTGCATGGGATTTTGCAGCACGAGGGTCGCTAGAGCTGCGAGTAGCGAGGTGCAACACGGCAGGCAAACAAACGGCAAACAGCATCCTGCACGCACGTGAGAACCCGACCTGGATCCAGTTAGACCAGGACCTGCAAAACCTTTCGAGCTCTTGTTGCCCCAGAACTCCCGCAGTTCCTGCATGCAGCACGGCAACCTCCAATTTTAATGACAAGAAGGCAGAGGTGCACAGCTACTCATCAGCGCTTTCTGCAAGGCTCGGACGTCATGAATTCACAGATTTCAAAGCCTGACAAGGAATTTACGAGGCACGCTTTTAACCCTCCCTCCTTGAGCTTCCCCACATCGCGAGTCTGGACTCGCAGATGCGGCTCCGGCGCAAGCAAGGGTTTGCCTCCTGGCTCTTGTTGCGCCTGGACAGCATCGAGCCCGGTTGTGCCCATATATATATATATATTATAAAGGGTCTGGACAGAACAGAACAGAACCAATTCATAAGTCCCGGCCCACGCCTCCTCCATCTTTGGGGCCTCCACCACCGAAGGAGGCGCTGCACGCCGAGCCGAGGCAGTGGCCGCCATGAGGGGCGTCGGCATCGGGAGCCTGGTTGTGGGCTCCTCAGGGGGCTACGCGCTGACGGCGGCTTTTGTTCAAAGCTGGGGCTTGTTGAAGGGGATGGCTCGGTCGGGAGCAGCACAGCCTGTGGTGAAAATCCGGAGGATAAGACTTGGCTGATACAGGTCGATGCGGTCAGGACAAAAAGTTGAAGAAATCCGACAGTCAGGCAGGAATTGTTGGAACTCGTGAAAAAAGGACGCCTGTGCTGCAGGGACGAAGCAGCTGTTTAAAATACCAGTCGACCGTGCTGAAGCGATAGACTTGGCCAAACAGATGCTGGCGTGACAGGCACTTGAGTAGGACCAGAAAACCTAAAAGACAAGAGGCCATCCTGCACGGACGACAAGAAGCCAAGCACAACCCCGACCACGACGGCAAGCCAACGCAGAGCAGTGGCTCACACTCGCAGTTTGCAACAACAGCGACAACAACCTAAGACTGTAGGAACCACAGCAACGCTTGACTATCGGTGTTAAGATCCTCCGACCTGACTTGGAGAGGGCGGAGGTTTCGGGTCCTAGGCTACCCGCAGGCCTGCCAGTCCTTTGGCTTCTGCAGTTCCGAGTCTTTGGCATGGTCCTGCCATCGAGAAATAAATTCCAGCATGAAGCCAGTCTCGTCACAAAAGGGCTCTCGAGTCTGGAGACACGGTGGAGCAACATCGATAAAGCAACCAAACAAGGCTACTACCTGCACTTCTTCAGGAGTTGCAAACAATTTAGCCTGACTGTCCTGCTCAGGGACTGAATCTGTCTGAACTTCCTCGACTTCCTCAGACTCTTTCAGCCTCAGCTGGAACAAGACGGTCAATAGTTTCGGCATGTTTCGGCGATCACACTCGGACTGGCCAAACGAGGTTATTGGTGCGTAGCCGGTTGATGTGAAACACTTCCGAGACTTGGGGTCAATAGATTCGAGGACACATGCATGGCAGTTGCTTACAGCTGATGTCCGATGTGGTCAGCATAACTCCAACAAGTCACAGAGAGAGAAAGAGAGAGAGAGAGAGAGAGAGAGAGAGAGCGCGAGAGCGCGAGAGCGCGAGAGCGCGAGAGAGCGAGAGAGCGAGAGAGCGAGAGAGCGAGAGAGCGAGAGAGCGAGAGAGCGAGAGAGCGAGAGAAAGGAAGGACAACAAAAACTGCTGCATGTTGTATTCGGTCCAGAAACTCCGCTGGCACTTCCTGCCTGTCCGGGAGTTCCTCAGCCTCTTCTAGCCCATCAAGCGCATCTGGAACAGCCCGTTCATCAGGCTGCTCCACTTGCACTGGCATTGCTGCAGCTATTGTCGATTCCTCCTCCTCTTCCTCGTGCAAGACGGGAAGGGGCGCTGATGCCGTTCGGTCTGCGGTGGGCTGCGCGAATGCAGCCTCAGCACCTTCCGAAGGCTCCTCCGACTGTTCCGGCACTGCCTCCGCCTCCTCGGCCTCCTCGGGCGCTGTGGGCGCTGCGGCTTCAACCGGTGAAGCCTCGGCCTCATGAGGCTGGGGCTCCACCAAAGCAACTTCCGCAGGGGGCGAGGACGCCCCGTCGCTTGGCCCGTCGGCGGCCAGCTCGGTTGGCCCTTCGGCCGATTCAGGCTCCGTCCCAGCCGCAGCTTGACGGGAGATGCCACCACGAGCCCGAAGGGCCGAGCTGAGTGACTTGCGGGCAGGCCGGGCATAGCCAGCCATGGAACCTGACGCCCAAAACTGAGGCTCGCAGACTCGCTCTAAGCCCCATTCACACTAAATGCAGCCTCCTATACTGTCTTGGTCTTCTGTTTGAAGCCAACCCTGCCAACAGGCGCCAAGACACCGGCCGACTGATCACTGCCCTTGCCACGGGGAGATGTCAGCAACTCCCCGTCCATCTCTTTCGGGACCTGTGCTACGCCGAGCAAGACACACAGGTCCGCTTGCGCAACATACATGCCACACCGGATACAACAGAGCTTGGGCACCTCGGCGTCGCCACTGCTTGCCAGGGTGTTGTGCCGAATTCTGTCAATTGCTCCCTGGATGGCTTTGGGCGCAAGTGCATTGAGATTGAGCCAGTCCAACGTGCTTTTCTCTGGCACTGGTTCATTATCCTCACAGTGCGGAAGCTGTGAATCGTGATAACAGCATCACGCAACCACACTCCCCATATGTCCTCGATGTCAGTGGGTGCAGTCGGAGGCCTCATTGTAATTCCACCACGAGACCTACCGGCAGAGACAGCGAAAACCCGACAGCGGCTGACAAGAAGGCTAAACTACTCAAATGATGTCGCATTCCAATGGCATCGCACGGCATTGAGATCTGATTGGTCACAGCGATCTGAACCTCTCTAGCTCGACTCACAAGATTTGCCCGAACAACTGCACCAATCAACCACCCCCGCGGCTCCAGCCTCATGGCATCTCGCAGGGAATTCTCATGACCACCCACGGATTTTCGTGGAGGGCGGCCGCCGCGCCCCAGCCACGACATGGCAACTACTTGCTGACGGGTGAAACGACTCTGCTGCCAAATCTCGAGTGTTTCTTAAGGTCGAGGGCCTATCGTGGAAGTGGAGTTGGCTGGCTGAATGCGTTTGCTGGTAAGGTGGCATGGCTGTGGGATGCAGAAATGTAGAACTTCCATGCCGAAGTGGAAACCTCCGAGGATTCCTGAGCAGCTTGTGCTGCTCCACAGGTGTTCTTGACTGAGAAACGCAGGTAATGGCCAACAGACCAATTGCCTCATTCTCGCTTTGACAACAGAACCTGTCCTGGATCTTCCGCAAATCAAAGGCAGCTTGTCTCTGCGGTGCACCCTTCCGCCTGCGGAAGAAGTGACTGCGGCCAAAGATGCGGCCTGGAAGAAAGACATGAACCCTCCGGGACGGCCCTCAACTTGACCTGTTACACATGCGCTAGGAGATGTTTGCTACATCTTCTTTCTTAGCTACGCCATCCAGTCATTGATTCAATTCCAGATCAGTCGACCTTGGAGCCTTTTGAGGCCGGAGCTCAGACCTAACGTTTCGTTGACTTTGGGCACTATTTCGTCAGCATTGGTTGCTCGTGTTTGTGAAAGCTGTCGATGGTAGTTCTGCAAAGCTGAAGTGATGAAGCCCGTTTCCCGGAGCCCAGTCTTCCGAGGGCGTAGCGGGACATGGCCGGTCTTTGCAAAGTCTTCCTCCATCTGCTTGACTAGGTACGACAAGTATCCGGCAACCGCACTGAACGTCTCTGGCACTGCAGGCACCACGCGGATGCAGGGACACTGAGGCCGTGGCGTCGCTGATATCCTTGGCACAAGCCCAAGCACTAAACCGCCCTTTCACTCAGCAGACGTTTGGGAATTTGTCCCAGGAACATGTACAATGTAGACAAGGGGCCGTTTCCGTTGTCAATATGAATACCACCGCCACCGGGCAGCTCGAAGCTGAACCCACCCGCAGGATTCTCTTTGATAGTCCCGCTGCTACCAAACCTTGTGTGGCCGATCAGGCAGTCGGGGACAAAAGGTTTGAGCGCGTGGGATGAATTCCAGAAGTCTTAAGACCAGCACACGCCGTCCTCGCCGTAGTACGGAGAGTTCATGAAAGTGCCAATGGTCGGGTTCCTCAAACCGCTGCGACAATCACCAGCCACTTGCATTCCCAGCCAGTTCTGGCAAACCTGCTTGAAACTTCACACATGAGCACAAATGGGGAGACGGCTTGAAGAACTCATCCACCCGCCTGCCTGCACGGCGGAGTCCATTACAGTTTCTTTGCCCCGGCCCTGACCACCCTACTACGGGACTACCCACAACTGATCTATTAGTAGTTCCATGATGGCAAAAGCCCATGATGTCGCGCAAGCGGCTGCCGCATGTCGGTCCGCGCAGACTGCTGTGATCTGCAATCTACAAGATATGTACTAAGGTACTCCATATGAAGCAAACACCTCAACGGCTGATATGCAGACGACTACTACAAAACATCAAGCAACAGGCCCAGAACAAAACACACACGAACTCACCCGACAGGAACGAAAGCCTACGTCGTCCAGTAGACCTTCCCTGACTCAACAAAAACACCCGACAATCAGAATCAGAACAGCAAACGATCCAAAGGCAAGCTCCCATCGCAGACCGAAGCTTCCAGCGAACATCGACACTTATGCCACTTATCCATCTTAGCCAGCGCTTTTGAGAAAGAACATGTCATCGACTAATCCACGGTCCGGGGTCCGTCGAATCCAAACTCCAAACTTGATCCCCGGCACGCGGCAAACGACAAGCATGGTGCATGACGCAGCAACATCAGGTATCGGCACATCTCCTGCACAAGCGCGCGGGATGCTCTTCGATCCGCAACCCCTGTGGCCTGGATCTTTGCCGTCTTCGCCTTCGGTGTCCTAGGCTTTGGAAGTCGGAAGGGCCGGCTACGCTGAACGGTCTGACACGCTGGAACCACAAGACTCCCGAATCTCTTGCATTTTGCGCCCGCAAGTGCTGCCAGCCCGGCAACGGTAGCCAGCTGACCGCAAGCTGAGGCTTTGGATTCTCCGCGGGTTTGTCGAACTGAACAGTACAAACCATTCCGCCAAAGCGAGCGCTGAAAGCTGCGGACAGTGTCCAGAGTCGGCGCTCTGAGTTGAGCAGTCTGCACATCCATTGTGGGACCACGCGCCACTAGTCCATGAATGTCGTTATAGGGGATCAAATTCACGAGCAGTTGTTCCCTTTCGAAAGGGGACAACAATTCCGAAAGTGCTTTCGCATGGCCTTGGTCGGTGTTGACCTCGTCCAGCAGCACAACTTCACAAATCAGTTGTCTGAACCTCTCCGGACGCAGCAGCAAGCACTTCAAGAAGGCATCTCTGAGATCAGCCAGCGGATACTTGCTGCTTGGCACCAGTTTACGGCGCAATGCGTCCGTTGCTGCATGCACCGACCACGCCAACTTGCAAGGCAGCTGAGAGAGGCTCAGAATCTGGGCCGGAGAAGGTGCGACCGTGGACAGTGTGATGTACCAGCGCGACATGTGAAAGCTGGTGTTGTCGGTGAGAAGGTCGAGTGCTCCAGAAACTGAATCCAAGTTGTTGGCAGGCTCGCCCATGCCCATGAAGACAAGATTTCGTACTTTCGGCCAGTTGAGGGCTCGGGCCTGCCGCTGGGCCAGCCAAACTTGCGCCAGGATTTCGTGTGTCGTCAGATTGCGGACCTCGCCAAGCTTACCGGTTGCACAGAAAACGCACGCCTGCTTGCAGCCAACCTGGCTCGAGACACAGAGACTGGAATGCTTGGCCATCCGTATGAGGACGCACTCAACTGAGAGATCATCTTCCAAGCGGAGCAGCATTTTGCAGGTGCTCTCGCTCTTTTCTGTGCTCTCCACAGACGGCGCTGCCATGGGCTCCATGGTTAAGGCCAGCTCAGCGAGCATCCGCCGCAAGCGCTTTGAGGAGCCTTCCCCTTCCTCCAAGGGGTCGCGTCCTTCGCGCACGGCCTTGCAGGGCACACGCACATGCACAGATTGCATCATGCGGACATACGTATCAGAGACACGCATGCGCACATGCACATAGACGCAAGTACCGTAAGTTGAGGCCCTGATACCAGATACGTTCGTGGGTGTAGGACTGTGTGCATCGAAGTCACACACCCACACACGGGCACCGACGGAGACAGGTACCATCTGCATGTGTGCATAGACATGTGCCTCTGTGGCCCGCTGGCGGGCGTGCGCGCCACGGCGCCAGCATGTGTCTAGGTGTGCGCCCCCTCTTTGCTTTATGAAAGTCGTTCTCACGCGTGCTTCATTGCATACACATGCTGGGAGAGCTTACGGAAATGGTGAAGACCTCCCATGTCCGGCTCGCCAGAAGCGGCTCCGCATCCTTCCGGGCCAGGGACGTCTTGCCCAGGAGGATGGCCAGCTGGTGTCCTTCGAAGTTAGGACCACGAGGAAAGGCCAAAAACCGGAACAGGCCGTATCCTCGCTTCAAACAACTCCAGAAGTGGTGCTCCTCACACGTCGGCACCCATGATCACCCATGTGGTCTAAGCTCCGGAAATCTACTGCCCGAATGCTAGAAGCTGCAACCCTCCGCTCGACTGTGATGAACGCTCTACTTACAGGGTCCGGGAATTGTGAGCAATGGTGTTTGCAACAGCTGCGGCCGCATGTAGCCACCTGATGCCAGCGCCAGGCTGCTTTCCAAGCCGAACAGGCAAAGCAGGCAAACCAAGCCGCCCCAGCGCCCTCTTGCGTTCATGGCGGTATCCCCATGTCTGCGCTGGAACTGTGCTTTCAGTGATTTGCAGTCGCAAAAGTTCCAAGTTACAACGTCTGAAAACATGGAGCACAACCAAAAAACACTGTACGACTATTGTAAGACCTCGTGCCGCAAGCACAGTGTTTTAACGACGCATCCTCTAATCTCGGATCTTAGACACCAACTTTGCACATGGATGCCTTCGGCGCATTAGCCCCCAATTCGCTCATGCCTGGCTTGATCGGACTATTCGGGACATGGCGACCTGTCATGTTTTGGCCTGTGTCCCCCAAGCTTCGAAACCGTTGGTGTGACTGTGTGACTTAGTATGAACTCCGTGACCGCACGAGACGTTCCGACTACCAAACCGGGGCGAATCGAAAGCCTATATCTTGCCCACCACACGTCAACAACTTCGGCGACACCGACCGAAAAGAACTGCCAGAGGCCCCCATGGCGCATAGCCTGACCGTTCTTGAAGCCTCCCCAGTGCTGACAATGATACCCTTGGCTCAGGCGGGGGCCCAAACACCCTTGGCCGGAGCCGTTGGCTGAGGCCTCAGAGTATGCAGCTCCACCGTTTTTTCGTACAACAATATGAACTGTACCTGCGCCTTGTGCAGACTCGTGTTTTGGAGGACTCTCGTCTTCCCGCGTGCAGTTCAGGAGCATGTTGCAGGCACTTTACCGGAGGTTATGTGCGTCAGACCGTTGGAGGAGCAGCTTCTGGTGCAAGCATGGCCAGCGCGGGCCCTCTGTGCCGCTGCCAGGCTTGATGGTTTTGGCTGGGAGATTCTCAGGATATGGAGAACGGACTGCAGATCAGCAAATACACAGCAGATTTGCAAAAACACGATCTTGAAGCTGAGGGCCGAAGCTTCTTGCAAACTGCAGTGGGCCTCGCAAGTTCAAGGGTGGCTTGGGCTTGGGGCACCCGATCCAGCAGAAGTCACTCGGCATGAGTCGACGCGCATGCCAGCTTCAACCCCTTCTGCAGCAGTTGCAACTGGGCCCCGAGCGCATTGGCTGCATGCCTTGCCTTTGGCTTCGGTTTCGGCTTTGCCTTTGGTTTCTCCGTTCGCACCCAGTCCAAGTACAGCTGTCGATCCTCAGGCGGCGCATCACGGTATGTGCAAGCAGTGCAAGGTGAGGCCCTGCGAATCCAATCACTGAGCAACGGTCGTACGATCTTCGCTCGATCTCATCATTCAGCACTTCGTAGGCCGAGGACGCCTGCAGTACGAAGGCTCACAAATCACCACAGAGTCTGTCTCAGCACACCTGGCAACCCCTCCAGCGCAGCATAGGCAATGGATATTGTGCAGGACGCAAGGCAAGCCCGTCATGGGGATTTATCATTTCAAGACGTTCCGGGGGTCACCAGAGGCCAGCTAGTAGCTTCTTTTCTTCTTCTTTCCACCGTCCACTCGCATGCAGACAAAACACTTCTGGTACAGAACCGGAACCTCTTATCCGGGATTTGACGATGGCCAAACCATCAGTGACAAAAAACACTGTGTTCTAGCGGTACACGCAGACTGAAACTGGACCTTTGGACCCTTCTGGAAGCCTGGAAGTGAAAAAACTACATTGCTGAGCTGGCTGCCAGTTTGAATGCGTCTTCTGCAAGAGCTGACAAGCTCTGGCTCTGCCTTACGCCGACTGCATGGACGTTCGTGGCTGTGGCTCCCAGCCTCAGACCTCGCTGGGTGTGTACTGAACAAACACTCAGCCCTGGGCTCGTCTTCGCCCTGTGCTTGCGCATTGATCTTGTCCGGGTGCACCTCTTTTGGGAGACGCTGCCAAGACGTGATGACTTGTGCACGGGACTTTTGCTGAAATACCACATCGCGATGGCATCCAGGGCATGGGCTCTGAGCGAGATGGCCCGATAAGCCTGGCCTCATCCGGGAGAGAACGCTGTCGCTACTTGCTGCTGGCCGAGCTACCGTCTCTCAAACTGCTTACATCTGAGTCACTCTGAGTCCTTAGCGAATCTCAAGGGCTGACGAACTGGGAGCCACCCCGAGAACCTCGTAGAGGTTCTTAGCCAGCTCCAGCTGCCTCAAGACCACAGCTGACAACTTAGCGGAAGGTGCGGTGCATGATGCAAGACTTCCTCTACGACATTGGACGAAGAGAACAGGGAACTCAGCGAGTAAGCTTGGATCCTGATGATGAACTCGACGATCTCCTCGCCCGCAGTGGCCTCACCGGCTCCGCTGCTGAAAGTTCCAGCGCGAAGTCGATTTCAATGCAAAAGGGTGGGGCATCATCCAGGCTCCACCTTCGGCTTGGAATTTCATCCATCGCCCTGGGCCAAACCCGCATGCGAAAGTCAACTTCAACGACAAACAAAAGGTCTGGGTCGCGAGCGTCTTCTGTGGGGGCCTTGCTGTGCCTCATGGCTGTCTGCAGCACGTGGCAGCAGATGCAGCAACGGGAGCAACGAGCTACTACCAGACTGCCGATGCCAGATATCGGCGGCCGGCTGCTGGCATCCTCGGAGTCTTTGCCTTTCTGGCCGTCGTGAAACCGGAACTTTCCCACTTTGGCCTGGTGCAGAACGGGCCCAAAACGAGCACACCGCGCTGGAAACGGCCAAAGAAAAGGCCCCTGGCGTGGTGGATCGCCGCACAGCCGCACCGCCTGCAGAGCATCCTCGGGCCAGCATCTAGGGGCTTCTGACTTCCAACATAGCAAGCCAAGCCAGGCACTCTTGGTTTCTGAGGTGCTCGGACAGCACGAAGATTTGACCTCGTGGACGCCATCATCTGCGCCAACCCCCACGACAACAATAAAAAGCGGTTGGGTATCACTGAAACTAAGTGGAGAGCAGGGGCATCGTTGACACTTGCCTGACAAACCCGCTTAGTGCCGCGATCTCATGCGAAGTGATAGGGCCTCGTTTGTTGCAGAAGGAGTCGTAGCAAAACTCCTTTCCGTTCAAGTTACTACGTGTAGAAGCAGAGGCAAGGCCACAGGACGTGCAAGGAACAACGGCTCATCGACTGATTGGGACTTTCCTCCTCGTCTTGGTCTGTAATGGCAGCTGCAGTCCGTGCCTGCACCCACCTGGACAGATTGAAAGCAGCATGACGCAACACAAGACATCAATCCAGCCGGATGGACCGTCCGACTACCGTGGTCAAGATTTCTTCGTCACCACCCTGAACAGAACATGCTTGCACTGCATCTGGCTTCCGGCACATCGCAGGTCTGGGCAGCGCCTTCTTTGCAGCAATGTCCCTTCCTGCAGCCGCACTGAGTGCCATTCATTGCACCGCAGATTTCGGCGCATTGCCAGCAGCTAGCATGCTGATCCGAGCATCCCCAATCCACATTCTGGATGTTCTTGAAGTTGGAGATGACTGCGTCTTCCTGGAGTCGGCACCGAACTGTCACGAGCTTTTCCACTCTCGCCACAACTCTGTCAGCCGCTCATTCCCACATATGCGAGTGCAGAATTTCACCACTTGCTACACCTGGGGTAATGAGGGCTCTCATGGCAGATCAATCGCTGCCAGTCAGCTGAAAGTGCACGCCTGCTTTAGATTCTAGCAGGGTGTCTGCTCGAACCAGTTGCTGTTTGCTTCCTGCGGTGCGGAACAACATGGTGGCGACCTCCTCGTCGTAGAATAGACGAATGTGACCCACTGTGTCGCCACCTGATCACATCATGCGAAGAGCATCGCTTTAGGTTTGCTGCGACGACCCAACAAGTATTGATTGCAGCCCAGCTGCTGGCAGAGGCAAGCTCGGCCTGCAGCCAGTGGCCTTCAGGTTCCAGCACGCCCATCCTGCGGTGAACATCCGTGAACACGCGCGGGTCCAGGCCCTCAAAATCGAAAGCCGAGCCGTTGACACAGTCGCTCCCGAAGCGTGGGGGCCTGACGTGTTTGCAGACGGGTCGAAGGGCTAAGCTGAGACATTCCAGCAAGAGCATCTGAGCACTGGGCCCATGAAGACTAGCAAGCCATCAGATCTGCGTCCGATTCGGTACTCTGAGGGCTTCGCCTCTGCACAGCCAAACATCGATGACTATGCTACGCGACGATGACCCGAAGGGACTGCACCTTTGATTTCATTCCTATGACCCTGGCTAAACTTCCGCATCCAGCTGCATGCAGGTCTGAGACTGCAGCGCCGTAGAGCCACCGACCGACTAGGCGATGATCCTACCAAAATTGACACGCACGACACGGCTGCAAGGCTGTTCGCTGAAGGACTTCGTAGAGAACTCATGACGATCGACATACCACGCAGGCAGCGACTTATGCTTGGCTGCTGCTCTTCTTTCACGAGCTCGGCTTGTGCGTGTTAGACACATCGCGGACTGCCATGATTGATGTTAGAGGATGTCAATTTGTACTCAATTTGTTTAATGATTTGTACAGTTCTGCGTGCTACAACTGGTGCCTGTTTCAGTCCTAGGACCTAGGAGCCGGAGGTATTGCCAGTTTACACTACATGGATTCTGCCCTGTCACAAGCAGTCCTGCCATGACCGGGACGCCGGGTCCTCCTTGCCTTTGGCTCCCGGGTTTCCTCCGGGAAGGGGGGCCTCGGTTTCGTGGGCGATTGCCTGGATTCTCACTTACCTGAGAATCATACGCAGCGCGAAGGCTACCAGCCACGCTTGGCCACTAAGCCGACGGCGAAAAGTCGAGATACGACTCGGACTTGAATCCTTGTCATGTGGTGCCATCTGGTACCGCCATACAACTAAACCCCGTCACAATGCGATAAAAAAACTTGGGATCCCACGTTGTGGAAGGTGGGAGAGACCGAACATGTGCTTGGCACTTCCTGGAGAAGCTGACCTTTCAGGGCTCTCGGAGACCCGTGTTACAACTAGCAGACTGACTGCTAGCATGCTTTCAGGATTGGGAGTAGCACACGACCGTGGCGGTCCGGCTCTTGGGCATCTTGCCACTCCAGGCCTTGGAATGGCATGGCAAACGAAAAGGTCGAGAAATCCGTAGCGCTCGCAGTGCTCGATCTCGTCAGGCGGCTGTACTCGACTCTTGTTGCTGCAGCTGCCGGGAGCGGCTCCCACCTGTGCGCGACAGCTGTGACATGTAAAGACAACCAGTGACAACCACCATGACAGTCCCCACCCAGCGCCTGGCAACGACGGCCTCTGCAAATGTCTGTGGCACCACTGCCTGGAGCGCCTGAAGTCCCAGGCGCCACAGACTAGCTCACTGCGTTCGGGCGCCGGGTCAGTGACGCTCTGCAGCTGCAAGCAGTCCTGACGCCAAGGCATGCATGGGGTGGTGCCATATAGCTTCTGACCAGGGAGCATTCGGGGCTGTTGTTGCTCAGAACCTGCGAATGACGTATGATACACTGACATCTCCCACTTTGCCACTGCGCTCGCCGAGAGTCCTTTTGCTGTACACTGTACAGGTGTTCAGGGTTTGAAAGGTCTGACCTGTCAGCTCGTCATGTATCTGGCCTCACTGACTGACCCTGCCTCTGAGCATGGGCTGCTTGCTTTGGGCGCCAGCGGCGGACTGGTTGTTTGGTAGGTTCTTCGGGATGCACTTCTCTGGGCCCTGCCGTCGCTTGCCACTCACCGGGTAGTTCAAGGCGACTTGCAGTCTCCGTCTGCGCTGAGTCAGGAGATCCGCCACAACCCACTTCTCCGAACAAGCTTTGTATTGCAAGGACCGCATGGCCTGGGGGAACTTTCGTGCCTATCCCAGCGAATTTCATGTTTCTGGAAAGTGCGGGCGGTGCTTCGATGCGATTCCAAGACATAGAACTGCAGTCCCACTTCTTCCATTCAGCTGAATTTACTTCATACAGCCACAAACGGCAGGACTCTGCGGGTTCGGGGCCATTCGGCTGGAAGCGATTCACATAGACTTGCGCAGCCCACTTCGTTCCCCCACCAATCCGCAAGGGGTAAGTGGCACCCAAGTCCTCCCAAGTCACTGCAAACATAGCCTCAGCCCACAACGCCTGAAATACATTGCGGCGGAACAGCGCTAGGACATGCCGGTTCTTGCTTGAGGGCATGTGTTGACGAAGCTCAGTTGCTGCAGCCCGCAAATGCTCATCGCAGAGCACTGCCGCAACCTTGTCTGGCACGTCTACTCGCCCACCCGGCCTAGCAGCAAAATCACGGTGCTGAGCAAACGACCAGTGTATGCACTGGCCGAAAGGAGCAAATCGAGCCATGGCATCATCAAATGCAGCATCAACACCCGGCGCGCCGCCCGAAAACAGCATCAAGGTGTCGCGGCGGGGCGGCCCATGACAGAGCTCCAAGACTGCATCCAGAGAGAGCTGAAGTAGCGTGCCGCCCTTATTTGCGGACATTGGCCAGGCCGACACCGCTACTGCCGCAGCGGCTTGTCTTTTGATTGGGGGCCGACGCAAATTCCAGCCAAACCCCAAGCCCCAAGCTGCACTTGTCGGTGGCTGCACTTGTCGGTGGCTTCACTCCCGTTTTCCATGCGAAGTCCTTGCTTTCGGAGTCGGCGGAGGCGGTCTTGTCCCTGGGCAGGCCGCAACGTTTTTGTTGGGCGACTCTCTTTCCTCTCCCCGAGAAGCTCCGCGAGGCTCCGGGCACGATAGGCAAGAAGCCACCGCCCTCCAACTCCAGCCAGGACTCGGCCTCGGAGAGCACCACCCCCCGAGTTTTCAAGAATTTCTGGCGAAGCAGCAAGGCTGGGTTCTGGGCACCGGGATAACCCTGCACCTGCGAGCCTTCAGCCTTGCAGCTGGGTGGTGCTTTGCTGACAGATCTCATGTCTCATGCCGCAGGGGCCCGAGTGGCAAGCCACATGCCCTGTGGAAGCAGAACTGAGGCTCGGCCTGGGCAGTTGGCTTGGGCGAACTGGCGAACAGGAGCACGGGCTCAGGTGGACCGACGGGCGTCTCAGGGCTTCGCCGGGCTCTCACCTGGAGGTTTCTCAGCGCAACGAACCTCCCGAGCAAGTGCCATGAGCAACCAGAGCCCTAATACTAATAGTAATGCTAATATCATCATACTAACACTAAGACTACTACTAATATATACCAGTATTAATACCAAAATTTAAAAAAAAACTGATACTAATACTACTACTAATACGAATCATCTGAGCCCCGAGCTCCAGGGGCGAAGCAAAGGAGCCCTTGGAGCTGCCTTGGCAGCCGCGCCTCGGCGGAGAAACGCGCGGCAGAGGCGACCGTCACCACCAAGCCCTGTTTGGGAGTTTCCGAACATAGGGGACCCTAATATAGTACCTTTAAAGGGTTACTATAAGGGTACTATAAGGGTTCCTTTAAAGGGCTCTATAAGGGTTTAGAGTTTCCGAAAATAGGGGACCCTAATATAGTACCTTAAATAGTGGGATCCTTGTTATAAAGGCCCCGAAATACGGTACCCCCTCTAATTTCGGAAACCCCCATTTTTGGACTGGGCCCGGTGCGACTCCAGGAGTATGCCAAGCCTCGGCTGGGCCCATCGCAACATCATCGCTTCGCTTCTTCGAGCTACTTGGCATCCCCCTGAGTCAACCCAGCCCTTAGGTTGTCCAGGCGCCACCAACAATCCCAGAACCTTGCATCCCTAAAAGAAACTTGTTAACGCACCCCGCGCCTTCTCTCACCGAACATACGAAGGTACGAGTAGAATTGAACAGTTTGGACACAGAAACATACAGAAACCTGATTGAAATCGCAAACTGTAGTGATCTGCAGTGTACTCCTTTCCAGGACCGGGTGTGTGACTAAGTCTCAGAGTTCAGACACGATACATCTGCTGCCCTGGTCCTCCCTGCTACATATCTGCACAGGTATCATACGTAGCATCAAACACTGCCAATTGCAGACAAGGCGCCCATGATTTCTGCCATCAATGAGCATGTACGCACCCTTGGCATGCTCGGGCACCTGAAAATGCCGGAGCGCTGTCATGTTGCTGCCAGCCAAAAGCCCTGTGGTCCAGGCATTTGCGGATGTGCGGCTGTCTTGGTCCAAGCCTCGCAGACATGTCTGAATTGGTCAGATCACAATCGGAAAACCGACAAGGCTTGGACAGAGCCACCCTGTCTCTTGCACCCGTCCAGAGACCACACAGCCTTCAAACACTCATCACACCCGAAAAACAGGGAAAACGGTGAAGCCCAAGCAGTCTTAGGCGGATGCCTCGCGTCACCTGCAGATTCGCGTGCAAACAAGAAGGGCCAAGCGGTAAGCCTTAGGCCCCGACCTGGGCAACCTTCGCCGTGTTCAGACCAGGGCTTTCCCGGACGAAGACGACGGGTTTCATCACCTGCCGGTCAGGAGACCTTGACATTTCTGCAGTCCCTTCGGGATTCCGGGCATCTGCCTCGAAGCGCTCGTAGTGCCAGGCTGAATCGCGGGCAGCTTCGCCACCGCCATTCGTGGTGACCTCTCGGAAGCAGAGATCACGATCCTAAATAGGGAAGGTACGGTAGCCATAGCTGATCATGGAAGCTGGCAAGACAAGGAATATCTGTATCTTTCGCAACTAGGTTTGTGGGTGCTTCTGATTTGGCACAGTCGGGAAAAGATCCAGCGTATGAAATCCATACTCCCACATTCAGGTTTTTCAAGGCAAAAAACATTGCAGCAAGCCACGGGACATGCTTGTCCAGCGCTACCGCCACGGCTTGACCAGAGTTGGTGTTTCACGGCTTCTCATTGCAAATATTCAACCAGACCAATCATCGCCCCTTTCTGTAACACCTAATATCACTTGACCATCAAGTGCCAGGCCTTCTTGTCACTGGTAGCGGGACGCGAAGAGCAGGAGCCCGAAGAGGGCTTACTTGTGCTTGCTGACTTGTCGACCTGGTTGAAGCCACGCGTCTACAACTGTAAACAGCTCAGGTGTTTGGGGTGGGCTTCTTCTCCCCACTCCCTCTTGCACATACAATCTGATATCTCGCTCACTCCAAAGCAGCACAACAAAAGCCCTGCTTCTGAGACG
This sequence comes from Symbiodinium sp. CCMP2592, assembly GCA_905221615.1. Taxonomy (NCBI): domain Eukaryota; class Dinophyceae; order Suessiales; family Symbiodiniaceae; genus Symbiodinium; species Symbiodinium sp. CCMP2592. The sequence continues at coordinate 1,797,951 of CAJNDT010001668.1, read as the reverse complement.
TGCGGCCCGGGGGGGGATCCGGGCAGTGGACTTCGGCTCGACCCTGCCACAAGTCCGTCTCAGAGATACAGAAAAGCCCGGGATTCGGACTCGCCTTGGGAGCTGCCTTGGGATGGGAGCGGAGCCACCTCCCAAAAAGGCAAGGACGGCAAGGAGTGCCGAGTGCTGCTTTTGGGAGCCACAGCGAAAAAGCCAAGAAGAGGCCACGGCTGTCATGGAGCTTGCTGTTTGGCTTCTCCGGAAATGTAGCCTAGCAGTGTGCAAAGCAACACATGCGCGATATTGAAAGACCTGACACCAACAGTTCATATGGGATCAGATGGGATTGCAGGGCGGAAAACACACACCTGTCCCTGCCTTCGTGGCCAGATTCTCCTTTTCGCCCAAAGTCTTTGTTCTGAGATCGAGTCGGTCCGTTCGCGACACTCGGACACTTGCACATCACAGATGAAGGTCCGGAGCAGAGACTGGCTACTGCGTGAGGGTCCGGCTGGTGGACAGGAGTTCCAGCTTTGGATGCTTTGGTACCACCTCCCCAGGCGACATCTACCAGCGCAGCCTGGGATCTTTGATGATCTTTGGAGAGGCCAAGCGGCTGCCGTTTTGATCGGTTTGCGCTTTGGCCGACAAGGGCCGTCTGACCTCAGCGGCTCGGGCCGGGTCCAACCACCAAAAGGCCCCTTCGCGAGGTGCTCACCCAGGAGGCGCCATCATCCCAGGAGATCCTGCGTTGAAGAGCGGCACAGAACTGCAGGCTCACCACATCTTCGCAAGGTGATCCTGTCGGAAGCCGTCAGCTTGCCCTCAAAGCTCGGAGCACCTGCGGACTAGGGATGCGCAGGTTGCCTGAAAGCTTTGTGCTTGTACTCCATGCAGGGTGCATGCAATGCAGCAAGCTGAGCACTGGCCGGCTCTCAGAACCAAGCCGGGGCTGGGCGTGAACACGACCGCATCGGGCCGAGGGAAAGTCACCTGGTCGGGCCATAGCTTTGAGCCAGAGTGCGCGTTCCCATCAAGCCCCGACATTGCCTCCACTTCGACTCCATCTGGGCCGCGCATGCGCCGGTTCTTGATGATGACCTGAAGAACACCGGAGTAGCTGGCGATGAATTCCTCCGGTTCCACACTGTTTGAAGACATCCTCCACACCATGTATTCGGTAAGCCGCAAGCCACGGTACCATCGTTGTCCTCCCACTCACCATCAATGGAGGGGGCATGGACCTTCGTTCGTTTCCGTTTGTCAAAGCATACTTGCTCGAGCAGTGTGGGAACGACTTCCGCGACGAACAGAAGGGATTCGGCATTGGACATGCAAGCAGGCGCACCAGAAGTGTGACCGGCTTCCACGCGCGGTAGCTTCGGACTGAGGGCGCAGCAGGATCGGAGGCAGCTGCCTGCTGCTGCAGTTTCTCCTGCCGGCCCCGGCAAATTTCCCAACACTTGCTCCAATTCTGAGCCATGAAACCGAAACCTGCCCGTGTGAGTTGTGAACCCGTGAAGCAGGGGGGCATGGCAGTGTGACTAGGGTGCATCCACCGAATCCCCCAGAATTCAGTACCCAGTACTCGGAATTCAAGCCTCAGCACCAAGTTCACGATCTATGGAAGCGCCTCGATCTCGTCGAAATCGAACATTGGGAGGAAGGACCCATTACCGCCATCTACAGTTGGGTTCTTCGGTGCCTGTTTGCTCTGCTGGTGCTCCAACATCCATTTGTGGCATGTCGTGCTTCTGCTGGCAGGCGTTGCTAGTGCTCTCGCTACCGTCGGTTCTACTCTGCCATACTCTCATTCGCTCTAATCCCCTGGCACCATCAAATCATTGACGAGCAACGCAGTACGGCCCGCTTGCAACTTCAATAAGACTGCCACGCACGTGCCGACGAGCAACTTGTCAATCACATTCCGGATCAGTCGCTCATGAAACCGGACAGCCACGATCAGTTTCACTGGACGGGCTGTCCTATGCTGTCGCTATCATCTCAAGACTCAAGAACACTAGAGGAAGTCCCAATTTAGCCTAACATTGAGCTCGCCACGCCTTGGTCAATGTAGACCGTGAGGCTTGAATTTGGGCGTGCTCGTGCTACGCGTGACGCATCGCCAAACTGGTGCCGTCAGCAGCTTCCACTCCCAATTCGGTGCAACTGAATTACTCCAGCACATCAAAGTCTCGATGGCTGTCCTATTGGTAACTCGGCACACTTCAGGTCATCTCAGTAGCCAAACCTGGGTGGTTGCTTCATCAACACTGCCCCAGTTCACATCATCCGCACTCAAGGTCTGTCTCTCTCTCTATCATATGCTGGGACGACCTGGAGTTCATTCAGGAACCGGCTGAGTCCTTGGTCCTGGCAATCTGCCCAGCATGAGCTTGGCAGCCTCAGGCAACGAAAAAAACGCATTCTTCCCGGTCACAGTCGAGACAGGCTTCGGCGATTGAGCAGGGCTCTGCCCTTCCCGCGCCTCCCGTCGAGCTCCCATGCTGTAGCGCGGTCCATGAGGTCCCTCTCCAGGCATGTAGTTGGGACCTGCACTGCTCCAACTCACGAGCTCCACCGATCAAGGAGCGCAGGTGATGCCTGGACTTCGGCCGTTGCCGTCGTCAAACGGAGCGCTCTTGGGTCGCAAATTCGGAGAATCGCCCCACCTTCAGCGACGACAAGAGACACTGTTGCTACTTCCACAGTCGCTGTGTGGGCCCTTTGGCCTTCCGACTTTGCCCCTCAATGTGCTTCGCGGAGGGCCATAGTGACCGGGGCCTGAACATCAAATGCAAGGGTAGAGCTGGGCATTGGCAATTGCAAATGTGTTGTTTTTCCAATGAATATATGAGGCCGGCACCAGGTCCCATCGAACGCGATTTGTCCTTGCCCCGACCAGCCTGCCAAGGTCGACTTCAACAGCACTCAGCCGTTTCCCATGTCCAAAGCCCGGGGCCGTCGAGTAGGCCGGCGAGCCCCTCTGAACGACCTGGGCCCGAAAGCACTTGTACGCTGTCTGCTCATTTCGGGTCAACCTTCCCTCTGCACAGAATGCTACAACCGAACGTCATCCTGGAAACCCAGCTGCGAGCTCGCTCAAAGCCCAAGCCCCAGCATGTGGTTCTGCACGCACTAGACACATTAGATCCGCTATCCCCCATCACTCCTGCAAGCTCCAGATCCTCCCAGGGCCCCTTGGCCGCCGGCTCCATGGTTGGGTACATAAGCTGCCGGTCCAGGCCCCACGGACCCATCCAGGATCCACTTCTCCGCCTGTGGCTACCGAGGGACGCGTTTGCACAGGGAGGCAGGGAGCCCGCTTCGTGTAGCAGCGGAGATGGTACAATTTAGCTTGCCAACCTCCTCATCCCCTTCCTCAGCGTTGCTTTTGCTCTTGTGAAGGCTGTCAGGCACTGTCAGGCTCGCCGCCGTCGCTGGGATGTGTACAGCCCGCCCGGTGCAGACTTGCAGGACAGTATAGTTAGTAGTGTAGCATAGCATGGTGTAGTTTCTGGGGGAACAGTATCGTACAGCACAGTATGGCATAGGCTAGTCTTGTCTTTGCGAAGAGCTGCATCAAGATTCCCATGTCTGAGTCTGACCGGGCTGCCACCGGTCTTATGTCGTAACAAAAAACAATGAGCGCTGTCTGGGCTCCCTGCTCTTCTGGCCCTGCGCTTCTTGGGATGTTAAAACCGACCCTTAAAGACGGTGCTCTCTCGTCACTGGCGCAGGTGTTCTGCTTTCAGAGCTCAAGGCGACTCGATTTTGAGGCCGTTCAGCGGGAACTCCCCCCTGGAATCTTGAAGGATGCTCTTAAAGGCGTAGCAGGGACTGCTGTCATCGTGGTCTTTTGGGGAGGCCCATCTGAGAGTTGGGTCGGATTTGCACATGTGAAACGCCTCAGGAAGCTGGTTTTGCTCTGAAGCCAAACCGTTGGACAATAATCGAAAGAGGTCCCTGCACCCACAGCCACAGCGACCTTCTTGATGGGTTCGTGGCAACTGAATATGAAAGGCCAGGGGCACTTCTGGTTGGCATCATGTCGTGCAACTGGGATGTAGCACCTGACTAAGTTGCTCGAGCTGTGGAGCGAGACCTCTGCGTTCGTACATGCATCAATACAATTTCAGCGATACCATATCACCACAGGTGGCTCTGCTGCATGCAGCGAGCTTCCCAGCTAGATCAACATGAGTCTCCGGACACTGTCATAGCTTCCTACCTCGGAGATGTGCTTAGGCAACGCAGAAAAAAGTCTGGAAATTTCTGCCGCTGAATTCAGCTCTGCGAAGTGCAGCATGCTCCTTGGGAGAAGCTGCACAGACTCACCCACCTAATCCTAGCCGTCCTAGCCATGCAGAACACTCCACTCTTGTGGAATGCTTCCAGAAAGCTTGGGAGGATGAAGACCTCGAATCCTCACCAAACCCTGTGCTTCCATCGCAAATTCACGCCCCAATCTGCTCGGCTGCTGGTTCCACTGCGGAACATCGATTAAATGCATGAAAGAAAGGAACCCGCAAAGCTAGCCAGGCCCAACAGACCGGAACCTGTCGTGCACCGAGTTGTTCGGCACACCCCTGGCTGTCACCTTGGCAGTTGCGAGAGCTCCCCATGAGCAAGCTTCTTGAGCTCGAACCCCAACAGTGAGCCGTGTCTCTGCGCGCGCGCGCGCGCGTCGACGCTTCGCCGCCTGTGAGGAATCAAGCCGAGGCTCGAGTTTTCAGACATCATGGCCACCAGCAACCTCGCTGCAAGGCACAAGGCCCGGCGGTCTGAAGCTGTTGCTAGCAAATGTCCCAATGTTCCCAAGACCCAGAAGCCGCCAACTGCAAAGCTGTACCGGTTCTGAGTCGGGAACTTGTCGAAGGCCTTGTGAAAGCGGTTCGTCCTCAGCTTGAGACTTTGCGCAGCATCAGTCGCGACTCGATCCGGGGGCACAGACCTCACCTGTGAAGAGCCGAACCCATCGCACCAAAGGTCAAAAGCAGCAGAGGCGTGAGCTCTCGTATTTCTACACCCATCCTTCAAGGAAGCACCGGTCCAACGAATCCCTCGTGCTCATCGGCATCGGGCCATGGAGATCCCAATTCGGCCAGAGCCACTGTGAGAGCGCATACTTCCGCTCTCGTCCCAGAGCTTCTCGTCGCTCCCACATCTCCTGTCTATATTATACTTTATGATTCTTTCACAGACTGTACTTTTCTGTACTAGATTATACTGCAATATTGTGGGAAGGTGTGGGCGGTTAGTTTTGGGAGGGATTCCAATTCTGGCTGCAGTCGAACCATCCCTGAACTGGCTCGAATTGCACCCGTCCTCCAGACACTTCACCATCTGCTGCGTTGCAGCTCGGGCTTGGTCATCCTGACAAGCTTGAAACAGAGGCCCTTGATTTTTTTGAATAGCAGTAGGGCTCAAAAGCAGCAGCAGCCCTTCCTGGCCTGCTGGCAGTCTGGGAAAGAACAGGAGCTCCAGTTTCACTTTTTAATTTTCGGCGCAATCCAAACAGCGGTAACCGGGGACCACTGGATTTTGTCGCAGTACTGATTTCAGGGTTGGAAGGTGGCCCAACCGCGGCGCCATCGGTTTTAGCAACAACGCATTCCTGGTGAAGTTGCACAATGCCCAAGATCATGCCGTGCAGGCATGATGCGACTCTGCAGGTGGCGGCGTCCGCTCTCCTCCCTCTCGATGCAACAGCTATGTCTACTGCCGCGACCATTACTCTCTCTACGCCTGGAGCAGCTTGAAATATTGAATGACGAGCGACCGCTTCGTATGACCGGGCCTGACGCAGGCACATTTCCGTTACCAATCCAATCGAACATAGAATCATAGTTGCCGGCACGACTGACACCATGGCGACGACATACGACGACGACAAAAACAACCACTACCACCAGCACTGCTACTGCTACCACATGCTACCTCTATACCACTGATAGTGCCACCACTTCTGCCACCACTACCACGACGACGCCGCCGCGGCCGACGACGACTTCTACCGCTTCTGACTACGTCTACCACCTCCTCCTCCTCCTCCTCCTCCTCCTCCTGCTGCTGCTGCTGCTGCTGCTGCGCTTTGCGCAGTGCGTTCGTCGCACTGCAACACGGAGATTTGAGGGCCAAATGGGCGAGAAACCTGAGAGTTGCACCAATTCGCTTCGGCAAGGGCATTGCATGCTCGCTGTGCGGAGGCATCGTTGCCAGAAGGCTGAGTTGGCTGTCTGTCGAGGCTGTAGTGCCTCCAAGAAAACGAACGGGCAGATTTCAGATGCAAACCAGCATAAGCAATTACCATGCCATCTTCTCGAGACTGTTGGCGTGGTGGGGCCTCCGTTCCGGTTGCTCCGGCCCTTTCTGTCAAGGACAAGCTTTAGAGTGAAGCCAAAGCCCAGGCTGGGTAAGTAGCTTGATGTGCTTCGTGTCTAGGGAGTTTCGGAGAATCCCCCTTACTTGGTGCCAAGTTGAGCCCACTCCAATCAAGACGGTTGGCAGGTCCTTGATGGGCAGGGCCTTCAGTCTTCGTACTACCTGAGTGGAGGCGAGGTCGCGCAGGAACTGGCGAGAACAGGAAATCAGTCAGCTTGTGTTTCGGCTTTGCTCTGTACGTGTCTTCGGATTTTGCATAAAGACTGCAATAGTGCAGCAACCATGCTCCTCCTGTCTGTTTCATGCCGAGCTACATCTGATCCAGGGATAAGCGTCCAGGTCTCATGCGGGGCGCCTTTCATCCTGCCACCAGGCACTCCCAGCAGAGACTCTCCAAGCCCATCCCTCGACGACTCGATCTTGTCAGCGCAGCGACGGATAATTGTTCACTTGCGCTCACAGTTAAACGAGCATGCGCCTGATTGACACATCAGCTTCCCGTAACCCTTGGTCCCCTTGCCTCTGAGCCGCACGATTCTTTGCATCTTCCTTGTCGTTGGCCTCATAAATGTCCTTCGGGTTTTTTGAATGGTGGAACGGGCAGCGCGCCTGGGCCGGGAATTGTAGAGCACTGCTAAAACTCAGCTGGCAAAGCGGCAACAGCAGCGGAATTAGACCGAACCCACGTGGCCCAAAACTCCGTGAAAAACCTGATCCAAATCTGCCTGGAAACTGCATCTTGTACTTCCTGGCTTTATTGCCCGCTCCGCGGTGTCCAAACTTCGTGTACAAACATTAACAGAAGGGCTGAGCCTGCAAGAGGTTGAGACCTTGCACTTAAGGACCAAAGCCTTGGCACCTGACGCAGAGTTCACCGGACAGAGAGCAGAGATTCTCAGCCTTGACGAGAAGTGTCAGTACGAGTCCTAAATAGTCCAAAGACAGTCCTGGAATTTCTGGCTGATGATGGCAATGGGGAGTGCGATGAGCAGCAACCCTGCTATCATCGCCATCATTCCTCCCGGCACGTTGAGGCTGAAGTCGGTTTTCGGGGTTTCTTGACTCTTATTGTGTGCTTCCATCACTTCGGGCCTTGGGAATCCGCTGGGGTCAGGCGAGGGAATGCAGCAGCGAAAGAGCTTATCAAGCACGCGAGATGCTTCGCCAACTTCTTGCTAACTGCACCTATCACACAAGTCTGCAAGGAAACAGGCCTACGCATTTGCCCTGTACCGTCTTCGGATACAGGTCACCATAGCCTTCAGGGCAGTAAGCGATTATGAGACACCATAGGGGACATCAAGTAGCATCCCGACAAACCCTTCCGTGCTCATGAGCCACACACGGTCAGATCAGTCAGGCCTAGCGAGGTCAACGTGACAACCGCCCACCAACATGCGTTGACGATGCTGGGGAAGTCCAAGGGCGAATTGTCCTGGATGCATTACCAAGACACATCCTTGCGCAAGGCTGGGCGTTGCTTCTGGGAGTCCTCTGAGCAGCACAGGCCATGAGATGGGGATACACCGCGATTGTAAGTGTCATTGCACTCCTTGGTCAAAGTCGCATCAGTTGAAGGGAAGCAAACGTTCCGAGCAGAGCCGGGGCACCGCTAGGTACACGATCAGCTCCGTAGCATTAAACTCATCGCGAAGAGGACAGCTGAGCCTTCACGGCACTGCTCATGTTTGCATGCTCCAGAAGCTGATCACTGTGCATCACCGTTGAGGAGAAAATGCCCTGTGTCAGGAGTTCACGGCCTCTCCAAATAGAAAATAGTGCTGGAAAACATCACGACGCCAATTCCTCGGATCAACAGCAACGCCGATGCCAGACCATACAAAATCAGGATATGTGCAACATTGTGCAACCAAGGCTCCTAAGAGAAAAAACAAGACAGAGATCGCCTGTCTTGAGTCCACCACGGCCTCGAGCTGAAATCGGCCAGCAAAGGCAGGCTAGACGACACTTCGGGTGCTTCGATGCAGCCAAAGCCTAGGTTAAGGACCTCATGCGCAAAGATGTTCAAACTATGTTTCGACGGTACTGAGAATCCTTCAAAGCTCACGGAAGATCAGTCCACTGCAACTCACGTTTTTCAGGCAAGTGTTCGTGAATTAAATGGAAAGGAAAATGTGCATTTCTGCAAATGCGACCCTAGAGCCAGAAAGGAAAACCCAAGAGTAGCGGCGGCCTTCCACATTATCTGCAAGCCGGCGGCGTAGCGGCCTCAACTGGAACGCATCAAAGCTCGTGGCTTCTTCTCTCGCGCTCTTCGTCACAAGGAAACCGGGCAGCAGTGCTTGCGGCTTCGGGAATCCTGCCCACCCGCCCGGCCTAGTTTGAAAACACGAAGAACTCGAATTAGTCGGACCACCTGCCGGGCCAAGAAATGGCGGCTCCAGCCGCCCCCCCTCTCTGTCTCTTCTGCAGGGAGACGTGACATCGGCTCTCCATCCCGTGCCTTGAAGGACTTAAGCACGGCGGTATTGGTGAACCCAGCATTTCGCAGAACGACCTCTACCTCAACAAGCGTGGAGGAGTTTGCCGTTGTTCTGTGACGCTGGCTTCGTTTTGCATCTCTCCCTTGACAGGTCGTCGGTCGTGTTAGTGCGGCTTGGGCGGGGTAAAGGAGTTTCCATATCAAGGTCAGCCACATAGAAAGGGAGTAGAGCCACGAGATCTGCAACGCTGCTAGGTGCCAGGATGAAGCTCACCTCAGCACGAGCACACTCATCGCGCATGAAGCAAAGCTGAAACGTGCTGGAAGAACACACAACCCCTTCAACTCGCTACAAGCCCATGCTGGCCTCTTCAATAGCCGAGCCCCCCGCTACTGGAACACCCGCAAAGCGACAGGTGAGTGCCAGCGTTAGATACTCCACCTTGGCCGGTTCAATGTTGGCAAAGACATCGGCTTTGGACACTTTTGGCCTGTGGCTAGAAACGCCTTTTGGACTCTGGACACGAGTTGACTGTAGCAGCAGCTCTGTCCACCAAACTCTGCATGCCTGCACTTGACAGAATCTGGCTTGCTGCCAAAGCGCAGTGAAGACCTGGGCCGGCGCACATGTTTTCGCGTCATGGAATTCAGTAGCCACTAAACTAAGAACAAAGAGCCAACCTCAAACCAAACCGTCAAAGAGCAGCCTGCATACCCTAGCCAGGAGCCAATCCATGCGCACTCTCCAAGCTCCGCAAAACTAGGCCAGGAGTTGTCAATGTTGTCATGAAACCAATATGCTCGCCACACGCACGGGAGTATGACTCGGGAAGCGGAATTCGCACAGCCGAACTCGGCGAATCGCGCTCGCGCAACAGTGCCGTGCAGCGCCGTATGTATTATTTTGAGGTGCACATCAGCCCAATGCGCTCCACCTTCCGAAATCGTGTGTGTGACTGTCGTTTCCGCCTCGACAATCGTGCTCCGCGATTGTCGTAGGAGATGTGCACTACGACAAGGATGTACCACGCCACAATATGGGGTGTAGGAGCCGTCAGGTGCGCCTACTGCAGGCGCCACGCGGAACAGCGATCCAAGCCCTCACTCCAAACGCTATCAGTCCCACCCATAATGTTACCACACTGCTTGGAGAAAAAATGCAACTCTGCAGTGCCGCAGAACCAGAACGGAGTCCTGCAAGCTTTGGTACCATATGGGTTGGACAAGCCGCGACCGTGCATATCACCTCTACAAGCGGCCACAGCTCCGGATTCCTGAGCTGCTGCTTCCATGTGCTGCCATCGTTCCACTCTCATCGTTACCAGTCTCCACAGGATCTCTACATGCCCAGCTTCATCTCGTAAAAGAGCCGGTCCGTTTCCAGCACAAAGCCGCAAATGGAAGCCACCGTGAAAGCGACGATCACAATTGACCTCGTCCGGATCAGTCAGATGTGGAGAGCACAGGGGACTGCTGGATTTGCCAGATCTTTCACACGTCTCACCATGTCTCACCATGTCTCACCGTACCCAACCCAGCCATGCCACACGATCTGGGCAGCGGAAGAGCTACCAGGATCACTCAGCGTCACGAAGATCTTCCTGAGTGCTTGCTAAACCCGAGAGACCATGAAAGCACATGAAAGCACTGCTCGAAGCTTGGCACGAGTCATGCAACCGTTTCGTAATGACAACAAGATGCTCTGCAGTCGTTTTACCCTCCTCCTCCATCCTCCTCTGCGTCGATGATACATATGTAAGACCTGGGCATTCTCTCTTTCGTTGTGGGCGGAGGCACTTCCAAGCTACATCCGGGTGCAGTCTCAGGGTCAGGCCCAGGGTGTGGGTGTAAAACGGCCTGCAAAGACTTGCAAAGTCCAGGGTCGCGTCAGTCGCGGGATGTCGCGAGACCCAAAGAGCGAGCGGCGCTGTGTGGGGCGTAGACTCGGCCTGTCCGAGTCCCGAGATGCTCTCGGACTTGGGCCATCTGTCTTCCTTGTGGAACCTGCAAAAAAAAACAGCGAGAACGTGGACCTCTCAGAGCCGTTAATACCGCGAGGCCTGCGGTCTTTCTCCAGCAACTTTGGATGACTCTTGCTGCATCTTCTGCCGAAGCTGACTCAGTCTTATCCTGGAATCAGAGATTGGCTGCAAAGCTGCCGCTTCATCAGAAAGCACCCGACAGCCGCTGCCGTTCTGTGGTCCTCATCCTTGGAGGTCTTCCTGGAATTCCTAAAGCACAGGTGGATGCAAGGAAGCACATGTAGAAAGCACAGCATGGCCCGGGAATCAGATGCATCTCGGCTCGCCGCTGACGGCGAAAATGGATTGGTTGCATACAAGGCGGACACTTTCCTCACAAACCAGCTCAGCCAATGTTGATAACGTTGTTGCAGCTGGAGTTGAAGCATGTCAGCATGCCCAGTTGATGCGCCTGCGCCTCACCAGCCTTACCAGCTCGCAAGCCAGGCACCCATGGCTCCCTTCACCCCACCTCTTTCCACATCATCTTCAAAGGACAGCTGCGGCACAAAGGACGTGGCCGTGGCACTTCATGCAAAGCACGCTGCGTTCCGACCGCTCAACCCTTTCCGGATCCGGTGCCAGCCGGGACTACGAGCAAGTAGTTAATTACTGTAAGAATTAAGAACTCCAACAGCGGAGGTGCGAAGGAAATACTAGCCACCACACCGAAAGCAAGCAACTGCACGCAACTGCCACTGCGAAGCAGACATCGACAGCGCATGACGGCGCAGGCTGAGCCTCCTTGGAACTGGATCCGAAGCCCCAAGATGGAGCTGTAAAGCGCAGCCTCAACTACACGACACTTTCGAAGAGCTGGGCGTCAAAAACACCGTCGAGTGCAGGGGTTAGCCGTCGCGCGCTTCCTCTGGCTTCAAGTCCGACCAACTAAAATTATGTTACGGCTCTGTGGCCAACAAACAATGCAGCAAAGACAGCTTGCCCGACTTAAGGCTGTCACGGGCCATCGCGAGAATTGTATCGTCCGGGCCCTGGCGGCTGCAACTTGGGAAGAAGCCCTGCTTGCAATGGAACTACGAACTATGATATACCATAATGTACTAAAATATACTATATACAATATACTATAATATTATAACATACTATAATATACTACAATACTCTATAATGTACTAAGACTACAATAAGTATAGTATACTAGAATCATACTCTACTTTTTTATTATGAGCATGTTCCTACCGGCCGACTCAATGGCTCGGAACTCGAGGCAAAAGAACATACGTTCCAGTAGTACGTCTGGGAAGGTGCAAACCAACTAACTAGCAACTGCATGAGATGTCGAAGGAGCGCGGGACTCCTCATCAAAAGTTGTGGCTGCTAGCATGCTCATCGTAATTTCCATCACTGCCACAACTCAAGCAACACTCGAATAATCTCGCATACACACATCTCTCTCACGTTAGCCTGGGCAGGTACTCACATCAGTTTTGCATGGGAAATTCGCAAGACTGAAGGTCCAGAGCTGCGCCTACCTGCCTCGCCTGCACAAACGAACATACCATAATGTACTATAATATACTATATATACTTTACTATATATATATATATACATATATATATATATATAAAATATTATAATATTAAATATACCATATTATACTATAACGTACTTTTATAAATGATAAACAATATAATATACTAGAAACATACTCTACTCTATCTTGCAACGGTGTAGCCGCGAGTTTCCGTGCGCTTTCGATAGGCCGCAGGACCCTCGCACTCGCACCTGGTGGAAGGGAGGAGCTCCTGTTGTCCTTCGGAGAGCGCATGCTCCAGGAAGGGTCGCCTCGGGCACCGAGGGCATCAAGCAAATGCTTCTTTTACATTGGGATTCCCTTGGGCCCTTCGGCTGTAGCTTCTGTGCAATGGTGGGAGCTGGTGGGAGTGTACTTCCTGCTCCGCAACATAAGTCAAGTAGTCTCTGGCATGGAGAAAAGTCCCACACATGCACTGCCACGGTTGCCGCCTTACTCACAAATTTCTTTGCGGACCCCGGCGACGCTCTCCCGCCACGTCCGTTCTTCGAACCCCGTACACCGTACACCGCATATCCAGACCGTCTTGTGGCCAAGAATTGGATAAAATAGTTACAGTAGAACTTTAGAAACTACAGCTGCTCAACTCCGGAGTCGCTGTGGCGAGCACAACACTAGCATCGCCTTCATTGCAATCATTCCTACGCCGAAGCGAAGAACACTTAATTGTCTCCATACCTCTTGGTGGTCGGAAACGAGACCAACGAGCTACTTGCACTAAGGTAGCCAACTAAAACAACCTGTGAACGCCACATGATTCACGAAGCTCCGGATAGTTGCATGCTGGTCACGTTTGTAGCGGCCATTGATGTCACCTGAGCTCTCTGCAACTCTGCCATCTGTGGTTAGCCAACCCTTCGGCTTCAAGGATCTTTACGGTGCACATATATCCTTGCACTTGTCACAGGTCCGAGAACCACCTCCTCGTGTCTCTGAAGCCAGTCGGTGCTTGCTGCAGACCAGCTGCGATGTGGGTCGTCGGAGGAGTAATGACCGACCCTCGGGAGATTACATCTGTCTACATGGCCTTGCATCGCGATTGCCAGTAACTCGTGAAAAGGCTGAGCTGGTGGCTCGGTGCCTGATGGCTTGACTCCTGACAACCTCCCCGGGAAGGACCACTTGGGTGCCTCCGGTCTGCAGTAGGCTTATGCTTGGTGAGGCTGCGCCGACTTGGCTTAGCGGCAGCGAAGCTAAAGCGGCTGGAGCCTTCTTGTAGGTGGTGTGCGCGGTTATCAGCTCATGGTCCGGGGTCGGCTGCAGCTCACCGGGTGTCGGGTGATGCTGCGGCATTGCGCAGGAGGTGTGCGCGGGCACCTGACGCCCACAGGTCTGAGCCAAACAGCTCCTTTGGCCAGCCTTTGGCGCGATGCAGACTCATGATGTACTCAGCAGACTCAGCATGTGAACGAGGCTTGCAAACGATGGCTGACGCGTTGAGGTGAGCTGCCGGCGCTTGGATTTTGCAAAGCTGCTGTTGGCGAAATTGGCGGCATTACTGTCACTGTCCAGGTGATCAGACTGACGTGCAATTACGTGCTGGGCCGGCCGGGCTACCTGGCCGGCGAACTGCGGAACGAAAAAGACTGCAACCTGTGGAGTCTGACGTATGACCTAGCTGATGCTCCTCCCAGCACAGCGCACACCTGACCACAGCTGTCCGACAGCAATGCAGATCCTGATGAGTCTGCACTCAGCAGGCAGAGCGGCTGCCCTGGCTGGTGAAGACAGTGTGCACGACTGCTCGTGCCCACGTGAAACGACTCGTCTAGACGTCGCAAAAAGGGTTGAGTGTAGTGTGTGGAGTTTGGCTGAAAGGAGGGCATGGCCGGAGTGCGGGGTTCGGGGAAGTATGAGTCTCAGTGAGCGGACGTCCCTGCCATCCAGCTAGCATGCCTTTCGTCGAACCGCTGGGCTGAGGTTATGTGACTGAGACCAACGGCAAGCAGACTGAATCGGCAAGGGACGAGGGACAGGCTGAGTGGTCGCCCAGGTCAAGGTACCATTTTACAAGCAGGATATACCGAAATGCAACCGGTGCGCAGCAACCAACGTGTGAAATCGGCAGGATTACTGCAGGGCTGTGAACCGTATGGACCTGGACGCACTCCATCCTGAATCAAGCTTGATGTCAGGTATTCTCGCTCGAAAAACGCCGTGAGCCTCAGAGTGCCCAGTTGGTCACTTGAGAGGAGCCGATACCTGGCCACCCACATATACAAGCCGGCTACTGGTAGCCCAGATCGTAGTGCAGTTGGCACCCGCCTTGGGCGGCAACCGTGCCCAAAGGCACCCACGGCCGGGAGAAAGACTGCCTCGACCTCGGAGCCCGGGGCAATGCCCTTGTTGAAGCCTGCTGATCTTCTTGTTCGTATTGATCTATCTCATGATTTTTGCTGCTGTGAATCGCATTCGTATGGGTATGAGTACTACGACTCAGCCTCCAGCAAAACTCTCACAACTTACAGAGTCTTGGCGAGGCGTCTGGAGCACGATGAAAGAGCCGATGAGGACACATCACAACTCGTCTTAGACTGTGATACTTGAAATCGACGACGAGGTTATTCGACAGCGAATCAGTATGTATATAGCCATGTAGCATTTCGTATTTAGACTCTCTCAGCTTGGGCCATCCGCGCTAGGTGCCTGAACTCGGCGTATGCTAGCTGCTGTCACATTGGGCAGCGCTTCAGTCGCGAGATAGCGCATTTGAGGTTTCGTGCTGAGTGCTTAGCGACTTAGTGTTTGACCGTTATGCGCTCGCAACTCGGACGCGGCCAAACTGTGGTGTCTGTTTGTGTTCCGCATCACGAGCCTCTGCAAACGCGACAGGTCTCCACGTCGGCACGGTAAATACGATCTAGGACTTAGGGTACTGGAATTAGTCTTAGTACAAGCATGCATCAGCATTGGCATGAGCTTTATGAGCCGCTCTGGTAGCACATTGCTCTTGGCATGAGTACGGGAAACAGAACCAGCATCAGCATTAGTATGAATACCCATATCAGTATCAGCATTACTATTCAGACTTATGCTAGCACAAGCCCTATTATGTTCGACATTCTTCTCCGTCATGTACCCCGTGGTTACAGCACATTTGTTGGTGTTGTTGAAGAAGTGTGTAAGTGCGATAATCCTCTGTTGTTGGCTGAACTTCCCTCTGGGTTCTACTGTACTCTGCTCTTAATTCTTCAGCCAACATGCTGGTATTTGCAGTGTTCGTGTTTCCGAGATCTCATGTTTGCTGCTTTCACGGTCTTGATTTTCATGTCAACAACCAGCAATCAGAATGCAGCTTTTTCGTGCCTACCTGGTCCAACCGCCCCATTCATTTCACAACAAAACATCCGTGGCAAATGCTCATGAGCTCTACTGCGACTCGGTATCAGACCACCCATGCCAAAACCTGTTGACATCCGTGGTCTAGCTCGGTTTGGAATTAGGGCATCCACGGCAAAATGCTGATGACGTCCATGGTCTAAAGCGGTCTGGGCTAAGCACATCCATGGCCGAACCACAGTAACACGCATGGTCTAGTGAGTCTAGCGTGTTTTGAGAACCGCTCTTGCCCACCAGACGTATACGAAACGCCCGTTGGTGTGCAGCACATCAAGAAAGACTTGCGTCACCCCGTGCTTTTGGCATCTTATTGGCGTGTCGATAGCATTTTCGGACTTCTCATTGGACTTTGGTTCCTCAGGTTCTTCGGCGTGAGGTCGTAACAACCACCTAGTCCGGAGTAGCCTGTTTGTGGCATCTGAGGCCAAGCGGCTGTTGACCAAGCATGGCTGTAGACAGGAGCTGCTCGGAATGACCAAAGCCGAGGCCAGACGCGGATCCTCCTGCCAGGGGACGTCCGTCCAAGCTGCAGCGCATGCAACGGAACGGAACGGAGACTCTGCTTGCTGGCAAGTGCTAGAGAGCTTCTTGTTGGCAGCTGGATCGCACAAAATGCGCAGTTGATTGCCCTTTTAGCCTGGCCCCTGGTCGTCACAACGACTGCAGCGGAGGAAAAACAGCTACTTTTGGCAATTTTAAGAGCAAGCTCGCAGCCTACTCACATCTGCGGCCTCAAGATGGCCTGTGATTTGGGACAGACAGCAGAAGTCTACCTGCCGAAGCACAGCGGCGCCTAGGAATCTGCTGTCACTGCTCCGAGGCTCCGAGGCTCCTCCCCTGTGGCTTACAGCACCTTTGGAAAGGGGCCCGTCGTGCAACATCGCCAGAAGCCTCGGGGGGCAAAAGTCTGCAATGCGCCTGGAAAACGCAAGAATTTTTAGAGCTCAAGTCCTACGGAACACGATGCGTTTCCTATCACTTGCTCTTTGCCGAGCGTCTCTTGCCCGCGTTGGCGGCCGACTTCTGGATCAAGGTCCTTGCTTCCCGGCCTACTCCCACGTAAGACATTCCACAAAATGGTGGAAAGAAACTGGTATTCAGCAGCCTTGGGAGTAAGGCTGAAGAACATGCAAGCGGCTGTCGCTAGGCACTGGCTCACTGAACACTCAACTAACGGTTTCCATGCTGTCCAAGGCTCCACAAGGCCACTACCATCATCTGCGTCCTGCATGACGAGCATGGCTTGTCGAAGCCAGGGTTCACAGGATGACCGTAGACTGTTGTGACTTGGGCCCGAGCGCTTGCCCCGAAGCGCTCGCCTGGACCGCATAACAAAAGAAAGGTTGTCGCTAGGCGAAAAAACCGAGGCAAGAGAACAAAGTCGGGCCTGGAAAAATCTCGCCAGCCAGGTTGGAACGAACGTGGCCTGGGAGATGCAAACAGAAGCTTTCTGCAGTCGACTCTTTGGCGCGTTCGGCAATAAGCTAAGCTGAGGGGCTGTTCCAGTCGTCATCTCCACAACTGCTGCCAGCACTGCTCTTCTGCGTGGCCTCAGGCCGATGGCTCACACAGAGGCCACCGTGGATTTCGACGAACGTGAGAGGACCCCAAACGGACCGATAACACACACGGAACACTGCAGTGAGTGCGACGGGCATGCTACGATCAAGCCAAGCTTCTGTGTATTCCGTGGTATCTGCATCGTCGTCCGCCTCTTTGTAGTAGGCCTGCATCGGTCATGAGGTGGCGATGCATATCAAGGCCCATAGAATCTCAAACCTCTGCACTGCGTCGAGGCTGCGACGGGCCAAAGTCCGCACGGGCTAGGGGTAGATGCTTTCCAGGTATCCATCATCGGTCTCGGATACGGATTTCATAGGCTTGAAAGACTCCCAAGAGTTCACAAAGCATCTTCGACGGCTGGTCCGAGGTGTCTCGAGCGTGTGACGGGCTAACTGTATGTGCTGACATGCCGAAACCATACAACGCCATACAAGCTGCACTGTAGAAACAAAGCTGCAGTTCCCGCAACCGATTACAGCTGGGTCTCATGTTGTCGCAGCCCTGGAACATCCCATTGGCAGGCCCGAGCTGTAGCCTCCGATGCGCGGGCAAGGCATGCAACAACACGAGCACTGAAAATGAAAAGCTTCTCTGGTGCTGAGCGCGATGCGGGGGGAATATCAGCTTCGGTTGTTGTACCATCAAAGGTCCTGATACCAGCCGCCGACAGCAACCAGCACCGCTTGCGCTAACACCCGCAAGGACACCGCAAATGCACCGCTCGAGCTTCCATGGTCTGCATACTTCATGCAACAGCTCTTTCGACCCATTGCCTTCTTCGCCCCAGTCGTTGCAAGAAGAGCTCCACATGGCTTCAACGGCTGACAGGTCCTTGCACAGGCAACATGTAGCTCAAGCTCGGGGCGGATTGGAGTAGTGCAGCCAAGTAGCAATTTGCACCAGGCGTCCGGTTGTCAACTGGAGCCGATACCACGCAGAGTCGGAGTTCAGGAATCAGGCGAGCCGGAAAAATGGAGCTTGCAAGATGCACACGCGACAAGAGCTGACGGCAGACTTTGCCCTGCGACATCCAACTACGGAGCACAAACAGCCCGTTCTGTGAGAATAACTGTTAAGCACTTACCGGCCCTGCTGTGGGCTCTGAGGCTCTGGGCTCCACAGATTCGCTTAAATCTTAAGTGGTGTGCTTCACTGTTTGCAGGTGTCAGCAAAGAGCCCACATGAAATCATGAAACCGAAACGAAATCCTACAGGAAGAGATCACCGGGCCGCGTTCTGGACAAGGAGGCACGGATCAGCTCCCGCATGGAGGCACTGTATGCCACGTCTGAGAACTCCCGTTCAGAGTTCAGCCGTCACACTTATTGATTCTTGCTCTTATCAACGATGTGCCCGGTCAGCTCTCTGATCGTCGGATAGTCGAACCTGCACTCTGCTTTGTAGTCTGCGACCGGCCACGACCATGACAGCAATGCCATCCCCACGATTCTAGTGAGGCGCGAGCGTCAGCGTTGAGGAAAGGCCGAGCCTTTCTCGCCAAATGTGCAGACATGACATGACATGACTATCCATCCCTCCCCTCCCCAAGATCCAACCAAGGAGCCCAGAAAAGGCTTGATTCACCTGGCTCCTGAACTCGATGCTCATCAAGCTGTCCTCATTTGGTTCTGGCGCTATGCCGCTGTCCCCCCACAAGGTCCACTGAGCATGTGCTTGGCCTATTGCTTCAAAGGTGTTTCGGCCTACGTGGGACCACACTGCGGAAAAATGTTTGGCTCCATGTGACATCCTCGCTGCTTCTTTTGCCTCCCGCTGTTCAGGGTTGGCACAGTTGCGCAGGAGTTCACGGCCCCATGCCCTGGAGACTCCCAGAAGCTGTTCAAAGATTGTGCAAACAGGATCGCGTGCGACCAACGCAAGGAGGCACGCTCAGCAGTCTGCCATTTTCCGCAGCACGAAAGTCGGCTAAAGGCCTTTGAGAGGTAAAGGCCGCGAGGTCTGCAGTATCAAGAGCTAACGTGTCACGGCAGAAGCTTTATCATCCCTTCTATTTTCTTGTTGCAAAAGAATGCCGTGATAACGCTTGCTCTCAATCGCTCTTCGAGAAGAACGTCACTAGGACCGGGGCGGCTGACGGTAAAAGGCTGTGCTGGTTCGCCTCTTCAAGGTAGCGGGTCTTCCGCTCAAGCACACGCCAGCGAAGCTCACCCGACGGTAGCTCGTAACGAGCAAAAGTGGTCCTAAGAGGAAACTGTGCGCTGCTGAACCTCGGCTCCGGCGTCCTGAAGCTGCGCGCCCCATGAGCCACATTCACGCCCATGTTCCCCTGCGAGTGCCACCCACGGTGCTCCGCGAACTTAAGCAGAAACCCAAGCAGCGGGTCGTTGCCGTCCAGCGCGTCACCGGGCAACTCCGTCACCTTCTTAACCTTTGCAGGCAAAGCGCGCTTGCCCTTTGCCACCTGCTTCACAAAGTTCGGGCTGTAGGTGATGCTCCAGGAACCGCGGCGCAGCGTGTCTCGCAGATGGGTCACGTCCATGTACTTGGTGCCGGCATCGCAGAACATGTTGCTCGTAGCGGTCCATCTCAAGGAGGTGTTGGGTCGCCTCAGCACCGACCGCAACCAAGCCACAGTGAAGGCCAAGCTCTTCTGGGACCCGAAGGAGGAGGTGTCGCTGTTGGACTTGTCGTGAACGTCCTTGGCGTCGACCACCACCACCAAGCTCACGCTGTTGATGCTCCGGTCGACGTCCTGCTTCGTCTGGAGGGGCAGCCCGCGGGCCGCAGCCAAGAAGCCTCGAGTAAGAAGCCCGACGTCGAAGGCCTCCTCAGCACCCAGGGTCTCAGAGGCGTAGCTTGAGCGGCACACCCGGGCCAAGCGATGGCTGCGGGTGTCCAGCACGTTGAAGCGCCCCGGCCTCCCAGCCAACAACTCAGAGTCCGCGAGGAGAAGGAAGTAGCAGGCCTGGCTGTAGACCTTCTCCAGGGGAGCCGATTCTCCCGAGCCCGACTGGGTCACGTTCCCCAGCGAGCTGTCCGTGACCACCACCAAGCCGGCAGTCTCGAAGTCGATGGGCTGGAAGACCATCTCGTAGGCGGGGTCCTTGAGGAACTCAGCCAGCAGGTCGTTGGCTCGCAGAATGGTCCCCACTGTTGGTTGCTCCCCTTGAAGCGCGGAGACTGGGAACTGAAGGTCGAAGCGAAGTTGCGCAACCAACCACTGAAGGCTTCCAAGCAGGGCCCTCAGCTTCCGACGCTCGTCGTTGGTGAGCTCGCTCGTCAAGGAGGTCCGCCGGTGCCGTGGTAGCGGGATCTCCTTCAAGTTCCGGTGGTAGGGCAGCACAACAGAGCCATCCGGTCTCCTCCTGGATCTCGCGGAAACCCAGCTCCTGACCAACGGAGAGAAGTGAGGCTTCAGCCTCAGCATCGCCGCCGAAAAGCAGATCATCGACGTGGCTGATTATCATGCGCAGCAGCTTCTTCTTCCCAGGCCCGCCCCAAAGGAACCAAGAGGCCTGGTCGAGAGGGTTCCGGCTCCAACCTCGGGACTCTAAAGAACGGCTCAGTCGAAGCCACCACTCCCGAGGAGCGTCCGCGAGTCCGAAGATGCCTTTGCAGACGCGCGCGAGGCAGCCCTCCGGGATTGGTATCCCCGGCCCGGTGCGACCATTGGTCTGGGAAATGTAGAGCTCCCTGGCGACGTAAGGATCGCCCTTCAAGAACGCCGATTTCACATCGGCGGCCATCATCTTCCAAGCCTTGCCCTTGCCCGCGATGATGGACAAAAGCAAATGCTGTGTCAGCCTCGCACCGGTGGGAGCGTCACGGCGAACTTCCCCTGAAAGGTTAGCACGGTCCCGGAATCCAGGAACTACAAGTCTCGCCGAAGCTTCGATGGGCATTGGATTGGCGTCCGAACGAAGGCCGTCGGATTTATCTGTAAGCACGAATCTTGGCACTAAGATCCGGTCGAGCTCGCCCCGAGAAGCTAACTGCTTGCGAACCGCAGCGCTTTCCTTGAGGCTCAAAATCTCAATCGCCTCGTTCTCCACATAGGCTTTCCAGCCTTTCTCTGCGGCTTTCCGCCACAACTGCTTCTCCGGGTCTGTCATCTGCGACCATTGGCGCTCCTTCCGGGCCGTGGCTGCACTCACCTCGTGGTCCTCAGGAAGGCCTGTCGGAAGCGAAGCACCAAGGTCGCTCAGAACTTTCAACTGAGACCTCGAAGGCAGACTCCAGCGACCGTCCCAAGTACCGTGGTCCCGCTCGGCTTCAAGACTCACTCGGGACGACAAACGGTCACTCTCCACTTGTGCCTGCACCTGCAACAGAGGGTGTACTGCGCTACTGGGCAACGAAAGACGCTCCAGCTGCTCGTGACTCAAGACCGTTGCCTCGAAAGCACCACGGGTGGTAGTAGATGACGTCTCTGCTGCACTAGCTGAAGGAGGCCCAGGAGGTTCACCAGAAAGTCGTCGGGGCACTGGCGGTTCAGCACCTGAAGCTGAATGCCCGAGAGGTTCACCAGAAAGTCGTTGGGGTACTGGCGGTTCACCTTCAACAACAGGAGGCCCGGGAGGTTCACTAGAAAGTCGCTGGGGTACTGGTGGTTCAACTCCTTCACCCGGCTGTTGTGACGACGCCCGGCTTGCACGCCGAGCTTGATCCGCATGGTCTTCCAGCTCGGCTTCGGAACTCGTGCGGCGCCTGCCGCGCTCCATGGCATCGCGCAACTCAGCCTGAAAGTCAGCGGGCTGACCACGTCCCAGCGCTCGGCGGGTCAACTCCAGGGCCAGAGGTTGGCCGTGAGCTCTCGACAAAGTACTCGCCAAGGTCGGCCTCGAACTCAAGAGCGCCCCTACGGGCGTGCCCGGAGCAGCCGTAGAAGTTGAAGGGGTAGAGGTAGAAGATAAAGAGGCGGGCTGCCGATCATCAGGCGCCACAAGCCCGAGAACCGGAACCTCCGAAAACACTTCAACTGGCTCCTCCTCGGGCACCGCACGCAAAGTAGGCTGCCCAGCCGAGGGTGGATCCCCGTCAACAAGCTCACGGATAGCCTCCTCCCAGGTCCCAGCGGCCAGCTGCTCAAGAGAAGATGCCGGCCGGACATGTTCCATCGCACACTTCGTGACCTGGCCTTTGTAGGAGAGGAAGGCGTTGCTGGGGAAGCCGGTCTCGCCCCAGGTCTCCAAAGCCACAAGCACCGCCGGCCCATGCCAGCGCTTCAGTTCCAGGCGCCTGCGTCGAGAAGAAGTCGAGAGACGCGGGTCGCCTCGCTTGGTCATTTTCTGGGCCCGGGAGAAGTAGACAACGTCACCGGGGCTAGGCGGTTGAGCCGTAGTCGGCTCACGGCTCCTGGCCAACTCGGCCTTCCGTATCCCCTGGGAGTAGTGCAAACGAACCATCGCAACACGAGCCGCCTCCCTCAGAGCCAGGCGTTGCACCAGGCTGGGGTCGTTGTCGATCACACCGTGCCCCGCGAGACGGCCGGCAAAGTTGTTCAGCACCGACCCTTGCACAGCAGGTTGTCGCCCAGTCACACATTGTTGCGGGGAGACGCCGTCCTCGGTCGGGTCGGAGTTATAGGCAGCAACGGCCTCGGAGACGGCGTGGTGCATGTCGCGGTCGCCAATCACCACCTTGTCGGTCACGATGGCTGCCAGCACCGCCTTCAAAGTACCGCCGCTGCGCTCCGCAACACCATTCTGCCAAGGAGCTTGCACGGAAGCATGCCAGAGCAGCACGCTGTGGGAAGAGCACCACTCCTGAAACTCCTCGCTAATGAATTCACGCCCTTGATCGGCAACGATCTGCCGCGGAGCGCCAAGGAGAGGAAACCAGGTGGCCATGATGAAATCGAGGCCGAGCTCTTGTCCTTAATCACTGCGGCCTGCTGGAACTTAGAAACAGCATCGGTGAGGTGAGCGATGACGTAGGGCTTCCCGACGGCATCCTCGGCCACCAAAAGGTCAACATGGGCCTGCTCACCCACTGCCCTGGGAGCCGGCAAGCTTGCAACTCGGCGGCTGCGCGGGGCCTTTCTCTCGGCACACACATCACATTTGAGCTCGCGGGCGGCTTGCACGGCCTCCGGTGGAGCTCCAGAAAGAAGCTGGGCGCGAGCGAGTCGTCGAGGAGGTCGGTGTCCGGTGGCCTCGTGCACTCGCTTGACTGCAGCCCGAACAGCCGGGGTGATTTCGCCCTTGAACGGCTCAGTCACCTCGTCCTCGGAATCGTCGCCGCCATCAAAGGTAAAACCCTCGCCCTCGAGGTGGTCGCTAGAACGTCGTGGTAGAAGTCAATCGCACCCGGCACGGCGGTGGTCTGGTAGCACTGGTGCACTGCAGTGGCACGCGTGCCCTGCCTCGTCTCAAAGTCGAACTGCGCCTCAAACGCAGCCACCAAGGCCTTGCTAAGGCCGGCTTTGGTGCGGTCGCATGACCTCACCACCGCTCGGTCGAGGAACTTGCTGACCACAGCCTGACTCGACGAAAGAAGGCGATGCCCAGCCACCTCCACATAGCGAACACCCAAGGCTTGACGAAGGCGTTTCAAAGCAGGGGCCCGCCAGGCTGAGGAAGAAAGAGGAAGTCGAAAAACGAAGTGTCTCCCCCCCTGATTTGTTCTCGCGCCAGGCGGGCCGCAAAGTTGAGCTAGGTGAGTTCGTGGGCCCTGTGCTGCCGCAGGCTGTCGCCGGACTTAGTCATGATAGCGAGGCGGTCCCAGCTGGTCGTCGGCACGGTCAGCACCAGGAAGTAGGGCTGCTCACGGCGCATTTCGGTCAAGACTGCCTGCCGGTGCTCACGCAGGGTCAGGTCGTAGCCGCCGTGGTGCAGCCAGGGGCCGGCAAAGGTGTGCCCGCGAACTTGAACCCAACGGCTCACCAAATCAAGAGGCGCTACGGCCTCAGCCGCCAAAAGCGGCACTTCCATCACAAAGATCTCGTTCATGGCGCGGCGCAGGCTGGCATAGTGGTCGGCCAGCATCGCCTCACGAACTTGCCGGGGCGAACATGAAATGAGCAACTGCTCGCGCCGATGCCTGCTCCACGCTTGCGTGACCAGCTGTTGCTGGCCTGGCTTTAGCATTCGGACCTGGGCAGCTGAAGGCATCCCAGCTGCTCCCGTCTGGGGTCCGCGGTCGGCTCGCTCGGCTTCGCCGTCTCGGCTTCCAGGTCGATCGGCGGCACGTTGGCCCAGTCCTCGTCGCCCTCCATGACCGCGTCCGGCACCTGGACGCTCGCGGCCTGGATCTGCATCACGTGCTGCAACACCTGGCTCATCATGGCCTGTTGCTGCTGGCTGGCCGTCTGGAGCATCGCCTCGTACCGCTTGTCCATCGCCGCCATGAAGGACGTGAAAGCATTCATGTGTTCGTTGCTCATGCCGTGGGCGGGCCGTAGTGGTCGAGGCGGGTTGCGGCTTCACATCTTTCAGCACCGCCATCACAGGCCGAATCTTCGCCTTCAGGTCCTCGACCTTGTCCTTCTCGGAGACCGTCACATGAAGCAGCGTCGCAAGCTTGAGGAGGTCGGCCTTCAAGGTCGGGAGGCCGCCCCTTGGTCCAATCAAAGCCCGTGCTGCCTGAAGACAGTCTGTCTCTTTGGCAGCCTCGGCCTCGGCTTCCTTCACCATCGCTGCCCTCACCCGTGTGGATCTCCCCCTCGAGGTCGACACGGCCAGCATGCCCTGCAAGAAGGGGTCCTCCAGGAAGGAAAAGCGAAGACCGAACCTCCCCCGGAACCAGGTCATAGCTGAAAGGGTGGCCGCCGTCCAGATGCCGCGGCCCAGCCAACGTCGCAGGAAGGCTCCATGCTGCGCCATCGTCTCCGCCTGTGCTTTCCAAAGGGACACCGAAGACACAGAGGGCCAAGGAAACGGCAAGTACCGCAAGTCGGGCCGCTTTACCAAGGCAAGTAAAAGTCCTTGCTTGGCCCAGCCCCAGCGAGCCGCCACGCGCATTATCACGCGCTTTCAGCGCACCATCGTCACGATGAGAAAGTCGAGGTCGCCTGCGCCGGGGTACCCAAAGCCATCGAAGCCAGGCGCCGCCGTGGGCCGAGCGCCGCCGCCGGGAAAAGCCGCCGCCATCCTTGAGACAAACCGCTTCAGAGGAGGCAGCCGGGGCACCCGCGGTCACAGCTCCAACGCACATCGGGCCGAAGTTATCAAGACGGAGTTGTACTCAAAGGCGGCACGGCCAAGCTGCAAGCTCGCTTCAGTCATGTAGTGGCTGTGCTCATCACCGTCAGAAGCTGCATGCGACGCACCCCTAAGCAGTTGCTGCGCCCACGTTTTGCAAGGAAGCGAAGTCTCAAGCACTCCGTCGGGGCCCAGCTTCCGCCACCTTGTGGCCGGCAAGGGCGGCCAGGACTTAGGGATCAGAGGCAATGCCAGGTGCCCGGCCGAAAGCTGTGCCAGTCGCACTTGCGAGTCGCCAAACACACGGCACGATAAAGTGCGCTTGGCGAAGTCAAGGATTCCCCCGACAGCGTCCAAAACATCACGGCCGAGCAGCAGTCCTAAAGTCGGGACTGGCACCGAAGAAACCCACACTAAAACGAGGTGCCCAGCAAAGTCAATAGGCACCCGTCAGCGAGTAGTCGAGGGTAGCACACCTCCATTGCCGAAGCGGAAACGCTCAGTCTCGGGGGCCTCCTGGATCAAATCGAGGATGCCTGCCGGAGCGTCCTGAAGGAGGTCAATGTAGTTCCTTATCCAAGCTTCCCCGGCGCATGTGCGATTGCAAGCGCTGTCGAGCGCCCCGACAACCGCCTTATCAGCCGTAGGCCCGCGAGCAGCCGAGGCAACATGAACCTCAACAGCCCGCGCCGTGGAAAGATCAAGGGCCTGCTCCAGCACATCACCCGCAACCTCGGCCGAGATCATCATGGTCTCGTTCTCCAGCACCGCGACCGACTCAGTCTGGATCACCTCGTGCTCGCCGACGGCCTCCGTGATCTTAACGTGCTTGGGGACGCCGGCCTTTGTCTTTGCTCGGCCGAGTCCTTGCCCTGGCTTGGTACAGCCCTCATCTCCAGCCCAGTGCCCGGGAAGCCCGCAGTCAAAACAAACATGTTTGCCGCTGGAGTTCTTGGCGGCGATTGCCGCCGCGGCCCTTCCCCTTTGCACTGCTTCCAACACCTGGCCCCTTGAAGCCTCTGTCTTTTCTGACCTCAGCCAGCTTCACCCTGGCTTCCCGCATCGAAACCAAAGCCTCGGCAATAGCTTCGATTCCTTGCTCCAGGGCTTCCAGGTGCATGGGGTCAATGCCCTCCTCCTCGGCTTCAGCGATCTCCTCCGCCAAGTTCTGCACCTCAGTCTGGAGGACTTCCTCCAGCGACGCCTGCTCCTCACCGGCCTCGATCGCCTCCTGTTCTCGCCGTCGTCGGCTTCAATCTCAGCCTCCGGCTCGTTCTCGGTCACCTGGGCCTGTCGTAGCGGCGGTCTTCTCCCGGAACCCTGGGACGAAGCCGCCGAAGAAAGCAAAGAGGTTCTCCGCGAAGTCGCCGTAGAAGAAGGAGCGGCAGTCGCCGCAGGCTGTCCGAAGATGCGGCGCACAGTCAGTCGATTCGAAGCTGCCCGGTCCAAACGCCGGAACAAAGGGTCCTGAGCATGAAGATCCCTGAAAAGCCGCAGGCACTCAGCTTCGATCGTCGAGTAGGCTTCGGCTCCTTGAAGGGCCGTCTCCAACAGCTGCCGCGGCAAGGCGTCGAGCCCAAGCTTCTCCTTGAAAAACCAGCCAACCTCAGCGTCCGGCAGCTTCACGCCCTCGCCCTTCAAGTCGGCCACGGCCGTCCGGAAACGGCTGGAAAAATCAGCAACTCTCTCTGCCGGCTTCCGGGCAAGGTGCAAGTAGAACTGGGTCCGCAACTCACCTCGGCGATCCAGCACGCTCTGGCCGTTCAAGGTCTCCAGAGCCTTCATAAGCTTATTCAAGCCACTCAGCAGGTCCTCCGGGGTGATCACCACATCCTCACCGGTCTCCGGGTCGCGGGCCTTCTCTTCACGTTGGTACTCCAGCTCCTCGGGCAGGAACTCCTCGCCACGTTGTCTTACTATGCCAGTCTGGCGCATCAAGAAGCGGGCCGCCAAGTTGTAGCGGCGGGTCCCGTCTAAGTCCAGAGAGCTGGTCCACCAACTCATCTCCCGCTTGAAGGCCCTCCAAGTCAAGGGCGACCCATCCCAAGTAGGGCACCTGCTCCAGGCGCCACCATATTCTTTCTCGGCCTCAGCCATGGCTGCTCACGTAGATCTTGAATTCCGGCACTTCCAGGAACGAAGGGCCGCCTTGCAAAGTGATACGCGACCTTGGTCCCTCAGCTTTCCCCGAGGCGGCCTCCGGCTGAGCTTTCAGCGAAGAGGTAGCCGAGGATCGTGTAAAGGGCCCGGAGGTCAAGGTTGAGGAACTCGAAGCGGCAGCGGCGCAGCGGCAGCAAAGAGGGCAGCAACCAAAGGGTGACCCCGGGCGGCCAACTCAGGCTCCGGTGCCACTGTGCAAACAGGATCGCGTGCGACCAACGCAAGGAGGCACGCTCAGCAGTCTGCCATTTTCCGCAGCACGAAAGTCGGCTAAAGGCCTTTGAGAGGTAAAGGCCGCGAGGTCTGCAGTATCAAGAGCTAACGTGTCATGGCAGAAGCTTTATCAAAGATTGTGGGCACACTTCCGTGTGATGGGCATGACGAGCAGAATCGCCGAAAGCCGGGCTCCCGTCGGGTGCATGCAGATTACAATCTGAACTTGCGGATTCCACCCCCGCTTCGCGATAAGTTGCGACGGCGTCTAAGGGCAGGGCTACTCCAGCATCCATCAAGGGAGTATCAGATTCCTGCCCGCGACATCCCACAAAGCAGTGTACAAACTTGCGCGCAAAGACTCTTTGGCAAGAAGCGGTCCATGTCTGAGCCCATCATCTCACGGAGCATGTTGTGCAACATGTCGCTGACAATGGCTGGCTCCAGGCCTGACCACCACACTTTTGGAGACCGGAAAACGCCCCCCCCGGGTTTCTGAGCTGAGGCAGCATCCCTTCGGCTTCTCCTCCTCTATGCGGGACTCGGCTGGCCTGAAGTGGAAAGCTACATGCCCGAGTTGAGCCACAGGTAGCTCAGCTCTGTCCTAGGTCCTAGGTACCGAGGCATCCACACCTCCTGAATCTCGTCTTCCTCCTGACGTAGACTTGCAGCGCGCGCCTGTTACCTAGATAGTGACGCCAGACAATGCCCTGGGACCTGGCCTCTTCCTGGACGTACCTGGGCTGACTAACCTGGGTCGGCTGGACGCCCATCTGCTGGCCTGGCACAGCGACAGCGGATACTCGCACCTGCCTGGCCGAGCAGCAGCCGACCACCGCCCACGGCACCGTCACCCCCACTGCCTCCCCGCCGCTATCGCGAAGACATCATCAACATGGTCACCCTTCGGACCTTCCCTATCATCAGCGTCCCCACTGCAATCACGACGGATCGTAACATCATGGTGACGGTGACGTTCATGGTCACAGGCATCGTTAGCGTAGGCACCAGGACAGTCATCTTGTTATTCCAACATCGTGTTCTTCACCTACCACCAGCATCATCATCCTCATGATCACGGCTCGGTCAGACGCCTTTAACTGCGTGCGCGGCCTGGTTTCATCGCATCGGCCCAACATGCTCGATGAGCTCTCGAGGGGGACGGCGAGCAGAGAGCTCTTCAGTTCGAAAGCAGTGCTGCTTGACTACACCATAAGCAGGACCACACACTAACAGTCTTAAAATAAAGGAGCAGGAGACTAAACCCTTGGATCAGAGCAGATGTTCATGCGGGGCGAGGCGGGTGGAAGGAGTATCTCATGCCGTTCCATCCAAACCACGTAAAGAGTAAAAATCACTCAAGCTCAAAACTCGAAGTACCTGTCTCACTTCATGTGACTGCAAAACCCGAAGCAGATGTTTAAGGCAGATTGACCCGCGTGGTTCTGCGTCGAACACAACTTATCCCTGCCATGCCCTTCTCCGACTCTTGCGAGTCATGCCTTGCAGCACTTTATCCAGAATCTCTTGGGCCTCCGTGCGGGCATCAAGACAGGGGAAGTACTGCTCAGGTCAGAGTCCGAGCCCCAAACGAGAACTTCTAAAGGCTTGTCGTCCATCGCCTCCAGCCGCAGATGTCGACAGTGCCAGAGTGGGGTCGTCTGGCAGCGCGCCTTTGCCATGCTCACTGCCTCCTGTGCAGCAATCAAGGCTTCGTCGTTCTTACCGCTGACCTGCCAAAAAGGACACCCCCCCCCAACCAGAATATGGATGCATGTTACCCAATTCCGCTGTTGCTAAGGCTCCTGCAAGCAGAGCCTGTGCTTTCATGTTCACCTGAAGACTCTCAAACTCTAGCTGCAGCATCTTCACACGGCCGTCGGCTCTCGGGCTTCCGACGAAGGTGCACTCGCCAAGCTGGTAACCTCGACTCGGACGGGTGGAAGACGCCGTGGCCAAAACGGCAACGTGTAAGCCGAGTACCCACATCTTGGTAGATCTTGATGCCCTCGTCAGCACCGTCCAGAGCCTCTCGACAGCCAGCAAGGCAGCTCTCAAACATCCTCAGAATTATTTGGGCACGGCCCCAGGACCCGGCAATCTTCAACTCATGTGAGCCGCGTGCTAAAGCCGCACGCGTTTCAGAACGGTGTCACAGATTGCATATAATACGGCAAGAGTGCCGGGTGTTGCCATGTAAGCCTTATCGCATATCATCAAATAGGCGATTGGTTTGCTCGAACAGGCCTCCTGATACCTGCCGCTGACCAGGTTGACTTCCGACAAGGCGTAGAAGCAATCAGCTATGGTCTCAGTCACATAGAGTCTGAGGCTCAGGGCTATAGCAACTACTGCAAATGCTTTGCCAGAATGATGGGCCAGAATGAAGGCTGCAACAGACAGTGTACCTGCAGTGCAACATGCGCAAACCACATGGGGCGTTGAGGGCTGCACCTGCTGATGGCCCAGCTTGTCTGCTATTCTCTTTGCCTTGGCATCCGTGACACGGTCAGTCGGATGCCGACAGTACACCGGGTTCAGCCGACTATGCAAGATTCGCGGCAGGTTCTCGGTGACTCCATATTCATATATTCGACTGAGTCGTCACCGAGTCGTCCGAAAACCCGAAGTGCAAGGAAGTCGTATTCTCTGACAAGGCTGTAACATCTGCAAGGAGGTGCTCACGAGAGGCTCAACTCTCGCTTGCAAGTACTTTACAGCGTAAATGCCCACATAGGTCGGGTGGCCGCAACAAGCATCATCATGACCGCACGAGGTGCCCGGCAGCCATCAGGTAACACATGCAAGTAATAACGTCATTTCGTGACCCGCTCGTGGCATTCCCCAACTTGGCACACTTCGCATGACCCTCCAGCTCCACGATCCCCATGCTGGAAGCAGGTATCGAAAGACTTGCTCGTGCCTAGAAACAGCACTTGTGATAACAACCATGATGCAAGACGGACGTTCACTTGCGTGTATGCCTGACTTAAGGCTGTCAGACTTGTTCCAGCAGCTGAAACAGGAACCCGGCGCGTGGTCGTGTTTGCATGCGCTCCCGTCAGGGAGAAAACGGAAGCCGAAGTTCGCCAT
Organism: Symbiodinium sp. CCMP2592; assembly: GCA_905221615.1. Taxonomy (NCBI): domain Eukaryota; class Dinophyceae; order Suessiales; family Symbiodiniaceae; genus Symbiodinium; species Symbiodinium sp. CCMP2592. The sequence continues at coordinate 1,767,098 of CAJNDT010001668.1, read as the reverse complement.
CCTTGCATTCCTCTGCGACTCTAGGGAATATAATACAGTATACTATACCACCTGGTTTAGCATAGTATAGTACAGTATATTGTGACATAAACTAGCATATATATGTATATATATATAATAGTACATATAGTATAGCATAGCAGGATCTGACCTATTGCCGAGTACAAAACGGAGAACTTCAGAAGACGGGGCCCGAGCAGCTATTCCAGCTTTTTCTGCCTCAGTCTGCAAGCTTTCGTTATCCTTTCGCTGACTCTCTCCGCCTATGTACATATACATAGACATATACATAAATACATATGTAAATACATAAATATCTGGAAAAAGATACACAGTTATAAATAAATGTATATATATATATATATACATATGCCCATGTCTATGCAGGCATGTACATGGCCCACTACAGACGCGTAGACATTTTAGCACTCGCACTCGGCAAGCAGGCGCCTAGACATACGTTTGCATGTACACAGACGTACATCCACAGCGGCTTTCCGTGTCCTACTTTACTACAAACAAGACACGTCAAGAGGACGCCTCCTCTCCGAAGTGTCCTTGGGATGCTCTTGGGAGCCCGCTTTTGAGAGCTGCTCTTCGAGCTCTCGGCTCCCTCGCATCCTGCACCAACGTCTCGCAAAACACACCTCTAAAAAAAACATCGAAGTCGACTCTAGAAAAACGTGTTTTTCGAGATCGTTGCAACAAATACTTCGCCTTCCGTTCTCGACCTGGCAGGTGAAAACAAGAAAAGGCTCTCGTGCCAGGTGTCAGCACAGCGAGGGCGAGGTAGATCAGACCAAGGCCCGTGCGAGCTGCGCAATGAAGGAAAGATGAGCCTCGACGGTGAAGAGCAGCGTCCCAGCCTGACTTTCATCCCATCTCACATTTCAATTGCTTGCTGTCTCTGCCGGCAGGCACAGGCCTCCGCGGCCTTATCACGAGCCCTCTTGCAAAGCGCATGTGCTTCGTAGGCAAGTCGAACTGCCTGCCGGCCACACCGACCAATGCAGCAACTGCAACACGACGACAATGCTGCATGTTGTCGCACAGTGCTGCAACAGCCACTCGTGTGCGGCGTGCGCTGCTTCTTCGAAGGCTCTGGCCAGAGCCCACCCAGCCCACAGCCTCTGCAGGCTCCTGCTTGGCAATGTGAATCTTGGCCATGCTGTGCAGCACTTGGGCCAACCTCCAGGCTTGTCACAACTCTGCCCGGCTTGACGCAGAGCACATCAAGGAGCTTGGCACAGGTGAGCTGTTGCCCTACTCCAGGACCCTTTGAGCGCCGCGCAAACGCCTCTCACCCAAGTCCTCAAAGATCTCTTGTGCTTCCAGCAACCACTTCTCAGCCTCGTGGCGGTCTAGGGATGCAACCTGAACGAGAAGGTGTAGCAAGTCCAGCCTCCTCTAGCTGACCAACCATCTTGTAGACATTGGCTGCCAGTAGCAAACCCTGACAAAGTCTTGAAGCGGACAGGAAGCTTTCAGCTCTCGCCGAGGCTCCCCGCGGTTGCTTCCCCACGACGATCCTGCAGGGATCGGAACGGGATCCGGGATCCGGGGATCGGGTGGGTGGCTGGAAGCCTTGAGCTCCCGAAAGATCGCCACTGCCTCTTCCGCGGTGCTCAGAGCCTGCCGCAGTGAGAGCGACAGAGAGGGAGAGCAAGACAAGAAAGCAAGGAGTGTGGGAGGAACAGAGAGAGATTCCAAGCTGGCTTCCCAAGACTCTTTGCTTTGTGCCTCCTGGTACTCATGCAGCTGGGTTTGGACTTGCCTGGGATCACTTGCATACGGCATACACAGGTGTGTGCGCGTGAGTGAAGCCGGCAGTGTGGACAGAATCAACACCTTGAGAACATTTTGGGACACGTGGCGCAAGCTGTTAGACGGCTTCAAAGCAGAAGCTACGCCACAGTCGATTCCGATTGCTGTACAACAGATCTGAACTTAGCCTGTCAGCGGCTGCGTCGGCGACTCCTGCTCCTGTGGGGCTTTGCGACAAGAGCTTCCAGCGATCGGAAAGCCATGGAGGGCGAAGTTGAAGAGATGCTCTGAGTAACGGAATGTAATGGAGCACGGCACAGAAAGTTGCAGAAGTGCACAGCACCACGTTCGAGATTCAGCAGTACCATATCCGGCAACTGCACTTCAACAACTGTCGAAAGGTTGGAACAGGCCAGTAGGAAAAGGTATACGGTATGGAAGGATTGCTCGGCAAGACATACTGTAAAAGTAAAGGCTTTTTTGGCTTCATCTTCTAACATGAGCATTGCGCCTCCGCCTCCTTGAGGAGGCGGAAGTCCTGTGGTGAAGAACTCCCAGTCCCAGGACTCAAACGATGCAGGAAGAGCCGAACAGCCGAACACCCCGAGCCCCGGCTCCTCTTTCGCCTCTTTCTGGCGGGACGGCTGAGGCTCCTGGCGCTCGGAGCGCCAAGACTGCACTTGATGATCACAGGTCTGCGACAAGGGAAGGGTCAAAGGAGAGGCTCTGTCCTGCTCCTCTTTCTCCCGCTTTTGCTGCTGCCGCTGCTGCTGCTGCTGCTCTCGTTATTCTGCTTCTGCTTTTTCGCGGCTGCGTTGGCGGCTTCAGCCGCAGCTTTCCTTGCATCGTCATTGTCACCTGCATTGCCTGCACCAGGTGCATCAGGTGCCGCGCCTTCGTCCTCGCCTCGGCGAATCGAGTCTAAGCCAAGCACAGGGCTGAAGAAATGAGGTCTCCTTGCACTCTGCACTTTACTTACCTTTGGTTAGTAGGGAATGGAGGACTGGAGTACAATTATAACTACTGTTACTATCATTCTTCCATTCCTTACTAACCAAAGGTAAGTTTAGACAAGTGTCTGGAGCTGGCTCCTTCTTCTTGCTCCGGCTCCTCTTGCTCGTCCTGCTCCTCTGATTCCGTGTCGTCTTTCGGCTCCAAGCCTTTGGAGCGGAAGACGTCCCTGAGGCCCTCCTTGGGAGACGGCACTGGGTACTCTGTCTCTCTTGCTTGCTTGCCCGGCGTTTGAGCCAGAGGGGAGGACGCCTCCCTCTCTCCCTCTCTCTCCCTCTTCCCATCTGAAGCTCCTTCACTCCTTGCTCGAGTATGCGTCATTACTGTTCGGACCAGCACGTCGTGACAATGCACTAGACGATGGCGAAGCTGTTCATGGCGTTGGCAGCGCTCTGAACAGTCGAAGTGTTGAAGTGGAACCAGTCTGAGCTGCAGGCGAGGACGGAAACTCAGATGTTCATTCAAATCACGGAGTCATAGAGTGAGGAAGGAGTGTTTGTGCATGTGTGTGAAACTCGAGAAACGGAACCTGCTCATGCACAGCTGCTCAAAGGACAACGGTATGAAGTGAAGCCGACAAACAGTGGCAAAACAATGAAACAGCACAGATTCCCGATACGATAACATGCCTACGTGGGAACTGGAAAGAGGTCGATACGACTGAAGAAAAAACCGAAACAAGTCGTCAGAAGAACACGCGACATTAAGTAATGCAAGCAGTCACGAACTCATGGAGGAGCAACTTAAATCTTACAACCGTCCTGTGTGGGTGAGCTATGGTGGGGTGCAAAGCGGCAGCTCGACCAGCTGGCAGCCATCAACAGCATCACCTGCTTCCGTGAATGACGGAAGACTTCCTGCTGAATAACAAGTGGCCGCTTTGGCCTTGCATCAACTGCAGAGTGCCTACCTAGTCAGAAATCAAGTGGTGGGTCGGCTTCCTCCACGCAGCAAGCCGACTGACATCGCGACTTTCCTCAAATGCGAGGTGATCTGCTTGATCGGCAAGTAACGATCTTCATTGTGATTGCGACATGACAGAATCACCGCTCCAATGTGTCTGAACCTGCCACGGCCGAGAATCTTCCGGCGGCATCCATGCCAATAACACCAAACCATTAAAACTGACGTCTGGTAAAACTAGCCGTGAAGAACAACATGCCATCAACGACCACTGCGTTTGCCAGCCGATTGTTAGACACATGCCAAACAACAAGACGTCAGTACTACAACAACAAGGAACCGCAGGGAAGAGCACAGGAGAATAGAGAATCCGAAGAGCTGAGGATATACATCTACCAGTACAGAAAACGTAATCAGGTACTACACGGCAAGGTTCGCAAAGGGATTAATACCATGCGAAACAGGAACACCAGACCGCATAGCCGTTTCGACTTCTCAATCCCAGTCCACTCCGCAACGCATGTCGAACCTGCAGACATCAAGGTGTGATAGCACGCCACTGCAGAGAGCAGACAACTGTAATGTCGCTTATATTATCCGGAATCTGCATAAACCATTATATCTCATGCACTTTGAAGGTGTAACACGAACAGTCTGTGCCGGATTGAGATAAGCGCATGCTAACACGGTTGAACTTGCAAACATGTAACATGTTTGGGCAATAAATATATATATATATATATATTATAGATATTATATATATATATGAATATGCATCTGATGCATACAGGTGTAGACCGTAGTAGCTGCGCATGCGGCTGCAACTATCGAGCACAGAAGTTGGCAGATTCGTAGGTATCTGTGCACTGTGGGGGTTTGGGCAACTCTGGTCATACCCCCAATACAGCTAACATAAAAATGTGTACATATTCAACTACAACATGAATCCTGTCGGGCCATCTGCACAGGCACGGACTCACGAATGAGAACGGCTGTGACATGATGTAGTCGAGTCTCCAGCGCTTTTTCTTTCCCGGAGGCCGGGCCGATACCGAGACTCTCCACCAGCGGTGGGAGGGTCGGATCCTGCATGACCTCCACAGTAGCAGCAAGCACTTCTCTGAACTTCGGAGCCGGCAACCCAGTTGAAGAGGGCAACGTGTATAGCTGACATGGATAGCAAAACCTTGCCTGCTGCAAGGCCTCCCCCGCATCGCTGAGGTCCTCATCGGCGGCTGCTCGCCTTGATAGCGTTGTCTTAGCCCAGGTGTGCAACCAAGAGCCCGGCACTCTCAACTCCTCGGACCCAACATTTCATGCCACCGAGGCTCTTCAGGTTTTCAGATAGTTTATTCAGCATGGTGAGGCTGTACTCGATGCCGGTTTTCACGGCTGCTTCGTTTCGAAGCTGCGCTGCTTTCATCTTTTCTGACACACGCTCCAGCTTCGCCCGGCTGTGCTCCAGCTCGGATTTCAGCGCGGCGTTCTGCTCCAGGAGCGCAGCGTTCTGCTCTTGGAGCGCGGTGTTCTGCTCCTGAAGCGCGGCGTTCTGGCTCTGGAGCGCGTCTCCTGCTGCACGAGGATGAATAGGGCGAGTGAAGGAGAGAAGAAACTAAGGGCTAATGAGTGACAAAGCGATGCTCACTGAGTAAGCAAGTAAAACCGAGTGAACATGTGAAGGTGGGTATTCACGGGTATTTAAGAAGCCGAATCATCGTGTACGCCTGAAGTGACACTCCAAATTTCCATATCACTCTGTCGTCATGTCTGACATTTTGGGAAGCCTCTCAGCTAGACGAGCTGGTGAGTACCCGTTCACATGTCGCTCTATGTCGCTTTGCTCCCTCGCTAGATTGGGCACCCACTCCCCCAATGCCATCCCCACCAGATCTCTGCAACCTCGACAACCGCACTATTCTCAGCGATTCCTTTCTATGCCCTGGTTCATTCTCATCCCCACTCCCAAGGAAGCATCACGTCTTTCCTGACCTTGCCTGCAGCTGCTCCAAGCGCTAAGACTAAACTTAGCGAGCTTTAGAACTGAGCGCCACACTTTCGGCTTCGTTCTTCTCGGAGGTCTGGCGTGCGTCAGTGAGCTCCTCCTCCAGCACTGTCTTCGCCGCAAGCGCCTCGGCCATGAACTTTGAGAGAACAAGGACGCGACAGAATCGAAAGGAAGGCAGCATGCCGGCCGCCGGCCTTCTCCTCCTCCTTCTCTTTTTCTTCTTGGAGCTCTTCTCCTGCGATATGCACCAATATACGTACAGTAACGGCTGCCAGGATAGGCAGTGCCACCAGAACACACCCTCTACAATGAATGTAAAATCTGAGAGCAACGCTTTCACGGATCGCATCCGTCAGGTTCTGCCTGGCATCCGCCAGTTGCCGCTTGTCCTCACTGGTGCATCGATGCTAATACACCCCTCACTGCAAACTGTCCTGCACAGTGTGCCACATTGCACACGCACACCGAACAGGACAGCGTTCATGGGATGATCACGGTGGCTACTGGTGGCGAAAGGACTGAGAAATCTTGCCGAAATGTCTTCTTGTAGCAATTGCGGAGTTGAGCACCCCCAATCGATGCCAGCCCTCCTGATTCAATCAAGCAAACTTTCTCTAACAGCGGCGCCTCCTCTCTTGCCTCCTCGTACTGGCTCTCCAGTGAGTTCATTTGGTCCCGCAGCAGGTCTTCCGTTGCTCTCGCCTGCGCGAGTTCGCGCTCCAGGTTGGCCATCTTCTGCAAGGTTTCTGGATCGTCCACTGGATCCACTGCAGCCGCTCCCGAGGACGCCGGTGACTGCTTCGTGGTCTGCAAGACCTGGGCCTTGGCTTCAGCTCTTGCAGCCCAGCAAGCTTTTGATAGAAGCTTTCCCAACACTTTTTTACCAGATTCGTGCACATTCCCCTCGGAATCAACCCTTTTAAGGTACTCGGCTCAGAAGTTCAACAACACTTGGAGTCGGCTACAGCTGGATGACGGTCTCTGATGCTCGTTCTGCTCAGCAGGGGTTGGAGGAAAGCTGTCAAGGCTTGAAGAGAGACACACCGGATTTGTCACCCTAAACAGGACTTCGAGAGAAGACATTGGAAAAAAAAACAGTCGATGAGTGGACCATCTGGCGACAAGAAGAACAAGGTAAAGCAAGCCACGTACCGGTGCACGTTTTGGCACAGACTGTCGGCATGGGGGTTCGTGCTATCTGATCTTCCAGCTAGTGGGGTTGCCTTTGAAGGCGGCGGCTGCTGCTGCTTCCGCTGCATGTGCTTCTTTGTTGCTTTGTCTCTGTTGCAACATCGTTGGTAAAGCGCTGCCGTGTGCCTGCTGTTGTGTCAAGATTGCCCTTAGTCTTACATTCGCTGTGCATGGGCTTTGTTGGAGAACTCCTCCGAGTCTATCGACATCTGTCGAGAAACACCCAGAGTGGTTCAGCCACCGCCTGCATTCGCAAGCCACTGAGCAATGTACGGTAGCACATTATAGTATAGTATTATTATAGTATAGTAGTATTTTCGTATATTCTATATTATAGTCATAGTATATTATAATATATATATATATATATATATATATTATAGTATATTATACACCATTGCGTCGAGTCGCTGAGTTCTGCACGACTTGGCGGCACCGGCTTGACACGGCCCCAGCCATGGCCGCAATCATGCCCAGGTTCATGAAGCCGGCGGAGTCTTGCTTTGACCTTGGCCGTTAGGGTTTTCGATTTTTTTTTTGAACGCCTTTTTCCCACCTGGCAGTTAAGGTCGGCGAAACCCCCACAGTTGTGGGGCCGTTAGGGTTTAGAGTTTAGGGTTTCGGGTTTAGGGTTTACGGGAGACTGTAGAAGCAGGCTTCAGGAATACACTCCTCAATCCGAGATACGCCGCAGTATCAGCATATTGCGGTGGCCTAAGAAGCTCTGGGCTCTCGGCATGAGACACTAGGGCAACAAATAGACTCCTGCTGTTGTCATGCAGCGAAACGTCGTTTTGTAAGTTCCTCGCTCGATGCCTGCAGGGTAGTCTGTGCACTCCTCCTTGACGGGCACAGGAGCCTGCCAGGGGAACGCACAGATGCTGGAAGCACAGAGTGGCAGCAAGCCGCCCCATATTCTCGCCTTGGGAAGCGGCGCATTGGAGGTGGTCGCTGCAGCAGATTCAGGCGGCACAGGCGGCACCGGCTCCTCCGTCTCTGCAGCCGGCGGCGCGCATGCAGAGGGTGTCGATCGTTTGGGCCTTAGCAGTGAAGGTACGAGGCGAGAAGTGTCGCAGTACTGCGATGCACAGTAGTTCATTTCATGTCCAAGGCTGGTTACTTCAACGTGAAAGAGACAAGCACGCATTCCTCGGAGTTTGGGTCGGAGCCGTTGCGTGATCTGCTGTCGGCATATGCGCTCACACGACCTTCAAGCGCCCAGATGCTCTTTGCTGGACAACCTGCTGGGGTGTATCCTTGGCTTCACAGTCCACGAAGTTTGGCAGCACAATCCGATCCAAAAGTGGAGAACAGTGGCATGCATGTGTTTGTGCAGGCATGAACCCTTAGCTGCAAAGTCTACGGGATTTGGTCAAAACCCGAGAAGAACCACCTCACCCACCTCGAACAAGAATGAGAAGAAACAGCGGCACGTAGAGACGTAGAGTTGCATTGCTCCAGGCATGCAGGTGAATCTTCAACGGACTTTCTCAGCATCCCGATATCTTGGCGAGCCTCGCTGGCGCCCGCTTCTCTGACGCGCGGCTCGCTGCCGGCGATGCCTGAGAAGCAAAGCCACACAGGCGAAAAAAGCCCAAAGGAAGTGGGGAAGGTTTGGCAAAGGCGAAAATTGACGAGTTCGACATAGTTCTGTGTCTTCGACAACACTGCCAATACTGCCAGAGGAGCCTTGGGCGTTGTTGCGCCAGGCTTCGGCCTGTCGAGGAAACTCAAGTTCTTACATCGAACAGACACAGCTCCGAACTCATGGCCATGCCTTCCACTTTTGGCTATGAGCAGCGCGGAGGCTTTGGTTTTGCTGGGAAGGATCTTCAGCTTGGGTGGACTTGCTGTCTTCAGCTTTGGTGGACTTGTCGTCGGCTTGACCGGACTGGTCTTCGGCTTAGGCGGACTGGTCGTCTTCGGCTTAGGCGGACTGGTTGTCGCCGGCTTGTTGGGCGGTCCCGGTTGTGGCGTCTTGTAGGCCACCTTCGCTTTGGCCGGGATAACGTGCCCTTTGCCGCCTTTTCCGGGCCCACCCTTGCCGGGGGGAGGCGGCGGGGAGACGCCCTTCGCAGCAATAACCTTGCTGAAAACGGACTGCATGGCTAGGGAGTACATGGCAAACTCATAGTTGCCGTGTGTAACATCCAGGGGCTTGCTTGTTGAGCTGTCTATGCAAAGCGCCAGCTTCGTCCACAAGTTCGCGAAAGCGTCTTCATCTCGATGCCTACAGCAGCAGTACTGGATTGACTAGTCTTGCACGTCAGGGCACATAATGTTGGACTCTGCTTGCCGGGGCCGTGTCGGAGTGTTCTACGCGTTTGCCCTCTTCAGCCCTGCTCAGAGCCGCCGGGTGTGCACATCACAGGGAGCTTTCCAGAAGATGCCACAGCGAAACCTTGCTTCATCAAAGTTCAGCCAGCCACAGCACAGTGTTCAGACGCACGTATGCCTGCAAGTTGTGCCGACCAAAAAGATGAAGGTTTCAGTGATACAGATGGCCTGCCCGCTTCGATCTCCGATATCTTCTAGTATCCAGATTGCCTCCGGCAAAGGCCAAATGCGCGATGTGCTTTCATCCCGTTCGTTAGAATAGCGTCACGCCTCCTGCGCTGCTTGGAGTGCTTCGGGGTACTGCTTCGTGGCACAGCGCAGAGCCGCCTCAAAGCTGGTTGGATCTAGCTGTGCATGTTCACTTACATACAGCATGTTGGCCCCGATGCCGCAGCATTGCCTAGGAGCCACACCACAGAATGCAGCATGACAGCCTCCCATGGCAGGTCCTTCGATATCTTCGATAATGTCGATGCTATTTAGACCACTCATTCTCACTCTGTCCTTATGCGGCTGTGACTGTGAGACTCATGGCTAGATTTTGTCCGTTCCGCCTCCAACTCCTTGATGATATCCAGAGCTTGGAGGGCATTGTCCAGGGCCTGACGCCCGAATCTTTCACAATCTCTCCAAACGCTTACGTGCGAAGGCCGCGAACGTGCACGTGTGCCTCTGAAGGTCTTCTCATGTTGTACTGGACGGACGCGATCTGATCCAAGGCAACTGCCTGCACGAAAAAAGTCTGATGCGAGGATTTCCAAGCTGCCCACTCCTACAGCGGAAAGACTTTGCCGACGCTGTATGTGCGTAATCGTCCAAAGTGGCCTCGCCGCGCTTGTACCGCTGACCACGAAACCTGAAGTCTCCGTCACTGCCAGTGCACATCTGGGGTCCGCTGAGGCAGCGGCTGCTCCAGTGCGGCCTCGGCTACCTCGATACCCTTCAGGTCGTTCTGAGCTGTACCTCGGAGCCACAAACAAAGGCTTTGCACGCCTTGGAATTCTCCAGGCTTCTAAACTCTTGGCCCGCTGCAGTGGGCCTTGACGAGCAGCCGCAAAGCATTCGACCTTACCCGGAGACTCTCCACGAACCCCCCCGGCCGTTTCGCTGTTTCTCTTTAAGGCTTCAGCTGTCCCGACAAGCTGTTTTTGGCTCGGTAGATGGCCATGGCATCTTCCGCTGCCTGGCTGGAGGGTGGAAAAATTCTGATCCTGCAGATCCTCTGCCTTCCAGCCTGCAGCATCTTCATGTCATCCTGCAGAGGGCATGTGACGCCAAACCAACACCAGCATCTTCAGTCCGTGGCACTGTCGCCTTGCACGACTTGTGGAACTCGGCAAGGCTCATGAGCTCTGCAGCCTGTGAACTAGGGCAGTGTCGTGCTGTATCATGCTCCTGCTCGCTTCGTTCACGTGCACAGGAACCAGGATGCTCAGGATGCTTCATTTTCGGACCTCTGGGCAACACTACAGCAGCGCACAAGAGTGGCTGCCAATGGACTCACAGCTGTCCAGTATTGCAGAGCATCGCACAGCCAACTCTCCAGATTGGAGCCCTCTCTGCCAACGATACTTTGACCTCCTTGACCTCTTGTCTTTTTGTGATTCCGTATGATCTCCGATGTCCGGATCTGGCTTCGCCTCGGAGGAGGCCTCCGAGTCCAGCTCGAACGCCGAGCTTCCTGCGACCGCATGTTGTCGACTGTCTCCAGCCCGAATCTGCGGGCCGGTAGCCACTAGTAGCCACGTCACATCTCTGTGGCTGCAGTTTATGTTCCTTGTCGCCAAAGCTCCAGCTGAGGAAGCATCGCAGCGGTTGCTAACCATGTCGTGCTGGCCGCTTTGCTGAAGCGAAGCCACCAAGCCACTCCAGACCAGAACAAAGTATCTGTAGACCCGCGGTGTAGTGGGGCTTCCTCGCCGTTCGACTCGATGGCATACTCGTACTGCAGAAGCACCACCTTTTGTGCATGTGGTGTGGGCACTCCTTGCTGGCATCGCACAACTGTCCTACGCTTACCGCAGGCTATAGGGGTTCGGTTCATACGGCCGCATGTTGAAGACTGATGTTCCATCCGGAAGACTTCCTACTGATCCAAGTGTCTCAACCGGTGCCAAACTCTGTTGTCCAGCACCAAGATGTCTCCGGCCAGCGCAGCCACGTTGTCGAGGGTGACCTCTAAAATCCCCATAGGGCGCGCTTGCACTTTACGTTACTTTGCATGGGTTTGGCCCTCGTTTTCCGAAGCTCGAGTTGAGCCACAGCATGCGGGTGTAGTGTGATTCATTTTGGACAATCCGGACACATGTTTCAAGCTCACGGCACCACCACACGTCTGGATGGTGGCTAGTTCTGACACGATGTGCGATGACATGCGCAAGGCAAACGTGGGAATGGCTGACAAAAGGAGAAACAGCCTGCACTGCGAACCTGTGCCGTTTTGCGGGCTTGCAACTCATTCCGACCGCATCGTTCGAGAACTCAAGCACTCTTCCGCTGTCAAAGGGTTTTCGTACATCTTTCTCAAGTTACTACCAGATACCACCACTCGCATAGAAAACAGACTCTGGCCCCATTATTGCGAGGACATCTGAAGCTGAGGCTGATTCCCCGGCTATGTTTCAGCCGTCAAGGCCTCCTGCAAGTTCCACCCCTTCAGCCCTTTGTGGGAGCCGGCGATCACCTCCAGCTGCGCGAAGCCTTGGGCCATATCGACGAGAGGCACCACCACAGAGATACCCTCTGCTGACCCTGTTGCAAAATCCAAGTCAAGGTCTGACCATGTCCAAGAGCTTCCGGGCGCGCGCCCGGAAGCCGCACCCGAGTCCGCCCACAGGAGCGATGCTTGCTTCAGCGACAGGGAATCACCCTGCCGCACCGGGACCGGGACCGGCCTGGGCCTGGGACGCTCCTCCTCTTCCACCTCCCCCTCATCTCTCTGACTAAAGCTGCTCTGCTGGAGCTGCGCTTGAAGCACCGGCAGCCAGAGCTTCTCAGCCGAACGCAGCGTGGCAGCAGTCAAAGCCTGAATGCAGTCATGCTGAGAGTCGTGCTGCTGCCAAAAGCTGGTGCTGCATGCTGCTGCATCATGCCACCCTGCGACATCAAGTTGCCACAACCAACTGAGAACGCGGCCAAGTCAGGAAGGCGCCATGCAGCATCCGTGCTCAGCAGGTCTGTCGAATCGTGGCTGCTGTGCCACGACGCGCGGTGAGCTTCGTGCATCAATTGGGCCACATCAGGCATAACTCCTTCTTCAGTCAGCTCTTCCCTGTGATAAAAGCACCACGTATGCCACCCGGCAACACCTCTCGGCATCTGCTGGGGCGAATTTGCATCCGCGTCGTCTTTCTTCTTGAAAGCCAAAGGCCCGAACAGGAGCAACGACAGTGCCGAGCCCCAGGGACCCAAGCGAGAGTTCTCCGCCTCCGTAGCTTTCGGCTGAACCGCAACGTGAGCAACGGACCAGCCTTCGCTGAGCTCCTCCGGGTCGAAGCGCAGCGAGGGCGTGCACTGACCAATCCTGCATGGGGGATCCGGCGAGCGTGGGTAGGCCGACCGGGCGTTATCTTTCACAGCCTCTATAGACTCTAGACACCCGCCTGGAACAGGCTGCATCGAGGAGCGCCTTCAGGGTTGGGTGCTGCATCGACTGCATAACCGATACCAGGTAGCCAGAGGATTCACCAACCAATGCCCCGGCCAGGAATGAGCCAGGAATAAGCAAAGGCATCGAAATTGCAGAACCAATGGCTGCACCAAAGACATCTAGGTTCAAACCACCGGCAGGAGTGAGCAAGGAACGTCCCTGAAAGGTGATGCCTTCAAGTACCCTGGCGAAGGGCCTGCAGTACTCCTGTCCCCTTTCACGCCGAAGTGGCACCACGTTGGCCATCACGGCAACGCCATGCACATCAAGGCATCCACCAAGAGCCACTACATCTGAATTGGAGTTCAACCGTAACCCAGCCGCAAAGCTTTCTTCTGGCCGCGAGTCCGGCGGACTTGAGTGTCTGTAGAACATGTAACCAGCACCGCCTACTGCGCAAACTCCTGCGTGGCTCAGCCAGCGCCCTGCAAACCTCACAGCCCTCTTCATGGATTCGAGCGGTAGGTCTTGAATTTAGAAGGGGTGGCTGCAAAGCCTTGGTACATCACAACAGCGTGCTTCGCGCCCCACCAGTGCTGATCTCTCTGGCCGAGACCATGGCGCAGGGATAACCCCGTAAAGGGCCAAAGCAGCTACAGCGCACAAAGCTCAAGGCCAGCCCCCAGCCCCATGTGCCCAGGATTGCCCAGGCTCGTAGTGTGCAAGATTTGGGGGGCCTCTTGGCAAGCCAGGCCGAGCTCGCTGAAGATTGCACAGGCCTTGGACTGAATCCGTCGCCACAGCTTGGGCCTGTGCAACACACCTGGCCTCGCTGGAACATCGCACGGCCTGATCACCCAAGGGTTTTGCAATCAGTACTTCGAAAGTAATTCGATGACTCCGGCCACCTCCATCACCTCATTGTTGAGGCTCGCCGCCGCGGCTAGATAATGCAGCGCCTGATCCGCACCGCAACCAACCATATGATGCCATGCAACTCTCTGAAATCTGTTGCCCGTGGTAGTTGGGGTCGGGGACTCAGACAGCGCCTTGGCTTCTCCTTTCCGGTCCCCGACTTGCTTGAATGCCTCCAATCCGAGAATCCGTCAGGGCCTCTTGCCTACGACAAAACCGAGCGGTCCGCTTCGGCACCTCTACTGCAGCTCGCGCGGCCCGTAACATGTTCTCACCTTTCTGCGTGTTCTCGTAGCTCCGCGCCTGTCCAACAGCTTGCGTCTAGGAAAGGGGGGTATATTTTCGAAGCTCAAACGAAATTGGCTACGAGACTTCGACCGAGGCCGTGGCCAAGGTGACCAGCCCTTCGGCCTGCACCGCCCGGCGCAAACACTGAAGTGTGCACATTATGTGACACAGCATACTACAGCTACAAGCACTCAAGACATTCTAGAAAGTGAGCCTCCCAGGCACGGTCCTTGAGCTGCTGCACCTGGGGTCTTGCAGGCTCACCAACGTGCGACGCGCTGGGAATGCCTCTGCTCCGTTCCCGGCTTGGGCTGGAACCATGGCAAGGGCAGTCTTTGCAAGGGAAATGACCTTGCAGTCTGCTGCGCCCTCTTGTGGGAAACTACTATAATGGGCTGGGAAGGGGACCTCCTTCGGTCGGACTGCCTGCAGCAGCTTCAGGTCCACCAAGGACATCATCATTGCGGCCTCAAGCGGCAAGGTTGTCAAAGAAAGGGCTGAGGGCGCTTGAAAGACCGAGCCTCCCCTAACTTGTTGCCATTTGCCCGACACCTCTCCAGCTCCTCGACACCATGCAGGGAAGAGGTGCGACTTCTCCGACGGAGCTGATGGAGGTGCTAGGGCAAGGCGTGCAGGTCAGCCCACTTTGACTGGAGAACCTCTGTACAGTGAAGGCTCAGCTAAAAAATTGAGACGGTCCTACTTGGTCTACGCCGCGGTGAGATTCAGATGCCGGTGCACGGAGCGATTTCTCCACCTATTCCCACCAGCGAGGAAGGTTTGGAAGCAGATCAATGCCAAATTGAGAGGCCAGCAGAGGGCGGCCAATCACAAAGTAGCCCGCAAAGGTTGAGAAGACATTCAAAAACAGCCACGCCCCAATGATCTGAAACCTGGCTCCGAGAGCCAGGCCAATTGGAGCAGCATCAACTTTACCACCCGAGCGGCATTTCTCCAGGAGCTCTTCCACTTCACGACGATTAGTCACCAGCCACGTGCCCCCTGCAAAGGTGTTGAAGACTGTGTCGATGGCCTTGTCGCTTTTGGCACCTCGTTGTTTCAGGCGCGCACGGAAGCCCTCTCGATCGATGGAGCCGACGTTCCCCGGCCAAACGGTGCCCATGTCGCAGAGCTCCAGGACCTGCTTTGTTTCATCTTCGGGGATCGAGAAATCCACCGCCCACGCGAAAGGGTTGTAGTCGTAGTCCCCCGTCGCAGCCCGCATCGTGGCCCGCATCCTGCGTGCCCGGAGTCTGTTCTCAGTTTTCGGCGCTACGAAACTGCTCGCAAGTCTCCAAGTTAGAGAGAGGACCATCGCGAGACATAGTGCCGCAAGGAACTGGCCTGATCGGCCTGCCATGAGAAGCTGGCAATCCTACGACCTACCAAACAGCTTCGGGCCAACGCTTCCCGAGATCTCTGCACTGTCCGGCTTGCGGTATCTCAGAAGACATTGTGTTGCGCAGCGACCTCGGAGGCCCGGTTGTAAGCCGCATCCAACTCGTCGCGGCCCTGCCAGCGCTAGGTCCATTAGCTGGGTAGCCGAGAATAGGCCTTGGCACGATTAGACCAGCAAGCCAAAAAAGATCCAAAAAGCAAGGTCTCGAGAGCAACGTCCGAAGGCTCTTTCAGCATGCATGAGACCAGGAACCGAAGCTTGAAGCAGCATCTCGCATGACAGAAGCCCTGGGTCACAAGAAACACGAAAGAGCATGGATGCCTGGTAGGCAGACACGATGCACCGTAGCGCTCGTGCCACGCCACTCCTGCGAAGCTCGCAGCAAGCCAGGCTGATCGTGCATGTGGCCTGTGCGGCGCCTATCTCCGATTTCTCTGAACATTTGAAGCGCGTCTTGAGCCGCCTTGTTAACTTTCCAGTCGCGACACAGTGACATGGCTGTAGGTTCTGCTCGCTCAGGTGGCGACCCTTTCAGCTGCCTGGTGCAATCGAGGGTGTCACAGTGACCGCAGTCAAGGGGGAGTATGTGCGAGTATGCCGGGCCTGAAACGCCTCTTCATCGCATGCCTCCTGTGCATCTTTCAGAAGCGACCGAGCCTGGCAGCATCGGCGAGGCTTGCGCCGCTCCAGATTCTAGCCAGACAGAAGTTCGGGAGCTGCTCTGCCTCTTTCCCAACCTGCGCCCTGTTTTCATCCAGGGAGTCCAACTGGGCCGGTCCATCCTGCGAGCATCCGGCACCGGGTGATCCTGGCCTCTCGGCACCGTCTGAGGCATCGTCATCCGCAAGATCGCAGAGCGAGATGTTGCGCTTGATGACCTCCCATCCACAAGCAGACGAATCACGAGGTGGGCCTCGGAAGCACTGCACGGCCTTGGGAGTCGCAGTTCTCGGGGAACGCAGCGGCCGCGGAGATGCAAAGGGCGACACAGAGCGGGGAGGCGCCATGGCGACCCTGCTCCTAGAAGTTCCAACTAAGCACGGCTGGGAGATGCTGCTACGAGTAAAGCTAGTACATGTGGCTAGCAGAAATAGGGCTGCTCGCTGCTGCCACTGCCACCATGAGTTCTCTAAACAAACTCAAACTAGTACCTAAAACGCCCAGGCCTCAAGAGTTGCTTGGCTCTCTTCAATTCGGTGTCTGGCCATATGCTTCTTTCAGCTGCTAGTATAAGCGAAAACATTCAGGTGCCAAAGACAGGATGCCATGGCGTGTCATGTCTTGCAAGCTGGGAGCAACCGCACATGATGCTTGCCTTTCAAAATGCAAGAAGCATCTAGCCACACTGGCAATCTGCTGGCAATCACATCTAGCAGCAGATCTCGTCATCCATTTTGCCCGCACGTCACGTGGTTTTTTGACGAGGTCTCCTCAGGGGTGCAATGAGACCTCAGTCGCACAACTCTGCCACCCGGATCCGTTGATACCAAGTTGCTCGGGCCGGGGCGCTGGGCTACTTTCTCCTCGAAGGCTTCCTGTGAGAAGCGATCCCCTTGGCAAGCGCTGACGATCGGTACTGGCTATGTGCCATCGCTGACATCGCTGTCGCAGCATGTCACAGCCGAGGCTTCTACGGACTGCCTCTCGAGCAGCCTCAGCTATCTTGCGTCGATCTTCTGTACCTGAGATGTCTGCCATTACTATGATTGGGCCCGTATAGAAGCGAGTGACAGCTGCCGCACTTGTCTCGTCCAAAGCTTCGCGAAGTTTGCGAGCATAGTCCGCATCATCCTAGTGTGCCAATCAGCCGACATGGTTCCGACCCCACACTGTAATCCTTGGGAAAAGCTGAACTGAGGCTTCTGCGCTTGCGAGCATACCTGTCCGCCGTCCATCTGCCAAAGGTGTCACCTCGCAAGGTGTGCGCCGTTCCACTTTCTGAGTGGCATCTGAATCAGGAAGCCAGAAATCCACACTTCTCAAGGGCAGTGCAATATCCATCGCGGGACCAGCAGAGTTGTGAGCGATGACCTGGGCTGCTTGAGCTTTGCGCTGAGCTGCTGCAAGTAAGGCCGAGAATCACACTTCCTCGACCAGATTTGCAGTGAGCCCAAGCGAAAAAAACAAGAAAAATAGGCTTGACGAAATGTCCTGTCAGCCTGAAGGCATCCCTAGCATGCCAAAATGACATAGGGTGGTCAGCGACAGGCCTCCCCTTTGAGTCGGATCTCAGAGCAGTTAGCCACACGAAAATCCAAAATCATAATGATTCGGCGATACGGACCATATGCTTGCAATCAATGTACTCATGATTTCCGCGAATGACGAGTCAGTGGACATATTGCGTCTAGACCACAAATTTACCCCGTGCTGCGAGCACTGTGCACCCTTCACAGATTCAACACACATACGGGCCGATCTACGGCGACATGCGGCCACAGAATCACGTCGAGAAATGTGTCGAGGTGTCAAGGCCGTGGCAACGGCACCGGCAGCCATGAATTCCACCACCGAGATTCCGAAGTGCTCGTCACGCATGGTGTGAAGCCCTCGTCGCGCACCCAGCTTCATCGAACAGACCGATCACACATGGCAAAGCTCAGGCTGTGACCCACATCCGCTTGAGACAACAAGCTTTGCATCTCCTGTCGCAGCCACCAGCAGGCAAACCGAAGCCGCCACAAATCCAGTCTGGCCGGACAACTGTGATCGCCACGTCGGTACTCGCCCTTCCTAGTGTGATGGTCGTCCTTCAAGGGCACATTGGTCCGGAAGCTGACCTCAGGTTCTACCAAACCTCATAACAGTCATAACACCCATGCACCCCAAACCCTGCTGCATCATCGAAAACCCAAGGCCCAAGCATCCCACTCTCGACCACCGCCCTCCTCGCCCTCCTCGTGCAATCCCAGCCTTAGATCATGCACCAAAGGGCCTCTACGACCCGTGCAACGCAACGACATGATGCACCGACACCATCACATCTACACTCCATCAGACTCCACCCCCTCGGCCATCCATGAGGCCGCCACTCGCTGCAGAGCTTCCGCAAGGCCTCGACCCGCCGGCGGTCGCCATCATCTCGGCCTTCCCAAAGCAAACTAGCACGACTTCGGCCTTCACGCCCTTTGCACGAGGTCACGAGGCAAATGGCCCCTGAGCTCCTGACAGCCTCCAGCAAGGACAAGCCGCACATCTGGACTTCCACTGCCTCGTGCTGCAAAAGGAGGAGAGCGGCGCCCCTCTGCATACGACGTTCGCTTCCCGTGCCCTGGGGGCCCCGGACCTCTCTGCTCTCTGTACTTGGCAAAGGACCGAAGCCTTGGCCAGGGCTTAGGCCTGGGCCTAAGCTTAGAAGCTGTCAGAAGACTTCTGAAGCCCGCTTCAGCCACCGGCTGGAGGGCATGGTTCTTCTCTGGTCGAAACCTAAGGGCATAAGGATCTCGCAATGGTTCTTACGTTGGCTGGTAGGGCACCGGACTGAGCAAGGGAAAGCACCAGCTTGCCAGAGAAGTCCTCCACGAGACAGTGAGGAACGGCGCAACCCAAGTCACAGCACGAGGAGAAAGCACCGCAGTCTTTGCAAGGAATCCTCCGGGTCAATGTGCCCAGGCAGAAAGAAGCTTTTCTCGAAAAAAGAGCACTCCTTCTTTGCCCTGTCGAGAGGCAATCCTGCCAAAACCGCCTCGGTCAAAACACACACACACACACAGATGCACCTGAATCTCTCTGTGCTTGGCTTTGCAAGTGGGGCAGAGGCTGTGTCACACGGCGGGTAGACTGTGCAGGTCCTGTCCGGCCTCGGCGACATCAAGCTAAGATGATCAGGATGCATCCTACGGCAATTCTTATCTTAACGCATATCCTCTTCGCCGATTGGCCTGTGTCTTCACCAGAAGATGGGAGCGCTACTAAAATGCTACTTAAGGCACTGCGCAGGACCAGCGTGCAAACGGTCTGCAAATGTTTCTTCTCTCGCTGTGCCATGCTTCCCACGTCAACCGCTCACAAGCCGTACCAGGCTTCAGGCACAGCCCACAAAGTGTCAATGTGGCCGCGAGTCCACGAGGAGTTGACGAGGACCACCTGAGAGTGGCCAGTTCTGGCGGCACGATCGCTTGAACTCGTCGCTGTGGGGCCCTCGCGTTTGCAGATTTCCTAAGAGCACATGCGATCAAAAAATGACCAGTGAGAGAAGACGCCATCCAAGGCTCTAAGAGTAACAAGCTGTCCGATTGACCAGGTGCCAGCGAGAGGCCCGGCCATCCCATACAGCGCGGCAAACGCCTTGTAGTACAACCTGTGCAGGTGCACTCGTCACACGTCCACTTGTCCCGTCACACTGCTTTCGGATGTTCAATGGCAGGCCAGAGCCGCAACTTCGCCGCGGAAAGTATGCTAGAGCGTGCGACCATGGCATCGTTGCACACGGCATCACTTCCTTAGCATGGTTCCGTTGCGCATGTCGCTCAGGCGAGTAGGGCTCAGGACCCAGCTGCGGCCACGAACCTGTGCAAAGCGCCACCCTTCGTGTCATGCCTTGCGGTGCTCACCAGAGCTCACCTGCTCCAACATATCTGTCGAGATGGTGGGGTAGTGAACCTGAGCTTCCGTATGATTCAGGTCGTGTACTGGATACTGTACCGGACTAAACTTTCTCTGTCTTTGTTTTGTTGGATTGCAAGCAGGCCGCGTAGCATCCAACGCGGCAGCTGCTCAGCAAGCGAAACAACGGCAGCGTGAAGGCGTAGCCTGGCAAAGCTCGTGCTGTCTCGGTTTTCTAGTTGTTGCAGAAACACAGCAAAGCAGAAGCAGGAAGAGCAAATCGCAAGCACAGCTACGGAACACGATGTGACGACGCAATGCAGAGCAGTTATACATACTTTTTACATGTCGACTAGTCTGCGAACGCTCCGGCCGGACGTTTAAGTAATCGCAGATGGCCCGTCTAAGCAACACCAAGCAGCGTCAGATGTCAACCCAAGCCACGAGTGCCCATCGAGTCTATGTACACGTCTGGCTGGAATTGGCAGATTGCCTCCCAGCCTCAGCTCCGCGCAGGTCGAATCTCCCAACCCCCACGCGGCTCGCTGATGTCGGGCCCATGGCCGAGGACCAGCGAGCCCAAGCCTGGGGGGAAATCCGGCGCCGAGTTTTTGGAGCACGACGTGGACATATATGCGAGATTCCGAAAATAGGGGACCCTGATATAGTGATATAGTACCCTAATAGTAGGATCCTTATTATAAGGACCCGAAAATAAGGTACCCCTAAGTTTCGAAAACTCGCATGGACAAAGCTGAAGCAGCTGAAGCAGGGACTCTGTCCGATCAGAGTGAAGCGAGGCCTTGAGTCTCAAAGCACAAAGCACGCGCATCACAGAGGGCACTCTTTGGGAGTATGCCCATCTACGAGTTTAAAGCCTGGCAGTCAAATTTCTGACCCGTTGCTCAAAGAGGTGTATGTGTATATCGCTGACTGTACACAAGGCCCGAAGAGATTAGAGTGTTGTGTTTTGCTGTTGGTCGGGGAAAGGGGGTGTTCGGGCCCAAACAGAAACAAAACACCCCCCTCTCCGACAGCAAAACAAACACGTCTCCCCGCGCCAACGGCAAACATAAGCCACACACACACACGCAGCAATAGCAAAAAGGAAAAGCAGCGCGCACCAACAGCAAAAAAAACAAAAACAAAACCCTTCCCCCCTCCCCACACCAACATCCTCGGCACCGATAGAAAAGAAACATTAAAGAAACAGAAACTAACCCACCCACCGACGAGGTGCATCTTTGCTGTCGGATCGTTTGTTTCGCTGCTGGTGCCGTGGGGGGGGGGGGGGTGCTTTTTCTGCTGTTGGTGCTCTGGGAGTGCTGTGGGTGCATGGGGGGAAAAGGGGGCGGGGTGTTTCTGTTGGTGCGGGGTGCTGTTTATGTGCCATGGTTGCGCGCGGGGGGGGGGGGGGGGCTGGGCGGGGTGCGTTTCTGTGCTGTTTGAGCCCGAATTGGCAGTTCACTCCACTCACTTGCCGGTTTGCCGGTGCTTCACTCGCCACCGCACGTGCGAGGTTTGCACGGCTCATGGTCCTGACACTTCTTGGTCGTCCAAAGCGAGAGGTGACAGATTTGAGACGAACGCGGCTTCGCAGCCACGACATCTATAAACGGCTCTACTCAGGGCCGTACCATGAGGAAGCCTCAACCCAGTGCCTCTTGGTCAAGAAGACGAAGTGGACACCTGATCGCAGCTGATAGCAAAACATGGAGCAGGAGCCATGAGAGCCAAGACATGTGCAAGTGCCAGTGCACCTGTTGCATTGATAGTCAAGCCAAATCGTTGCTGCGCCTCGGCGGATGGATTGGGCAGTCCTCGTTTTGCCATCTTATGACTTGTGCCCTATAAGTAGCCTACTTCTACTGACTACTGTTACGTACTTACAGTCTCATGATATCCCTACGTACACTCGGGCCGGGGCAGTCTCAAGCAACCCTGCGGCGGTGACATCTGTGTCCCCTGTGTACACCACGCAGGCCACCTAACACTAGTTTTGGGAGGGGGCTCTGGCATCCGAAACACTCAGCAAAGAATGATGCTGAGCATTCAGCACCGGGGTGGTTTTGCTGCACAGATCGTATGCAGCACCTACGGCAGGAATTCGCTGTGTGACTTGCTGTCATGGACAAAAACCTGGGATGCACGCCACAGAACTCGCTCGCCGCCACCGCCGGCGTTTGCGTAAGGATGGAAGAATGCCTGACACCACAAAAAGGCCTTTCCCAGGCCCAATGCCCAGGCCGCGCAGCTTTCGCAAGATATGCAATCGAAGCTTGGGGTTCCAGCCACTGTTTCCTGCCCCCTCAACGCCTGGGGAATGCAGAGGCAAACACGATTGATCATGCCGCAGCGTGGCTTCTCCCGCCTTGGAGACCGCGGAGTTTGCTGCCGACTGGGAAGCTCTGAACCTCAACCTTGGCTCTGCCGGATGACCGAAACCCTGCATCCACCACAGCGTGACTCTGTACACCTGAGCTTCAGGGAGCGACAAGAGGATTAGCAGGAGCGGCGCGCCGATCAACAGCACGCCACCTTGCATCAGAGCGCCCCGTCGCAGTGCAAGAGCAGTGTGACCAACGCACTGGTGGTGGCCGGTTCTCAGCATCACGCAGGCTAGCAGCAGGGTGCCGAGGTCCAGCATGGCTTGAGTTTCTCCACTCTGAATATACGCCAAAGGCTTGCAAATCTGTGCTAGGCCGATGTTGGCCTGGCCCTTAACCAGTTTGTGAGCGTTGGGCACCGACAGCACCTGTTCCCTTGGCCTGCTTTGTTCTGCCCAGTCTTGCCGGCCGCTAGCCTTCTTCCTCTTCTTCGAGGATTCGAAGGTCGTAGAGCTTTGGCTACATGTCATGATGCGGCGGATCCGTGGCGGGAGGAAACGGTTCATGCAGGCGCATGCTAAAAGGAATGCGCTCCTGGCTGCGACTTTGAGCCAGAGACCACTCGGACCAGATCTTCATCGAAAATGTCTGGGAGCCAGGGAGAAGGTGCATTCATCATCTGATCGTAAAGATTCCTAGGTCCTAGGCAGCCTGCCATACCGCAACTGCCGCAACTGCCAGATTCGGAACTGACTGCCCTTGACACGACAGCTTCAACAGAACCAATTCTTGTTGCAGCTCTTCCAGCGCCACCTGCAAATCAAAATACCTCAACCCAAGAGAAGCGGAACCCCGTCTTTTCAACCAGCCATGCTTGCAAAGGTTAGCTCCCAGAATCTCTGACTTCTTGGGACATCTTTGGCTCTACGCGAAAGCCTCGTCCAGGCGGCCTGAAGGCGAGGTTCTCTGTGCATCTCCAGGAGGCCAAACAGCCGAGCCAAGCACCAGGTCCCGTCACCGACACGCGCACCTGGCCGAGACCATCCCCTCAGACCTCTTGCAAAGCAATGCCGATCGTCGTAGGGGGATGGACGGGGAACTCTACATCTTATGGGGCTTTCTCACTTTCGGTTCCGACTTTTCGGACGCGGCTGCAAGCCCATGCCAGCCCGCGGTACTTTAAACCGGCATCTTGAAGCCTTGGTGTCTGTTGCAGGTTGCTGGGAGTAGGAGCAAGTGCTCCGAACACAGGTCTGCGCGACATATCGTCCTGAGCTGTCGCCAGCCCGGATGCTTTCAATGCGCCGCCTCATCTTTCGCCCCACAGCATGAAATTCCGAGTCGTCGCCATGGTTGAGATGAGGAAGCACACAGAGAGAAATCTGAGCTTCGAGGCGCAATCGTGCTCGCAGCAACCTCATCTCTCAGTCGACGAATCGATGAGCCGTATCAGCAGAGGCCTGTCTCGTGAAGTCTCTCCGGGCATCCTGCCGTGGCGGAGATGCACTGGGAGGACCTAGCAGTAGCAAACGGATGTGGGCACAAGAGCGTTGGCCCCCGCCATTCACTAAACGTGTCTGGGAGACGGGGGCTGGCCATCCTTGCCGGTTCGGAGAGACACGGCATGCTGCCAATCCGAACATCGCGCCTCCGTCTCCACGAAGCCCTGGAATGCGAACAAAGACGGCTGGCCCATGAGGCTCTGGAGACCTCCAGATCAAGAGCGGAAGCCCTTTCGGAAGCCTTCAGGAAGACCTTAGTGCCCTCAAATTCTCGGCCTGACAGACTGACGATCAGGAGCTTTGGACTTCCCGCAAGCCGGGCCTCGAACGCTGGGTTTTGAGGCAACTCGGGAACCAAGGTGATGCTTGCCTTTCCCAGGCCCAGCCGCTCAGCCGAGTTGACCCTGCCAATGGCTTAGAGAGCTTAGGCTTGCAGGGGAGAAGGCGTGCGGAACGAGACCACTCACACAGCAGAGTGCAAAACTGTTTCTGCAGGTGCCAAGCGCCACCTTGGGCAAAATTTCGCGCGGCACTGTGGGTAACCCGAGCCCCTTGCACGGTCAGACAACCAGTAAGGTTGACAAACAAGGCATCTAGACACGGGCCAGTTCCTGGCCGAGGTCCGCCTAGGTCCATGATCAGATTTGCCTCTCATTCCGTTCTCATTTGCCTTGCGCTGTCACGAAGCACACGCAAAGCAAAGACAGCACAAGCATGGCTACCACCGCAACACCGGACCGGCCTTGCATCCTTGCACGTGCCGATTGACGTGCGTGCTTCCGGTCGTGCGCCTTGTTCGCACGGATGGCGGTTGCAACCTGCAGAGCCCCGAATGTTCAAGTTGGCAGGACACCAGACCAGGAGAGCTAGGCCCTTTCGGCCATACCTCCCTGGTCTCGTACAGGTCTCTACTCAACAATGCCAGACCCTCAGCTGGCTTGAACTTCGGTACCAAGGGGCATCTTTCAGGAAGGCAGACTGCAGCAAGTTGTGACCAGCCTTTCAGCACCGACACAAGCGTACCCATCAGTCAGCACTCCAAGCCCAAGGAAGACCAGCTGCTCACTGCGGACCATCCGGCCTTCGGGAATTCGACGTTCTGGACCTCCGCCAAAGACAGCTTCGCGGCGTGGTCCTGCACGGTACCGTTGCGCCCCAAAATGCGCAAACAACAGTGCTGCATCGCGCCGTCGTCATCTCCATAACCCCGACAAAAGCCAGCCCCGACAGCCAGCTGCGGTCCTTTTGATCGTCCGGCTTTTTCTGCTTCTCCTCCGCGGCCAAAGTCCCTGACTTGCTCAGGTCTGATCCAGCTCCGCTCTGAGGCATCAAAAACTTCCCAACTATACTTCAGACCTGCGACACTGCTTGAATTCATGAAGACGATCGGTGGCATTCAGGCCATGGCAAACTCACCGCAGACTCGGGAGCTCATTACACGCCAAGCGGCCGGAGGCACGCTGCATACTGCTCTGCAGCAGGGAGAGGGACTTGGCTTCTTCAAAGCTGGTCCCGAAAGGACGGCAGTCAAAAGCTTGCAGGCTCCGCGCAACTGACTGAGTCAAGCAGCGCACTCGGTGCAGTTCTCTTCAGTCTCGGTATGGAATTCCCCCTGGGAAGTATGAAAAAGTAAGTGGCAGGCCCGTATGATCCCATATGTCAGGATCACAGGTGAGAACTGCATGAAGGAATGCGACACGTAAGCGAGATCATTCTTTCGAGCCTGCACCAATGCCAGGCATAGTGTCACCTTGGACAACTTGGACACGATTCAGCAAAAGGCTCCAGGACCGTCGAAATGGGAAGAGGGCGAGGCCCACCCAGGCCCACTGGTTGTTCTTGGGCCAGGACCCAGACGAAGGGACGAAAGGCCAGCATGGGGTCAGCTTGGATGGTACCTGAGCTACGTTGCATGCCTGCTTGCCGCTAGCCCCTAGCGATAGTCCGACCATACCCCGGCCCTCCACCAACGAAACGAGGACCAAGGAACGATAGGCAGCTGGATGAGCACACCGCTCAGAGATGAAAGCGTGTCTCTTTGGGCCGAAAAGTTGTCCAAGCCGAGACACATCCGGTACTGCATGACATAGACACAAGCCGCAAGTGCATGAAGCCTGAAGCTGTGGATGAAGCAATCGCACTCCGCAACAGTCTTCTCCAAGACCTATTGGGCTTACGGTTCGCCAGGACTTGCCAAGCTGTTGGGAACGCGAATGGAGCTGGTGCCACTGGTGCCTGCCGGGCCAAGGGCAACTCCAGGTCAAGCGCCTCAGCGCCGCGCTCTGATCCGCTGTGCATCGCTGTGCTCGATTCATCTCCGAGTCCTTTTCCGGGGATGCGGCCAATGGCTGAGGCACAGAACTCCACCAACTGGAAGCTGCCCTTGTAGGACTTACGTTTGGTGGACAGAGCACAGCTTCTGAGGTCAGCGGGATTCAGCGGGTCTGCCAAACGCCCGGCAAATGCTGAGAACTGTGCCCGCTGCACTGCTGGAAAAGCTCTGCTTCACCTCGACTAGCTACTGGGTAACACAGGTCTTGCTATGTCTTGCGTGTAGACACAGTAACAGCGCCCGAAGCAAGAGCCCGGCTCAATTTCGCTCCTGGCAAAGGGTCAAGCCTGCAGCGATGCGCTTGGCCCCCCCTCCAATCATGCGACAGGCTTAGCAATGGGATGTAATCCCGCCAGCGTGGTAAGCACCGGGCTCAAGCTTCAAGACCTTTCACACTTGCCACTTGCTGCTTGACTCGCATCAGTAGGCAAGTGCTAACATCCTCCGCTGCACGACATCAAAGAACCCGGAGAACATCGGCCTGAGCTCCCCAAGCAGCCAACGACGCTGCAGAGAAGGGACCTGCGGGGAGGCTGCACGCCTCAACCTCATCGACTCATCTCAGTGCACTGATGCGGTGGATGTGCACGAACTGCAGCACCGACAGGGCTAAGCCTGCCACGATTCGCACCTGCTCAACAGAACGCACTCCAGCTCCTGGCGAGCCTCCACATCGTCGTACATCTTGGGCTCCCACCCCGTCCAGCAGACGAGGTTTTTGCAAACCTGTCTCAAACAAAGTCTACCCGTCTACCGCCCCAAAGAAGAGATACCGAAGTCGTCCAGCTGTGCCCCTTCGCTCCTGCAATGCTTTTGTCTCTGCGCTACAAGGCGCTGCAGCTTGGCTTCGAAGCAGCTTGACACCATTGCCGGCGCAGGGCGTCTCCTACAGAGTCTCAGGCCACACGTCGCGCACACCTTCCTGACGCCTCTCGGCTTCAGTGAATGCCACGGGCCGTGGCAAAGGACCTCATGGCGGACACTCCGCCGGCCGAACTAAATCGGGCCTCACTGCACTGCGACCCTCAGCTTCGCTGAGAAGAGTCGTATGGGCACGTCATGCACATGCGCACGGCTGCAAGAAGTCCCTGGCAAGTTTCTCAAAAGTACTGATGACAAGCCACAAGGCACGTCAGAGACAAACAGGTCATGCCAAAGAATGATGTCGACGCACTTGACTGACTTGTGCAGGGACCACTGGAGCACTCTTTGGCTGCATGCGCTGCGCCGGAACACTAGCAGCAGCATCGCCCCAAATCGCATGACCCAACGCTCACGTACCTCTGCACTCAGCTTCTGCTTTGCGTTCTCCCTCAACACTCTCTTAACTAAACGACGAGAGCCCACGCCGGGCTCGTGCTAAGCCTCACTCAGGCTTGGAAGGTGTCAGCCGACCTCGGATGAGCTGTGGCTCAGGTTGTCTGCCCCCAACCCCTTCCAGATGCCACTCGGACGCTATCTCAGGGGATACACAGATACAGGTTACCCTGCAGGCTTTGGGGCTGAGGGTATCGACAAGACCCGTGGCTCCAGCTAGGCAGCTACAAGTTGGCAGGTTGAAGGAGTCTTAGCGGGAGACCGGGCTAGGAAGCTCCCCGGATCCCCCCAGCGTCATACGCCCGGCGGGATGAATCCCGTCTGAGCTGCGCCTTTGAGAGCGCTCGCAGTGCTTCTGTGATGCGCGTGTGCTCGTCCGTGCCCTTCTCCAAGCCCTGAGTACAGGCAAATAACCGGACGTGCACGGACCCCTTGGCAACGAAATCCCCAAGCTGCTTCCAATAATGTTGGGGCAAGGTGCAGACAGGACGACAGCATACTTTTTCATCAGCCTCAGTGGGCAATAGCGAAACTGCAACAAAATCGAGGCAAAGTCGGTGCCAAATTGCTGCACTCTCAAAGCAAGACCAGTACAGTACGGTCTGATGCAATGGCTTCATGGAGGCAAGTTGCTCGACCTTCCGATTCGCCGTTGCTGCTTCTTGCATTGCAGATGCCAGGGCATTCTCCTTACTCGACAGGTCATGGAAAGCTGAGTCTGTGCGCCCGTGTTAGGATGAGCACGAAGAGGCACAGCGGAGCACAGCATAGCACAGCCCCACAGCGTCGCCCGCGGCTCCAAGGACCGAGCGACCCAGGGTGCTCGCTGGGCCACCTTCACCTCCGCAGTAGGCTCTGCTGGCAGGGACACTGCGCGGATGTTTGCAGATAAGCAAACAAAACATGCGAAGAGCTTCGACATCCTCAGAAAACGCCACGCAACGTAGCCTGAATGTCAGGCTCTTGAGCGCCCGTTTCCTCTTTTTCTGACTCTTCATCATCTTCGTCCCCTGGCACACTTAGACTTCTGTTGCGTGGCCACACATTGCACGAAGGAGGCTCGAGTTGATGTGAGAACAGCTATCTACATGAACAGCTGTCGAAACTACAACCCATGCTCGTGTAAGATCCCGGAATGCAGATTGCTCTACATTGGCAATCGAAGTATTAGCACGGACAACACGGTCAGAGGGAATGTGGGAGCCAGGAGGGCCCTTTTCACCCTCGACCGCGACGTTCTCCAGCGGCTTCTGCCCTTTCGATTTCAGCAGTTCTCGAACCTTCTTCTCCTGAAAGAGTGCGCCGTTGCTGCGGCAGTATAATGCACGAACCTCTCCTGGCACATCCCAGCACCCGGCCTGTTCCAGCACGTGCTTTCTAAACCTTGCCGTAGGGAGGCGGTGGCCATCAGACCAGTTTCGGATGTTTACAATGCCTCTCGAACCATACCATTGCAAGGACTTTATTTGTGTTTGTGGGCCGTGCAAATTGCCAGGGTCTGCCTTCGCAACCGAAAACTATACTCGTCTCAGGGCGGGCACTGGCAAAAACTAGGATGAAGGCATCTTAGAGAAGCTAAACGGCTTGATCCCATCATTCGATGGGCGTGCCCGTTCCTTATTAGACTAATGTCTCCCATAAGGCTCTAAACCTCCAGGACCTCCGACAGGTGCCCAACAGCACTTACAACTAAGGTCACTGTCTGACCGAGATGCTTGCGCAGCGCCGGGAAGCCTTGGCTTGAAACTGACACAGACTCTTGTGAGCCTAGGGTCTGGATCAGGAGTGGTAGGTAAGTGGGCCGGTGCGTGCCTTTGTGAAGTTACCGGTAGCTTCAGATTCGATCGCGAGATTTCACGAAACATAGGGCGAGTGTAGATGATGCAACGAGACAAACCATGCACCCAAAGCTAGGACGTGCAAATGGGCCAGCAACGGGCAACACAGGCAACCTTATCTAATCTGGAAACAAGCGTCGCAAAAGAATCAGCAGCAGCATGCTGCGTGTTGATGTCCAGTGCTTCCCGGCCTGCGCTTTCAAGCATACCCTGTCCCTTCACGATATCCCTCATGATGCAACGCAAGGCACTTGGAATCGTCACAGCTTCAGGACAAGATGACTGGACTCTGCCTGTGTGTGCTTCTCCCGTGCATCTTTGATGGCCAGCATGCGGTTCGCCGCTGTGATCATGATTGGGTTATTGTGACAGGCAACCAACCTCAAGCTGAATCCCATGCAATTTTTTCTAATGCAGAATCGCGGATTGTGCTTCTACCCTCCACTGTAGCACATGCATGCACCAACACGAGCAAGCTTCATCACGTAGCCACAATAGGTGCGGTAGGACCTTGGCACCGGGGTTGTATAGGCTGTACACATGTGTTGGGTGCTTGATTCATCGACTCGCTTATTAGAAGACGGACGCCACTGTGTTCCAGCACTGCCCATGTGGCGTACCGAGCCAGCGGCGTGTCTAGAAGCATAAAGTTATTCACGAAATCCGGAGTGTTCGCCCCGTAGGTTATCGGAAGCATCACAAGAACCGCGATCAGACCTCGGCTGCACACACGGAATGTTCGCAAAAGCCGAAACCAAACTCTGTGCCATTCGAGACCAAGCTGTCGAGGTTGCGACGATGCCATCCGCTGAAAGTGACAACATGGGCACTTCTGCCAAGAGTCCGTAGACAAAGCGCATGATGGCATTCACTACGCCTGCACTGGAGTTTGCAGGGCTCAAGTCTCCTGAAATAGACACCATTCTGCGTAAGCCTGTGTTCGACAGATGTTTGTGACTCATGTCCCGGCTAGGCTTTTGCATGTGCCTCCCGGCAAGGACAAGAAGGTCATGTAGAAGTGGAAGATTGATGCTCCTGCACGATGGGAACACATCACGGTAGCAATCGACAGTCAGGTTTAAGACTTCGCTGGCATTACATGAAGAATCTCTTCTTCCACCTGGCCAGACTCTTGTTCGCTCCTGCTCGCGTCTTGATGAAAGTTGGCCCGAACAAATTCTTCTTCAACAGCTTCATGCTCACGAAGGAGATGATCTTGGGTATGACGAAAGTTGTAATAATCATGGGCACGTTCCTCCAGATCACGTTCCAGGTGAGCGAAAAACAGAAGGGTAGTAATATGACCGTGACCACAGCGACGATCAGAATGTATGAGACTATTGAAGCTGAGATGTTGATGCCAATGTATCCGGTGGCGAAAACCACTTTGGCATTCTTCTTCTTGAAGTTGAATTTGCCGAGTCTCGCATCCATCACTGACTGCCGGAAATGTACGAAGTGACCGAGTATCGCGCAAAGGGTCAGGATTGCGGCCACCACAATACCTCCAGGGCTATACGACCCTTTCTGGCAAGATGAGATGCCAAACAAAACAAAAGCACACGGGGTTCAGAGTATCGCCCTTTGAAAACGATTTGGCAATGAACACACACACAAATAAGTCATAATGTGACAGAGGGTTGTATACAGAAATTACAAGCACATACATACATACAACCATACATGCATACGTTCGCACACATACATACATACGAGTGTTAATAAATGCATACATTCACACACATACATACTTACATACACACAGAAGTACATACATACAGACACACAGGCACACACACACACACACCACATGGGTGGGCGAGTGTGTAAGGGCGAGGGATGGCGAGGGCGTATGTGCATGTGGGCGAGTGGCAGAACTACATGCTTAAATCCATGAAGACACTCGTATGCATCCATGCATGCATGCATGCGGGGACGAATGTACGTATGTTTAGGTACATGTTTGAAGATGCTGTAAACAAAAACTATCTTCTCCGTGTCCAGGTATTATGCACGTATGTGCATAAAGGTGTCTACACCACTATTTGCTTAAATTCTTTGTGTACTTGTCTGTATGTATATGGCACACAAGTTCGTAAATGTAGGTGTATGTGTGTTTGTGTGCGCGTGCATGCGTGGCCTGGTCGCGCCGTTTTTTACTGTCTTGGTGACTTGCCAGGCCTGCGGTGAAACCCACAATGATGGCATCAATCAGCTGCTGGAACCAAGATCTCATCAAGCCAATCTGGACATACATGAAATCAGTGGCACCTCAGCACCCGGATTAACACGTCGCCAGTCACACCTCACGAAACCTCAAATTCCTTGCCATCTGGTCTCCGGCAAGCGCCGGTCTGGCCTTTCCCCCTGCTTCCCTGCCCCTCAGCCCGGACCAGAGCTGTCTGTGTTTGGTCTAGCCCGTCTAGCTGTCTAGCTGGCTGCGTTGCGGGCTGTGTTGCTTTTTGGGGGGGGTCTTCTTGCTACGGCCATCAAGGCGAGGAGTGCAAAAGGGATCAGCGAAAACTCTTCTGGAGACGGGGCTGTCAAACTGCAGGCGGGCAACTGTCCGGCAAGTCTGCATTGGACAACTGAAAGAACGACAGGTTGATACTTGCTATGAGCGCGATAGCCTTGTCCAGGGCTGTGTTCAATGCCCCGTTCAGGAGCGCTTCCAGGTTGCGCAGGACCTGAATAGACTGCGCAAAGATGTAGGCGAAGGAAAGGAGCGATAAGAGGTTGGCAACAAGCAGTGCCGATGGGAAGAAGAAGGCATCCTCCGAATTGAAAGGCTTGAAGAACGTCCTCCGCACTGATGATAGCCTTGCTGGACAAGGGTTCACGTTGGGAACATGGCTACATGCAGCAGCATTTGCGGAAGAACTTGCAACACACGAAGGAACAAACGCTTGCTCAATGGATAAGTGAGAGTCAATGACTGCTTAACTGTGTCACCGGAGGGGACGTCTTTGAAGCCAAGAGCTTGACCCATCCTCCTTCTGGTGTAGGCCTCGAAAATCTCCGAGCGCTGCGTGTCGAACGTACGGGCCTGGCTGGAAACTTCTGTGGTCATGCCTCGGCCAAGACAAAGCGGGGTTCCACGGCATGTTTCCAAAAATGCTCTGCACCAAAACTTGAAGCAACGACAAGGACTCGGCGTCCTGGCCCACTAAACTCCCTGCGAGCAAGGGCAACTGACAAGTGAGACGAAAGGAGGACCCAGGGCCGGTCCCTGTTCGCAAAAACCATACAAACACAACTCGGCAATGCCTGGGAAAGCTTCTGGCTAGGTTGTAGCAGGGTTCATCCATGGAGGGGTACCCCACAGGACAAGGGAGACCAGGCATTGGAAGGGTCCCCGTTTGTGTGGGAGCGATGAGTCGATGCCTCGTTCACTCAAACTGCAACGACCGCCGAGATGCCCCAGACAAGGGTGGCAAGGATGAGCACGAGATCGACCATGGCAACATAGATCCAAACTCCATACAACGCATCCCTGTGCACTGACAGAAAAGGGGCAGCCACCAGCAACCCTATCGTGCAGAGGAGTGCAAAAATGAACCAGAACCATCGATGGTGCGTGACGTTTGTGATGAGGATGATGACACCAACAATGGCCGCAACACCGGAGCAGAACCAGTTGAAGACCACGTCCACGGGATCAGGCGGGGTTCTCACCACTTTGAAAGCGAAGCCTTCGGAGCTCTCAACACCATTGACAGAAACTGTGAACTCGTACTCGACATTTTCGGCGAAGGAGAAGAGCGGTGGCTGATTGAAAACATACTCACAGGGCCCCTGCAACTGAAGGTCATCGAGGGAGAACTCCCATGCTGCCGCTGCTTGCTTGCTGCTCGGAGAGGCGACGGAGCCGCCCGCGGACATCAGCACCTGTTGAAACCTGCGCTGTCTCTTTCCGGCCCCCGATCGTCAGCCCCGCTTCACCAGTGCCTACACATCTTACACCCGTCCAAAGAGGGAAAAAAATCAGGGGAGGAGCTGGTCCAGTATCTGCGAGGGCTCCAGAGCAGACGGATCCATACCAAGGGCTTCAGACAAGCTCGGACTCTGCAAGACCGACAAGCCCGCCGCCGCCACGTCCTCAGTTCCGCTTCCGAGCAGGAACAACGACAGGAGCGTTGATCACTTACGTACGTACTTACGTAGTCCTAAGCGAGCACATATGATGGCCTAGATCTAGGTGAGTCGACTCTAACGACGCTTACGTGGAACTTACACGGAACTTTTGCGCTACTGGCTCGACAGGACTCTGATCTTGGCACCTTGCGTAGTATCGTGCTTGGGACCTGTACGCCGCGCGTCTGCAGAATGATGGCATGTTCTCTACTGATCGTATATCCTGCACCTTTTTTGTCAAAAGCATTCGCGGAACCTTCGCGGATTTGTTGATGCCTTTCACCCATCCCGAAAACTTTCGTGGATACCTCATTTAACACCTGAAAACCGTGTGTAATTCAATCGCAGGGAAGGACCTTGGATTTTAGTCCACATACCTACATGTGCATGTCTTTCCCACACAACAGAATGTGCACTCCGAGCAGCCGAAGTCGCATTGCCGAAACCCAGCTCTGTGAAGGGGTCGCCCACCTGCATCTGCCGCAACGGTGTTTCCAGACAAGCCCGGGCAAAGTCTGCGGTGAGGCCGGCGAAAGATCCCTTAGCTTGACTTGCTGAGTCAGCAATGAATCGATCGACGACCGTCTTCATGAAGCCAGTGGATTCCTGCGATAAGTTTGCAGCCATGTTGTTGGCTGAAGCTTGCAGCGCTGCCTTCGCAGCCTCTTTCGCCTGCAAAGCGGCTCTCATGGCCGCCGACTCTTGCTGCGATGGCGCTCCTTTGAGGATGAGCTGTATACGCGTCCGGACACCCGTGGCTTGAAGCTCAGCCAAGGACTCATTCGTCGCCGTCTCGACGCAGAAACGGGGAGTCCGCGGGAGCGGCGTGAACATGCCGAAATCAGGTATCTCCACCTGCCCCCATGGCCCTTCGGCTGAGGTAATTCGGTATATGGGGTTCTCGACTTTAAAGGGCTTCGTCTCTAGAACCACCTGTGCGTTTGGCCCATCAGGCTGAAACAGCAGCTTGTAGGTCCCACTCATGGCCCTTGTGATGGTCAGTGGGAAAGAGATGATGCCGTTCGGCTTGCTCACACGAACAGTCGTCGTAGGATCCAACTCCACACTGCTATCCGTCAGCACTTCCAATCTCCTGCCACTCTGCACCAAAGACTGTAGCAGTCCCGGAGATGTGCTGCCGGGAGAAGTGGCGGCCAGCTTCTGGATACCTGCACGGACCCTGACATCCCTTACTGGAGCGCCACTCGCCGTAGTCACTCTCAGCCGCACCAGGAACACGTTGCCCACGATTGCAATCTCGGGCGGAACCAATGCCAGGAAAAACTGGCTCGCCGTGGTTTCGGCCGCGATTTCGATCGTGGTTGAACTTTGGGTGTCTGTCAGCGTCTCCTGGACTGCCGCAGAGCAGCTTTGGAACTTCTGGACATCTGACATGTCCTCGAAGCCTGGCGGCTTGCTTACGGAGAACCTGAAGTCCGAACCGGACAGGTCGGACACTTTCAATGAGATTCTGGCAGGCTGCGAAATCCGTCTCAACCATCGGACTTTGAGGAAGGAGAATCGCAAAACCAGAAAGGGCGTGGTCTGTATGGTTACCAGGTCGCTGCACCGTCCCAATGCCTCTTTGCTCTGGACGAAGACACACACATGGTCACCGAGCATTCGCGTGGAAAGGTCTTGAGCTGCGCCTGCATCGTTCACACCCCTGCCACCTTCGCTTGACACCAGCAGCCGCACCAGCAGTCCCCCAAGAAACTGCGTGAACATCGACAGCGCTCCGAAGTTCGGCCGGACTTCCACCGTGATGCTGCCGCCGAACTCGTCGATACCGATGTTCAAGGGCCAGGTTGACCTCAAGAAGCTGAGACAAGCCGGTGCCCCTGCCCCTCCTGGTATCAGTACACCGCCTCACCCCGAATATCATCCCATGTCCAGGCGCATCTGCTTGCAACGAAGCAGCGGGGGCTGGGAGACAATTTGGAAGTAGTAAGGTGTGGAAAGACAGATCGGTTGTGAGGGCAAGGGCTCTGTCGAAACCCCCTCAGCTATGAATCTCATTCCTTGGCGGACAGGCGAACACAGGCATGCAAGCACGGCTGTACTGATGTCCTGTCAGGCAAAGACGCGGGCACCTTGCTCCCACAACTATTTGAAAGGCAACTTTGCATCGTCGACAACACTAAACCATGTCTGAGTCTAAGGTGTATCGATTGCCCCGTCTGCGATGGCAGAATTCCCGCATCCCTGAAAAAGAGACTTGATGCTGTCCTACTTTCTGCTGAGCACGGTGGAAATGCTGTTCTACACTTCGTGTCACCACTGGCTGCGCCAACAGCAAGCATCCAAAGACATGAGAAGCTCGCTGAAGCTTGCCACCAGGCTTCGTGTGCATCCTTTACCGTCCACAATACCGATAATAGGGAAATAGGCAACTCCATCTTGTGCAGGACGGACTCAGGGGTGCTCATATGAAGCAAGCTCTCACTGCTCAGAAATTGACAGCTGCCTTCCGGCCTTGCCCAAACGCATCACTTACCTGTGATCCGGATGAGCCAGAGTATAAGAACGGAAACGTCGAATACATGGGCATCACTGTCAACTTCCTTGGGTCTGTCACATTTCCAGTCTCAAGTTCTCAACTTGGCGAGGGCTCTGTGATGCAAGTCAAAGTGGCGTGAATTCTCCCCCATCCACGGGCACTAGGTCGTAGCTTAAGATCAGACCTGGAATTGCGCACAAAAACTTCATAAGTCGGCAAGACAGAGCATAGCATAGCCCGGGCTCCCTGAACCGTTGCGGCATCTCTGCCGTGCAATTAATAATTAAAGCAAGGGGCCGTTCACAGGGCCTTCGTCGCTGAGCACTCTGACGATGGGAATTTGATCCATCAAATTGCCTCTCTGACAGCACAGCGCGATCTCATGCTTGTCTTCGTGTTTGGCATGTGCGGTGAATCGTGCGATACACTTGGATGAACACGCGCTACACTCCGTGCCTGTCCAGGGCGGAACGGCCACAAAGGCTGGATCCTAGCTTTCCATGCAGGGCCGGAGGTTTGACATGAGCAGCGATACACTGAAACATGCAGGGACCATGCGCTCAATTGCCGGACTGCCGCCAGAAATCTTGCACCACTTCCAAACGAAGTCCAGGTGGAGGAAGAACCCTGCAACTGGTAACTGGTAGCTGCCGTGACTTTCCGATACCCTCTCCGAAACATGCAAGGTACGGCTGCGACATATGGCGAGCTTGGGGGCCTCCATGTGAAGATTCTGCTGTTCACTCCAAAGCCTCGGAACCTGAGATGTTCAAGAACCGAAAAGGCACAGTGGTCTACGGACTGTCCAATGGCCGAGATGCTGGATGCCAAAATTTCCGTATATCCCCTTCCTGGGGCACATGCCGCACAGAGCTTATCCCAATTCTGAAAACTTGACTGGCTTGAGCGAGACAAGTTTCTGATTCATTTGCATGCGAAGATGGAGCTTTCCAGTGGTTGCGTCATATCCCTGCGCATTCGTTGATCCTGTTTTCTGGACCTGCACAACACTTGCCGATTACACCACAGAGAACCTAGGAAGAAAGAACTTCAGGAAGGAAGCCGGAAGTACTGATGAAGCAAGCAGCTGCAGAGATCGTGTAGTACTCCGTGCTCAGAGGGTGCGCTTCCGGGACGTTGTCTGTCATGCCTTACTGTCGCCCCGAGCCATACTTCACAAAAACCACAAATCTCAGAGCTCCAACTCGAGGCCCGGATAGCAAAGCTAGGAAAGATGCGAAGCCAAGAGGCCTAGCGGCCGATGGAAGTTGTAAGGCGCCTCCACCAGGACGAAACTTATCGCACACCTTAAAGAGCTGGCACATCCGGAAAATTAATGGAATGGGCGATGGCGAATAGCTGCTGTCCTTTGTCGACATTTTGCGTGCCTGCAGCACGAAGTAGCAAGCCTTCTGACGAACTCCACACCGAAAGCTTCGTTACACATCCGACAGCTCGGATGTTCAAGACAGGTCCCTTTGTGCCGGGTGTTTCTGAAGCCACACCTCAAACCCTTTCCGTATGGGCGTGCATTGTATGCCAGCGAAAAACCACCTTACAACAGAGCTTTCTCGCCGTTCTCGCATCTCGCGAGGCATTCAACCGAGGGAGTAATAGAAACACTTACTATGCCAAGTCTGGACGTGGATTGAAGGAAAGAGTCGTCGAGTCAGGTACAAGATCTTGTGATGAACCTACGACCACAAAGCTTCCGATACAGGTAAACTCCGGAATGTTGTTGTCAAAGCGAATGTGGGCACTCCAAGCCGAAGCTCACACTTGTAGCCGAGTGCTGCGTTTGCCATCCTGAAATCACGACCCTTCGGTCTGTTTTTCGCACACTTTCCGAGGAGCTATATACCGTCAACCAACACAACTTGGAGGGAGTGGAAGCTCCTTTCATCGCTGCCTCTGGCGAAGTTGCCAGGGAAAAGGCAACACATGCTCGAGTTGCGCCAGCGATCCTCAACCGCAACGGCAAGTTCCAAGAACCGACTGTGCAAAACAAGGCGGAAATGTTCAGTACACAGGCGACAAACAACCAGAAAACCTCTGGGAAACGGCAAAGACGAATTCAGGCAGACCAGCCAAACAGTCAGGAAAGCAACACCACCAAGTTCTTCGAGGTTTGTGATTTCTCTGCATGATTCTACATGCTTCAAGACCAGATCCCCACTGCTGAACTGTCCGGGGCTTGGTGCGACAAAGCGGCAAATCCCAGCGATCAGCTGACAGGAAGATGCAATTTGGGATGCGGCTGAGGTCAGAAGCGTCACCCACGGATGCATCGAGCATGAAGCCTCTGGTACACATGCATATAACCACAGAAACTCGACCAGTACCACTACAGGAACCCTTTGGGCAGGTCTGGGATCATGCCAGGGGCTGAGATCGATATCCACGTAGGAACCCGCTTGGATGACATGCTCCTCAAAACAGCAAGCAGATGCGCAAGGAGACCGGGACCGCGCGGCTGCAACTTGTGCTGCATGCAAGGCTCGTAGTATGCACCAGGGCCGGCATCTCCTTCCAGGAGAATGTCCCCAATGGTATTCTGAATGCGCAGGGGGACCTCGGTCCATGTTCACGACGCGGACCGACGCCAAAATTTGGAGCACTTGATACCACATCAGAGTTCGCGGCCTGTGGCACTTCCTGGCATTCGCAGCCAAGCGGCCGGCTTTGAATAACATGCCTGCTTGTGGCCTTGATTATCGTCGAGCAGCACCACCATCCTGGGCTGGGGCCGTTGTGTATATATATATATATATATATTATATTAGGGCCGGCTTGCCGATGTCGAAAACTAGAAGTTGTTGGCCGGGAGACCGCAGGAAGTGGTCCCCTGAGCCGGCTTCGAACTGCGAGGCGAAGGTGATGTAATTCGGGTCGTCGTTGTACTCCCTGCCAGAGGCTGCAGACCGCAGGGGCCGCATGGGGGGCAGGTAAGCTGAGGCGCCTCAGCGTCACCGGCACGGGCTTTGGAAGGATGGCGGTGCCCAGGTGGTTCAGGCTCGACACTTTGATCATCGGCCGGGGCTCCTCAAGCTCTTATAGGCAGAGCGCCGTTGTTGGAACTTCCATTGCATCCAAGGGTCGTGCCGCACCTCGGCCCGAAACCGACGAGTGGAATCACGCACGAAAGCACAACTTGCACAACTCATGACCACCATTCTCTCAGACCTGGACCCATCCGAACCTGTCGCCATCCTGAGTCTCAGGTAAGAAGCCCACACGACACAGACTAATCGCCTCAAGAAGGCCCTGGCCTGAACCCACCTGAATTGTTTTGACGCTCACACTCGGACGAGTAGGCTGAATGTATGCCGGTGCAAACTTGAAACAGTGACGCTGCAATCCCGAGCCTCAAGAACCACTCCCAAAATCACCCCATAAAGGGCACCACACCGCGACCACACCCCCCGAATGTGTGCGGAACTGTGGTGGGAGCAAAATTATTGGAGGACGCGAGCAGGAAGCAAAATGTGCATTCGTGCTGTGGCGGGAGTGTCATGTCGACGAGCGGCACCAGACAGGACTTGAGGGACTCAAGCGATGTGAAAGCAATGAACACCGGACTGTGGCGGGAGCACGATGCATCCAAAGTAGATCCCTTACAATGACGGGGCCCGAGCGAGACTGCGGAGAGAGCGCGTATCCGCGCCACGGAGCCGGTCTAGGTAACCCCTTTTATTCCTGTTTATACTCCATTTTAGATCAGACGGCGTGACCTCAACTCGGCCGAAGCCACGACACGCTTCTAGGCTGCAGCCATGGTTCGTTGCTGTACGCATCCTCCACCCTGAGATGTTTCAACACATCTCAGCCTACTAGTATGCACGGTAGTTGGTCCAAGCGACTGTTGTCATTCAAGTATCAGTATACTGTTCTTTTTCCCTGAGGACGTGAATGCTGAATGCAGTCTCTTTCTTGCTTGCAAGCAGGGCACCCCATGTCGATGCTGCCATCAGCCGAAGATGCGAGCTTGCGCGATTTGGCTTCCGAAGATTCGACCGCCCCGGTTAACCTTTGGAGTCCTTGGCTTTTGAATTTCTTCTGGCATGACACTCCGGACCTAAGCCACAAGTAGCATGACAGCAGTCCGTCGACGTCGAGTCACTCCGCGCAACGTCAGCATGCAACTCCTGGTCATTCTTACGGGAAGGCAAGCTTATGCTTAATTCATGCTTCTGCCGCAATTCGCCGTTGGAGGCATGCTTCACATGCTTCAAGCACTGGAGAAGGCGATCCTTCACCTCATTGGCCTCGGCCTGAAGTCGACGTGCCGCCCTAACGCCAGAGATGTCGAAGCAGGAGCTGCTGTTCGGCGTTGAGATTCCAGGGAAATTGACCTGAGCTTCCGAGGAATACGGCCTGACTGGCCTTCAGGTCAGGAAAAAACCGCATCCTTCAGATCTACAGACCTCAAGATCGTGATCGGCAGGGGGGTTTTCTTGTAAGGAAGTCGGTCTTACTCCAACAGCTGAGGCAGAGATCCGGCCAAGCTGCACAAGTCGCCTGGCCCTGCAACCTGATAGAAGTGAAGAAGATATCGCCAGACGCTGCGACCTTGGCTACGTAGCGCAGGCAGGGCCCCGAGCATCTGTGCAGCTACGGCATAAACTAGCCTTGACGCTGCGTGATCCTGGGCAAACCAACCCAACACCTCAAACCCCAAGCCAGGGCCAGTTCTTCCAGCTCCTCCAATGCACTCTCAACCTGAAGTGCATGGACTCACTAGCCAAGCTCACCAAGTTCAAAGCTGGTGGCCCAAGGTGGCGTGCCGCTCAAATCAGTGTGCTGGCCGGTGGAAAGGCTGAAGATGGAGGCGAGTACAGGTACAATCTGGTGGCACTCCTGCGCAAGAACATCAAGCCCGGGCAATCTAGTGTGATAAGCACGATAGGTTCGAAGGGCTGCTGGCAATCGTGTGATACGACTGGCGATGATGATCATGCTGACTCCGACAATGAACATGAGACTTGCCAGGGCTGTGTAGTCAGCGTATGACTGCGCTACATGCGATCAACAACATCATGTACACAGACGAGGATGATGCAGTGAATAGTTGTCAGAACCGTGCACGAGTGATTGTGATCATCACCATCTCTAAGCTGATTCGCTCCTGCGCTCGTCTTCACACTACCCATAATCCTTAAATTGGTTCTTCTGGAACTTGTTGCTATTCCTGATGACAGCGCAATTATGATAATTTTTCGGTCTGTTGCGACAAGTTTGGAAACCACCTCAAACTGGCAGGCTGGACAGGCGTATAGGGTGGCCATCTTACGAGTCATGGAAACATGTGACCAGGCACCGGCCAGCCTCTGGTTGGAGCTTCCCGACCACCCTGCGCAGACTACAAAAGTGAGGGACTCGGGCATCGGGTCTCAGTTTGCCATGGAGGTAAGCGCCGAGCCTGGCCAATAAATCCTGGCTCTCTGGCGACACAACCTTGGCTGTGAAGCTTCAGCCCAAAGCAGGGAAAGAAAACTAGTAGCAACTGGCCTTCTTTAAAAGAACCCTCCCAGTCAGATTCTGCCAGTGCGGGCGGGCGAGCGCCATCGCAGGAAAAGCGGACTTTGAAGGTCACCTGGGTGGTTGTCAAAATTAGGGTCCCTTTTCGGGGCACCCTAAATAATAGGTCCCTTTAATATATCAAGGCGCCCCAACAGGGGACCACCCTAATCTTTACCGTATTATATGAAGGACCCAAAAAGGGGGACCCTCATGTTCACAACCACCCCGGCCTGCCCCGAGGTCTGAAAGTCCGGCGCTGCCCAGACCGCCTGGAAGGCCACCACTGCCTTGGCTTACCATTGGTTAGTAGGGAATGGAGGAAGGGGGTACAATTATAGCTACTGTTACTACCATTCTTCCATTCCCTACTAACCAACGGTAAGTTAAACCTCAAGACGGCCGTGGAAATGGGAGTTTCCGAAAATTAGGGGTACCTTATTTAGGGTTCCTTATAATAAGGATCCTGCTACTTAGGGTGTTATATTAGGGTCCCTTAGTTTGGAAACCCCCAAATACTCAACAGCTTCAGACCGGTTGCAAAACCTTCCTCGTTTGTCATCTCCAGTGCGTCCGGGGCGAGCTCGACCACAGCGTTGCCTGCCATGCAAGTTATGCTTCAGTGATGTTCTCATTTTCACCTCCCTCACGCTGCCCTCACGTCTTCGAGCTGCTGCAGCATGCTGCAGCAACTGCGGCCGCGGATTGCTGTTGAAGACTGGACTCTGCCGTTGGCTTAGGACACAGAGGTTTCAGAGCGCAGGTGAGCTTTACACACTCGCATGCATCGTGAGTCGTTGCGCTGCGACTGAATCTATTACTCGGCAAGTGCGCGCCTACGTTGTGGTTACATAGCGGTGGTTGCTGATGCTCCGCATTGGGACTCAAGAGATCACATTAAGCGGAGGTACAGCATCATGCAGTCCAAAATGGCTGATGGTCCCTAGGCCCTAGGCCTGCATCATTCTGCACGTTGAGAGACTTCCCAGCCACGCCTTTCCTGGGCATGGGGACTGCTTTAGTCATCGAGGGCTGGCGTGGAGTTGAGGCACGACGCATGCCGCACAAGCCGTATACAATATAGCAAGATCGATCGTAGATCCAGCACCAAGCCCAAAGCCAAAGCAAGGGCAGGTGTCCCGTTGGCATCAAGCACACGGACCACTGCCAAGAACGTGTCCGTTCCATTCGCGGCCGGCTCCACGCCGTAGCCTGAACCGCAATTCAAAACGATCGCGTGCTTGCTGCTCCTGTACGTAATGACCACAACTTCTCAATGGCTTGGACAGGCAATAACTTTTTAGACATCGTGCCATCTGTTGCCCCCGTCCGCCATGTCGTCAACATGAGTCAGTCTACTTGCGACTTCTGGTCTCTATCCACGTGCATCCCACATGACTGTTCCTTGATGTTCCTGTTTTGCAAGCAAAGGTTCGCCCCAGCTCCGCCTCTTTGCGGATGAAGCGCTGGATCCTTGCTCACAGCCCAGGGCCAGCCGCATACGCTAAACATGCTCAAAAAGCCGTTGCCGACCTCTGGACCTGCAAGCAACGGCAAACTTCTGGTTCGCAGACAAGTCCTGATTTGTGCGACCGTCGTGCCAACCTGCATTCTGCAAACAGTACAACAAGCATCTTTGCCACCCGAAGTGGCTGGCACACTTAGCCGTGAAGGAAAAGAGTACGGCAAGGGTATGCAAGGGTCACATCTCCCGGTCTTGTGATGGTGCAGACTTACTCAGGAAAACAGCCGAGCTGCAAGCCTTTGTAAGTCCTCTCAACCAAAAACCCTGTCAGAGTCAGCTGGAGCATTACGGCCTCCGTGATGTAACCCCCGGAAGTCACGCTCCAGGCATGTGATTCCTCATGCATTTCTCTTCGGCTGAGCAATCGCGCAGTCTCTCTGCCAGCGCTCCGTTGACGTTGCACAGTGCTTTGACGTTTTCGTCTGAATCGAACAGTTCGTCCTGCATCTTTCCATCACAGTTGAAGTCAATCGAGTAGTGCCAGCTAGGCAGGGCCTCGTCAGGCGTTTCACTTCCTGCAGCATCCTACAAGTACCTGCGTATCCTGCAGCACACTATCAACACAGTGCACACAAGAACAACCGCAAAAGGTCAAGCACCTGCAAGTGTTACATAGACTGTGGCGCAACATGGTAGCCGAGGCATCTTCGGCAAATCGACTTTGCTTTCTGAATTCAGAGCGAGTTGCCCAACCGCCGTCCAAGTCGAGACTACGAGTGTTTCCATAGGTCGACCTCCGAGAGACAGCTTGGCCTTTACATAGCAACACCACGTATCTAAACACGCACATACTCGAGTCCAGACAGACAAGGTGAGGAAAGGAAACAAAGCAGTGCAATACTGCCCGCATCGGAGCTTCATGCATGGGCGAGTGGCAGCTTGAGCTCACGAAACCTCAAACACAGGGTCCGTGCATGTTAGGTCAATCAATGCGGCAATGACAAAACAAGTTCCAGCATCATAAATTGATCGGTGGAAGGGCTGACACCTGCAGCTGACAATACTGAAGCAAGCTGCTGCGCCATCCCACTGGAATCTGTTACGGCTTCCGCGTTCAATAGATCCTCGCCAGCGGGACAGACAGTTCTGGTCCCTGACAGTCTGTGCTCCTGTGCTGAAGCATCTCTGCAGAAGCTCGATGGCAGGTCCTTGCCCTTGAAACCTTTGAGTTTGCGGCGAAACCAGTTGGGATTCCGCAGTGATCCCTCCATTGACAGCAGGGCCTGGGGGCCACAGGGTGCAGTCCATAGCGGGCACATGGGTGAGCACTTCGAAGAATGGTGAGCACTATGGGATCCCGCACATGTGGGATTCATTTGCAGCCTTGACCGAACAAAACGTGTTAAAACTGCCCAGGCACATAGCATCGCACCTCGGCACACACACTAAATCAGCGATCAGGTCTAGGGAAACATGTCGCGGCATGCCAAAACATCCGGTACAAGGGGGAACTGCCAAGCAGCCCCTGGCACAGGCTGCCCGTTTTCGTCTTGCACGGCTATCACCGGCTGTGGCTCGAATCTGCAGTAGGAGCAAGCTTTGTCGGTCATGTCTCTACTCAGCCTACACTGGCATGTGAGTTTTGACGTCCTACCGTCCTACCGTCCTCTTGGACTAAGCCTGGTTTAGAGAT
Source organism: Symbiodinium sp. CCMP2592 (assembly GCA_905221615.1). NCBI lineage: Eukaryota > Dinophyceae > Suessiales > Symbiodiniaceae > Symbiodinium > Symbiodinium sp. CCMP2592. The sequence goes on along the minus strand of CAJNDT010001668.1, from coordinate 1,722,526 downwards.
ACTGGCACTGGTGCCTATCCCACTGGCTGCTCGAGGCGCAACAAGCGGAACGAAACCCATGAGACAAAGCCGTCAAGCACAGATGCAATTTCGATCACCTGTAATGCATGCCACGTGCTCTCCATGCTGCACAGATGCGGAACTCCTTCCGTCACGACTAACGGTACCCTTAGATTCACGTGAATGTGCGTGCTTGCGCACTGCCCAAACAAACGATCGGCAGGAAAAGAGATCAGGCATGGGAGCTAATTGCTGATGTCAAGAGTCTTCGTTGAAACCTGGCACGACTGCGAATGTCGAGATGCCGCACTCCAAACTACTTCTCCGAAACATCGGTGCAACAGGCCTGCACAGAAGAAACCCTTGGTGACAGAGAGATCGGGTAGCGGAACTTCTGGACCGGCAGAGGATAGAGATTCCTGCATCTTGTGCTAATTTGACGCCCTCTCCTTCGGTCAGGTCTGAAAGCATGCACAGCATCCTCGGAGAATAGACCGGGTCGTTCCAGGGACTGAACACGAGCGCACTGTCAGAGAACACGATGTTCACGTGGTCCACCTGCAAAGAGACGTTGCCAGGCTTTTTCCGATGATCCAGATGGCACCAGCAGTGCATCCTAGGCGCGCTGGTGCTGTTTACACCCAGGCATGTGAATCTTGCCTGAATTGGGCGGAAAAAACGAAACGAATCGAATCGCCGGTCGCCCGGTGACAATGTCAAGGCATCCTGGCTAAGCAAGCTGGACTCTGAGCCCACAACTATGCCACTTGCATCGGAAGGCTCAGACTGGGGGCAGTTCCTTCAGTTGGTGCTGATGAAACAACTTAAGAACAGCAGCACAATCTCACATGCCTTCACGGCACACGCAAAGGTCATCTCTGTCCGCAACAAGCCGTGTGCCGCGTGTATACGGCTTCCTGTGCGATGACCTAGATCGTTTGACACCCTGGTCGCCCTGCAAGGCGACCATGTCAGCGTACCAACCCAGTGCTTCCGAACGCCTATCCCGGCGTCGACCCTCTGTACGAACAAATCGAACAAGAGTTCAAAGTTTCTTCTTTTTGAGGAGGGAACCGAAAACATCATACAGAATTCTGATCTGGACGTCCTCTTCCACTGTTTACAGCCGCTTGAAGAGATTTTGTTTGGGTATCGCTGGTATCTCGGTCCTACCTTCCTCCGATCCCGCAGCGTTTCCCCTCCTAACACCTACCCCGCAACCAGAGCCTGCGATACTGACAGCACAACCTGTGACGGTTGAAAGGCCGAGTTCCCGATGAAAAACGATCCACTCGAGCTAACTGCTGCATCTTCCACATCTCGGTCATTAGCATTTCGAGCCGCGCTTCTTCTCAGTCAGTTTCCCGGGCACAAGATTGCACAACCCTTCTTCCAATCCTGAAACATTCGCATGCTTTGGAGTCTTCGACCCTGTTTGTGTCGCGACCTACTGATCTACTGCTCCACTCTCAGACGGCCTTCAATCGGGAAGTCTTGGCACTGAAACCCTGGAAGGTGCAGGAAGCTGAGGGGACAGGAAAGTCTTTCAACACGGAATGTGGCATGCATCTACCGACTCCAAGGAAAGCAATGCATTCGAGAGAACCAAGGCAGCAAGGCGGTTACCTCGACCAGTCCCACAACTTCAACCCAGATCGCTGACCCAGGTCTAAAGAGCACAAAGTCATCGCCCAGCGTCAACTCCGCCACCTGAGGCATACAAGCGGAGGATCACCCCATGGCAGGACATGGCATTCCGGACTCCCGGTTGCGCCTTCTGCCCTCGTCTTTCGTACTCCTCCACACGAGAAGCGTCCCCTTCCGGCGGCCACCCGGGATCGGGATTCGCAAAGGCCACGATCTCAGCTCTGCATGTCTCTGCATAAGAAGACAAGGACAACTCCTCGAAATGTTTTTTTGAGAGTCTGAGGACCTGGCCCTGCGACCTGGGGCTGGCAGCCCGTTCATGTCGCGAAGGAGCAGCGTCGGCTGCCAGGGGAACGGGTCTCCCACCTGCACGGGGACAGGCCCGGCGACTCACATTCAGGGCCGCAAGGCCCCGGCCCCCTTTCAGAGCAGACGAGCGGACCTTGACGTTGGTGGGTGGAACAACGGGGTCAAGGTCCGGCCTGGAATCCAGCACTCACGGAGTTCAGTACTCCCAACAGCTAGAGATGCCAACAAGAGACGTGCTCAGGTTCACCACCTCGATGCTCGCAACAGGCGTGGAGACCAGCACCGAAGAGCCCTGGAAAAAAGAAGCGTGCACAAGTTCTCTTCACAGCTCCTCAGGTGTCAAAGCCTCGGTAGAATCGAAGCCACCCGCAGATGGTACGAGCGTGTACAAACCCGCAGGGCCCTGGATCGCGAAGTCCGACAGCGTGACAAGTCCCAAGTCATTTGTTGGACCTCGGCCGGTGATGAGAATATTCCGCATGTCACGGACGGCCGCCGTTGCTTGGGCAAGTACCTGCATTGTAGAGAATATCGTACTTGCAGACCTGCCGGGTGTTCCGTGCGGAAACGCATCAGCGCACGTCGTCCACTCCCGACTTTAGTGACACTTGTTGAGGCTCTGGCATGGTGTAGACGTCGTGCTTCCAGCGTGCCCACCATGGCATCCATCTGTGCCTGCAAAGGTGTTCATGCGCGGTGCAAAGATGGAACCACGTCTTCCAATTCTGCCCTGCCTTGGAGCACGGAAGTGGCCCGTCACTAACAAAGTTGGAGGCACGCACCTATGAAGGTGCAGATCTCTCGACACTCAGGGCAGGCAGGGCAGCAGCATGCAGTGATTCGCACCTCTACCTCCGCATTGACCATTGGACTCCCAGTGTCATCCACGGCCCAAAGCCGCTGTGATCGATTTGGGAGACTGCCTGTTCCTCGGAAGCAGAAGACCGGCTGGGAGCTGAGTTCCAGAGAGAAAAGAAACCTGCTCAAGATCTTCAAAAGGAGCCCAAGTTTCCGATGAAGAAACTTTTCATGTCCGCCGAAAGCTCTCCGGAGACCCATGCGGTGGGCGGAGGACTCGCAAAACGCACCTTCAAAGAGGAGGCTCCAGTCATGTATGCAGTCATGAAGCGAAAGTCGGGCTGACCTACTGCACACACAGCCGCACATGCAGCCCGTCAACATGCACAATGCTGACGACTTCAACATGTGCATGGTGAGATGCTCACCTGCCGCAATAGCTTTCTTGCTGGCCAAGGAACAGCCTTTAAGCGAGGCTCGGGGGAAGGCACCGTCTTCAACAGTGCAAACCTTTGGAGAGGAACGCTTCAGATTGCAGGTGGCCCGACAGTCTCCTGTAATGTATGTTTGCAGCAAGGAGGCACGAAGTAAACATAGATCAAAGAGAAAGCGACGACATTCAAACAACGAACCTTACTGCAGCCCGCTCACAGCACATCTTCATGAACTTGCACGGGCGTCCGCAGCACAAGAGCGATGAGCATCCAAGGACATCTGTCAGGAAATCTGTCAAGGACAACTTCTTGCCGCCAGGACTCTCTAACTTTGTCTTCGACAAAGTCACTTATCGTGAAGAAGCATACCTGGCCACACAGTCTTGACGTTCAGACCGCCCTGCTTGTGCCTCGTGTTCATCCTGGGCTCTGATCGCTACGGAATTCAGGACTGGGCCCTGGGGCACTTCATGAGAAAGCAGCTTGGCTGCTTAGGAAGCTTGCTTTGCCGCTGCTTACTGCCGGCAGCTTTGCTGTAGTTACTGAAACCGGTTCTGCTTCTGTCAGTGATGCTTCTCCGAAGACTCAACTGTCTTTCTGCCACTCCCTCCGGCACGCAAGCGCCTTGTTCACACCCTGCGGCACGTGGTGAGCACCAAAAGCCTGGACAAGCTGGGACATGGTCAAACTACCATCTCCATGCCTCCCGTGCCAACCTGACCCTGCTACTTCGCGTAGCACGTCGACAATCGAAGACAAACTGCAAACACCCTTGGCCTGTTGCTTCTTCTTTGGCTCCAGGTCATCGGGAGCAACAGCCATGGCGCATATTAGCGTCTGAGGCTGCAGAAAGGCTGGCAAGCACATGCAGCAGGATATCGACACGACAGGCACGGCAAGCACGCTGCATGCGCTGTTGCACCACAGAAGCGCGACTTTAGCAAACCGATGGTATATGATCTGAGGAACGAACTTCTCTCATCGTTGACTGCAGGTGACCTGGCGCCGTAATGATCCAACATGATCCAACCAAACAAATGCTGCGCAAAGGCTCAAAGGCTACGCAAACTCCCGGATCAATGCACCTCTGCACAAGCAACTTCGCAAGCCTCTCGACCTCCAAACAGCAAGCGGCTCATCGTGACCCAGCTTCGAACTTCATGAAACTTCTGACCGAGTCTCCGGCCAGTTCTGTTTCTGTGCCTCGGCAACTTCTCACGCGCCGGTACAGAAACACTCCGTGGCCTCAGGACGCCGCCATCAGCCTGAAGCCCACAGGCTCGACACTCTTCCTGCAGGAGGCCAAGCACACCTGAGAGTCTGAGAGCTCCGGCCACGGCTTCAAGGACCCTTCGACTTTTAACGCGCTGAGGCCTGCACTTCTCGGGTCCGCGTCCTCAACACGACAGCAGCGCGGACTACGTCGTAATGCAGTAGGTGCAAGAACAACTTCTCCTCGGGATCTGCGACATTCCCTGCATTCAGCCTCGCATCAGCACAGGGGCACAGAGGCAACATGGCAGTGGAAGTCTCGAGGCAGCTGCCCATTCTGGCACAAACTTGCTTTTGCTCCGAGATCTCCCTGTTGGAAGCGCGCGTCCGCAGGGTCTGACGATCTCGAATCTCGCTGCGTCGACGCAGCACCTGGACTTTGCGGGTTGCGGGCCCACACGCCCGGTAGTCGCCCCCGGTGTCGCCCGGCGGTGCCTTTCGCCGCGGGGGGCTTCTCGTTGAAGGCTGCGGCCTCGCGCGAGGCCAAGGCCCAGTCAACATGTCAATTTCGCGAAGCCTGGCAATGAGCTAAAAAACTCCCCCGTTTTTTTGCGGCCGGTGGCACATTTCATAAGCAGTGCGCGCAAAGTACAGGCCAGCAAAACTGTCAAGTCATCGATGTCTGCCCGTGCTTCGAGAAGGAGCTTGACCTCGTCATAGAGACAAACGGCAGCTAGCATGAACCGAACAGGCTCGTGCTTGGCACCAAGCGATCGTGTGGGAAGCATCGACGGCCGAACCAACGAACGGAAGGTGACCAAAAGCATCCGTGGAGGCTGGATGAGCAAGCACGTGCTGGACCTCCCGTGCACGTGAAGGCAAAGGCAGCAAAGGTCGAATCCAAGGTCCGGGCTGCACTTTGGCCGCCCAGAAGTTCCACCTCAGCCGCACGAGCGCTTCGAAGAAGCGTTCCGGATCCGTTCAGCTTGGCGGCTTCTCCTCTTTCTGCTCCTCTCTTCCCGCTCCTGCGCTTCCCTCCTCCCTCCTCCGTCTTCGTCCGGCCGGTGCCGGTACATGCGCGGCTTCTGTTGGCCCTCATGGGTTCCAGGCTTGCTGCAGGCAGCGGCGTGCGACATTCACGTCGGACCTCGCCACGGCCTGCGGACGCCACATATCTCTGCAGGTCCTGCCGTAGTCTGGACATTTGAAGCATCACGAAACGCCTCCCCGAAAATGCCTGCCACGGCATCCAGCACTGTCCTTGGCGGCACGGAAGTGGCAGACCCAGTCCGGTGCGTTCGATGCAATGGGAAGGTCCAAAGGTCCAGACTCGCTGGTTACCGTGTTCCCGAGACTTTCCTCGGGCTCTACGGTGACCGGATCGCTCTCGTCCTGATGGGGCACCAGGGCACCACACGCGCCGCACAAGACCAGAAAAAGGTCGCGAAGCTCCTTCTCCGGCTCAGGGAGCTGGATTTCGGATGCACTGCGCTCGGCATCCTCTTCCAAGTCCTCCAAGCGCTGGCACGGCCCAGCACTCTTCGGCCCGCAGCCGCCAGCCGACTCCTCGCCGCCTTCGAGGAGCCTCCGCAGTGCCACAGATTATTCGGGCCTCTGCCTTCAGCTGCTGCCCGGCCCGGACCCGTCCTGGCGGTGCTGGTGCTCTCCGCCGGCTCGGGCTCCCGCTCCCGCCACCAGACCTTCCAGCACGGCCCCCGGCGCAGCGCATGGCGCAGCCGCTTCGATTCTCGACTTGTGGCGCGGGGGCCGTGCATCTCCGTCGCTGAAGATGAGGCGATTGCCCTCTGCCAGCTTTCCCTGAAAAGGCTCCGATGCGCGAAGCGGCAGCAGTGCAGCAGTTCCGGGCTCCTGAAACATCTCTCCATCCAGCTCCAGGTTGAACCTCTGCTAGAAGCACACAACTGTGCTCACCCTCTCGAAGCCAAGCCCGGCGCGCAACATCGCTGGTGGCTTGCAGGTAGCTCTGCAGCCCACTCTGCCAGCGAATCTCCTCCAGGCGCAGCAAGCTTTCACAATCTGCCCGAGCCCTTGCTTGGACACCGTCCGTCAAACGCAGGCATTAAGAAAGCCTGCGTGTGGCATGCATCGCCCGTCTTTGAGGGCCTACTGCAGTCAAGCTGCTCCAGCTTTGATGGTGCAGCATCCAGACCTCAGCTTTCCCAGCCAATGCCTGCTTCCTGCGACATGACTATCTCCAAGGCACCCGCGAATAGTTCCAAACGCCATCGAACTCAAAGGGCCGAGTCTGACTCGAAACATCCTCGCACCACTGCAGCAAGTCTCTGCGCACCGCACCTGTCCCTGCGATCAATCAGCCGTGCCACATTCCCTCAAAACCTTGGGTCCAATCATTCTTGAGGCCAAGTCTGCTCATGCAGTCAGCAATGGCTCGAAGCTCTTGACGTCACAATTATGCACCCGCACTTCTCCCAAAGCCCATTAAGGAAGACAAACACTCAAGACTCCGAGACATCTACTGCAGGCCGTCCACGATTTACATCTCGTGCGACAAGAGAAGTGCCCAGCAGCTGATAACAGTAATCAACTACAGTGCTACCTCTCTGCTCAAAGGGTCCTCTGTGGTCCAACAGTGGCTCCAAAAGTACCTCGCCCAGCAGTTGACTGTGTTTCGTCCGGACGGGGACACTTGCTCGCTTGCGCACTGCTCGGCATCGAACCGTGAGAGGCTGGTATACTTGCTGCACCTAGAGACATCTACACGCGAGGAAACAGAGCTGATGCAAGCATCTAGGGTGCCGACAGCTGCTCAAGCCTGAGGTCTGGATGCAGAATTAGCCATCGTGGCGTCCATGAGCGCTTAAGGGTCAAGCGTGTACTTTCGGCTATCCGCTGGATCAAGCCGAAGTGTATGAGCGACATCCTCCGGCAAACCAGATGCATCACGTCGTGGAATACTTGACACAAAACCGAAGCATGCATGGACGTCTGCTGGTGCATGTCGGCTTGCAGGCTCCGTCCTGATCGGATGAAGTTGTCCGGCCTGCATATGCTGGTTCTTTATAGGATCTGGAGAACAAGTCAAGTCTTCTTGCTCTGGGACCGGCGCTGAAGTTTGACCTGGCTTCGTCCAGCTGCGCCACTGCAGTCGAGGACCAGGTCCGCCAATCCTGCTCAGCCTCGTGCAACAGCCGTGTCATGTTATGAGGTTAGTGGCGTGCTGCTCCGCAGAGGACATGCCGCTGACTGAAGTGACCCACCGGTATCGTCCTTAGCCAGCGGCATAGCCAAGGGCTCCTGGCCAATGGTAGCACATCACCAAAAGATTCTGCAGGCCTGCCTACGTTGATCTCAGAAGCTCGGAATCTTCCCCTCGACGCCTCGAAGACCGGCAATGGGAGCGTCGATGGCATCGCCCTGCCCGGACGTGAAGGCACCACACTGCCTCCGTCAGGCATCCACTTGGCAGAAGGTCAGGTAAGTCATTTGCAGAATGTCTGCTGCCTGTAACACTCGATAGCCTGGTGCCACCACATGTCATGCGCCGGTGGATGCACCTACATGGCAGAAAGCGAGTGAATACGATTGAATGCTTTACAGCAGCTCTACACATTGGGCTGCGAGTGAAAAACCCTGACAATGCACACATCGGAAAACGATGCCGTGGCTAAGTATGTCGACAAGCAGACTGAGATGGGCGCGGGTGCATCGGAAGGCTGTTGCTTGATGACTAAGCGTCGTAGTGCAACAGCCACAGCCGCAGGGTTGAAGAGAAGATCCTGCGACAGCAAAGCGGCTCCTGTCTAGCCGTCGCGTACAACATCTAAACCCGTCACAGAATCTACTTCTGGAGACCATAATAACCGAGGCGACATAACTTTTCCAACGCGTCTCGCTTCAATGCGCCTGCGGAGGAATAGAGCCGATTGGGATCTACAAGGGTGACACGACGTCTTCCCTGCAAGGCTCCAAGAGCTCTTGCCGGAAGCTCCGCCTTGATGATGCAGGGAACAAAGGTAATGCGAAGATAGAGGGCGCACATGCCTGCATCATCATACAAAAGTATGTAGCGAGTACGGGCAGATGGAGCAGGCGACTCGATCCTGAACCCTTCAACATCCTGCAAGACTAAAAAATACACAGTCAATCGTAGTTGACCCGTCCACCTGCGTGCTAGAATCGTTAGCAGTCACAGGCTCCAGACGCTATGTTGGTCTTTCTCAACTTGGCCTGGACAACGTATAAGTATATACATCGGCAAGAATCCTTGTAAAACGACTTGAACGGATTTTGGTCCGGCTTGCCTTCAAAAAGGAACCACTTTCGGGAAGCCCCCGGGCGTCACGCCTTGCGGGGCCATCAGTCCACACAGGCCGAGCTCACCTTGAACCAGCTGGTGGGCGGCGGCCTGAAGGATGCTGGATGTAGCTTTCCAGAAAATAGTGGGCATAGTCTTAAGAAGCTAAGTTCTAGATGCTTGCCTCTGTCAGCAGAAACCGTGGTTTTGCTCTCCTTGGCTTGACACATGTTCAGGATTCTACAACCTCGGCACCGGCATCCGAAAACCCATCGGATTTCTTGAGCTCGCTCATGCTACGATCAACCTGCAGGCGAGCAACCACGGCGTCTTGCGGCCTCCTCGGTACAGCATTTTGGGGTGCCCCGCCTGTCCACTTGGTTCTCCTGTCTGGGCCCAGGCCTACTTCTCCTCGTCTGGACGAATCCAAAAATGCCTGAAATTAGCTTGACCCTGTAACCTTCGGGCCAAGTCTCTTCGGCTGCAAAGGTGCCTTGGCTCTGCCATTTTGCTTCGGAGCTTGCCGGTGTGACGGCGAGGCATCTTGCAGAATCAGATAGGACGAGTTTTCCTTCTCTGGAAGAGCCTGCACACCATGGCTTTGGAGCATTCATACCAATGCCCGGGCTGATCTGCGGTCTGGCCTTGCAAACAAAGCGGATGAGGGCAGCGAGGCCCAGCAATCCAAAGAGCAAGAAGTTTGAGGTCATCTCCGTGTCTTCATCTTTCTCTTCTTCCTTCTGTTTCTCCTCCTCTCTCCTGGACAGCGCACATGAAAGTAAAAGCCTGCTAAACACCGCGTGATACACAGAAAAGTGTGTCAAAGGAGCGTCTCGGCCTCTTCAACCTTTCCTCCACTTCCGCCTCAATTCTTGCCTTCACGTCCTCTTCGTCTGACGCATCTCGTGGTGCCTGCAAGCATGCGGTTGCAGCCGGAAGTGCACCGAAGCCGGGCTCGAAGCTTAATTCAGCCAATGCGCGTCACTGCTCGGTGCGGACGTCGGGTCCGAGGCCAGGAGGTTTGGTCCTGCCTCGAAACGGTGGAAATCTCAACAGGCTGGATTCGAGCCGACATGCTCGGATGGCTTCCATCCTTGACATCAAAGCTCTCGATGCCCAAGTCGCTGGGCTTGTCTGTCACCCTGCATGGCACGATTCGGGGCCACAAGTCTGTAAGACATCCCGACTAAATGAGTGCTGCACTGGCTCTTGCTAGGATGTATGTATGTATGCATGCATGTATGTATGTGACGGCGGTAACATGTGTATATATATATATATATGTAGGTATGTATGTAATGTATGTACATGAACGTGTACATATACATATACACATACATATTCTATACATGTACATATACATATACATATACATATACATATACATATACATGTACATGTACATGTACATGTACATGTACACATACATATATACATATATATATATACATACATATACAAATATGTACATATACATATACATATACATAGACTTATACATTCATATACATACATACATACATACATTCATACATGTATATATATATATATATTCTGATACGTTATATACTATATACGAATTTTGTTATATTATATATATATATATATATATATATATATATATATATATATATCATATATGATTGTTAAATGAATATATATATATATATATATGTAGAAGGATGAGAGCTGTTCTTGATGATACCTGCAGCCTGCAGCCCGTAACTCGAGAATCGCCTTCAGCTTCGACCTTGCCGGCTCTTGCGCGCAAACGGTCATAAAACTATGGCTCTTGCGCTCGCGCGCCCTTGCGCCTTGCGCACGTTTGCGGAGCGCTGATTTTGGAGCCGGTTCTAAACCTGCATCAAAATATTGAAGTGCGCTGGTAGTCTACGGTCAAAGGACGGGGGTTTAGGACAATTCCAGAACCGTATGTATTCATATGTATATATATATATATGTATATATACATAGACATATACATATATATATATATGCACATATGTGTTTATGCGTATCATTATCTGTGTATGACTCTCTGCGTACTGTATTTGTAGGTGTATGTGTAGGCATTCGTGTAGGTGTATGTGGAGGTGTAAGCATATGCACATGCGTGCGTCTGTGTGCCTGTATGTGTGCGTACATATGTGTTTGCATATATATATATATATATATATATATATACACATATTTAAATCTATTTATACTTGTATTTATATCATACAGATCATTATATACCAAAGGTTTAATTCATTTTCATACATATAAATATATACATATACACATGTATGTCAACGTATGATGTATCACAATCACGCACATGCCGTACATGCCACATAAGAAAACTGCACTTGCATCCAAGTGGCGACCCTCTGAGAGCCTGCACGAAGCAACCAATCACATGCCAAACTGCGGCAGAAAATACGGGCTCTTAAGAAAGAACAGAAGATAAGCTGGGATTCGAAAACTGGCGGGAAGATCACAGTCGGGCTACGGGTAGCACGCTCAAATCACGGCTAAAGCAGCTTGCGACTCTGCCTCGTCGGCGGCGGCAGGCAGTGCTGCCAGAAAAACAGCCGCTACCCAGAGCTGGCGCATGACCTGAAGACACGCTTGGGAGGAGCCTAGAAAGCCTAGAACTGCTAGCTGCAAGTTTACAGGTATTGCTGCAAACCGTCAGGGAGGGTGGATGTTTCGATTTGGTGCTGCTTATTAAGCACTGCACACGCATTTTGCAGCACTGGGCGGTCAGGTCAAGGGCTCACAGCAACTTCGACATCTTCGGTCTCGTCAGGCCCCTCTTCGGTCTCTCCTACGTAAGGTCTGTGCAGCGGGAATTGTGCACGGACTTCATCTGCCAGTGATGAGATCGCTTGCAAGGCCTCTTGGTAATTGCTCAAGTCGTCGACAACCATGCTGGGTACACTCGGGGTTGAAACAGAAGTAGACCAGTTGACCTGCTTTTCGCTCATGTGGCTGTACAGGCTCGGGTCCCTCTGCTTCATGGCGTTGATGTCACGGATGGCATTGGTACATACATGGTGCATCTGGACATTCCATTGCTTGTCCAGGAAGTCCTGTTCTCGAATGGCATCCTGTCGCGATGCATAATACTTGTGCTGACGGTCGCGGTCTTCATCACGCACCCGCTTCTGCTCCTGTAGAAGCAAACGCCGAGCACGCAGATGACCTGCGTGCTTTACCCACCTGTCCTTGCGGCTTTCGACCGTCTTTTTCGTCTGGACAGTTCTATCCCTGCGGTGCTTCTCTCTGTCCACTTTGGAGCAGGCACGTTCCAACGCGCCCTGGGAGAGAATGAAATCGAAGTGGGACTCGTACTTAGCGCGTCGCGCGCTGCTCTGAGCACGCTGCTGGCGCGCAGCCTCCCTGCGGCGTTGCTGCTCCAGCTGGGCCTTGATCCTCTCCTCTTGCAGGCGGTCCACTACAAGTACAGTGCGAGATGCGTCGAACACCCGGCGCCGTTCGCGCCTGTGGAGCTCATGAATGATGGCAAACTCACGTCTGCGATGCTGCATTTCGAAGTGCTCTCTTCGCACGTGCTCTTGCTGGGCCAGTTCGGTTTCTTGCCGACGGGCTTGCTGGATGGCAGCATACTCCACATCTCGAACTTCTTCTGCCTGGCGGTAGTAGTTCGCCAACATCTCCTCGAAGACTTTGCCCATGGGAATAGGAGAGTAGTCCGTCCAGCCGGAGTCGGCAGAGCCCGGCTTGGGAGTCGGCGATAGTGCTGAGGCCCAGTCAGAGCTGGCCGACAGGGGGCTCGGAGCTTGGGGCATCGGCGAGTTCGTGCGTGTGCTCTGCATCGAGACGGGGCGCAAGCTCTGCAAACGTGAAGGCATCCCACGGCCACGGGACTTTCGAGCTTGACCGACCATTGCCTGATTCGCACGCAAGGACTCTTGACGAGCCTTTGCAATCAACTCCTCGGCGGCTCGCCGCTCACTCAAGGCTATCGCAGCGACACCGGCAGAGTCAACCCTTCTCGATTCCGTAATTGGAGGTATGGCACCCGAAAGCTGCAGGTCCAAACAAATGCCACCAGCCTTCAAAGAATCTTCCTGCATGAAATCTGTCGGACTAACCTCTGACAGTGCCCGAGTGAACTTCTCGAACTGTTCTTTCTTGCGCTGCTCCAGCCGCTGCCGAAGATCCGTGCTGCGTGCTCTCATTGCTGCTGCCAGTGACAGGTATCCTATCTACGACCTACGACATCTACGCATCTCCTGCAATCCTTCACAGTCTTTATGAAGGCTTGGGCCAATGCCTACACAGAAAAGCTCAACAAAGCTCTCCAGAGCACATGCGCAAAGCGCAGCGGCCACACACAATAGCAGATAGCTTCGCTCCCGGAAGCCCCACCGCAATGCACCTGTGACCGACAACTCTGCCCTTCTACCCGCTACATTTCTTTGCACTTTCACTTGAGCCTGGCCTGCGGGATCCAAGAGTTTCAGTTGGGCACTCGATACATGCCACAGCTCAAGCAACGGTTGCTGGGCTTCCTCCACCCTGCAGAGGACTACCTCAGCCAAAGAAGCTACCATAGAGAGTATGCCCTTGGCTGGAAATGCACAACAAGCTCGGTGAGGGCTGGGCATGCCGCGAAGCCTCGTGAGGGCGCTGGGTCACACTGAAGCCCATGGCAGGCAAATTCAAAAGCGTGCAGCGCAATGCAAGCAAGCTGCTATCGCTGCACGAGCAAGATCTTGTGTGAACCAGGCCCATAGGGACCTGAGCACCGAGCTCCACTCCCTTTCGTCGGGCCGCTTCCCTTCGACCCTGAACGCAGCTGAGATTTCTGCATGAGCCCTCCGGAGTGCAAGTTGCCAGAGCACTCAACGGGCTGCTGCAACCAGTCATCCAGACAAGTACTTTTGCCTTCCCGCACCCCAAGAGGCTGACAGTTAGGCACTGAAAGATGCAAGCAGCACCCTGCAGTACATAAACGATCATGAAAGGGTGCCTTCTGCGAATTCCAACTTTCCGGCATCAACTTCTCTCGCCTTAGGAAACGCCGCATGTCGAAACCCGATCTCGAGACTCGCGAGCTCTCGAGCTGAGGGCAGGTCCAGAGATGCACCGGGGAAACCGCTCAGGCGCGCCCTGGCAACCCAGGCATGCGGCTCCTGCACCAGCAGCAAAACCTCACTGGGACAGAAATTGCCCTCCATGAGCTGATGATCAGCGACTGCGAGGCCGCCACAAGTCGGTGCCGATCCTTCGGGATGGCGAGACTTCGTCACAGGAAGGCACAAACTGGCACAAACACCGGCTGCTGGATTATGATGCTGGTTGCCTCCACTGTCCGCTTTTCCAGCAGGGCTGCAAGCTCCAGGCTTGAGACTGAGGCCTGAGAAAGTGATGGCGGCGAAGCTTGCGGCAACGTCCGGTCGCAGCTCGGGCTGAGACAACGTCGACGGAACAGTTCTCACGAATCCATCGCAGAGCCACCCTGTTGACAAAAAATCGCATGCAATCACTCTTGTAATTAACGTTCGCAGGGTGCCTGTCCATGCACGGCCTGTCGGGTTTGAAACAAGTTCCAGCACCCAGTCAAGCTATGCATTTTTATGAGACGACCAGCCTGACAGCCATGCCGAAACCCGCCAAAGCATCACAAACGACGATGCCTGCCCCGACGATACAAAGCTGTCAACAAAAGCCGCCAATCGTCCACACAAGTCTAGCCTGTAAACTTGCCACGGACGCGAGCATCCAGCAGCACGCGTGGGCCCACGTTCTCCTTGCATATGGCTCGTGAGATCTGTCGAATGCTTCAGAAGCTCGAGGCGATGTCCTCCAAGCCCGTTGTGGCCGGCAGCTTTAGCCGAGCCAGTTGATTCAGCCACGAATTCTGAGACGAACTCCTGCGGGCTTGACAAATCGGACCCCCAAGGTGGGCAAGCCCCTTCACGGAGGCCTCTGAAACCAGCTCTTCCAGCTCCACGTGGCCTGGCCAAGGTCTCCCGTGCCGGTGAACCTGGGCTCCAAAGGAAAATTCAATCGTGAGCTTTCTCTCCTCCAAGCTCCACGCGGGATGAAGTGCACCCCACCCTCTTCGGAGTTGCACGAGATCCAGCCTTGCCGGGTCACCCTCCGTCCTCCGCTCGCCCTACCTCCACACTCCGGACTGGGCCTTGCTCAGACTCCGAAAAGCTTTGGCTCTCCTTCACCAGAGCGGCCAAGAAAGACCAACACGCCAAAGCAAAGGCCCGCGCTTTTCGGCACTTCTCAAAAGGCCTCGTCGGCTGCCTCCACCAACTTCCGACCTGTCCAGGGGCAGGGCTCTCTCGCAGCCCGGAGCTCGGGAAGCTTCGGGCCCCTGGCATCTCAAGTAGCTGTGTGCCGAGAGGTCCGAGAGCGCAACCTCTCAGAAAGCGCGAAAACAACCGGAGGAAGTGTGTCGCCTCCAAGGATCAAGGATCAGCTGCAGCCCACGTGGCCGGCCGCTTCGGGAAGGGTGTGAAAGCCACCAGCTCCCCGGGCCCAATCACAGCCACGATCTCGCCTTCCGACTCTCGAATTTTCAGACGCTTTAAAGTGTTTTGCTGCATGGCTTGCAGTTGCCCGGCTCCAAGGATAGCACAGGTTTCAACTCGGAAGCGGATGAGCTCAGCATAGCTCAGCTATGGTCGGTTCTGATGTCCCTTCGGGCTCGCAGGTACACATGCGATCACGTGAGCAACTATACTGGTTCATGGTACGGTAAAGCCGCTGCCACACTTGAATTCCTGCAAAAGGCCACTGAGTGACCACTGACTATTGGCGATGGATATAGTGCATGCGGCGTGCACTGCTGACATCTGCTACCACAGCACCTGTGCCGGAAGTTTGCATAGAACAGGCTGCAGCGGCATTGTCACTTGCAGCCTGCTGATCTCCTGCGTTTTCACATAGCGCATCCCGGCCTTTGCCCCGCGGCGCTGTGCGGATGCTCAACGGAACCTGTGCTGCCCAACTGCTAACTGAAAGTGTCTCACTCTCCAACTGCTGCTTACTTGCGGCCTTGCAGACGCACTGCCATCGCTCAACTCCGGCCGCACCCATGTGCCTGCAGCCAACCAAGAAGCACCCAAAGACCGCAGTACTGAGGCACATTCCAGTCTTCACTTGTGGCGGCCAAGTTGAAACTACAACAGCAGCGCGCTTTTTGGTTCCGCAGGCTGTGCGTCAGGCGACCACGCAGGAAGGAAGTCTCGGTCCATCCGGCTACATGGTCTGCCCGCCTGGTGCAGTGCTCTTGTGAGATAGATGTTGCCGTAGACGTTAGCCGTGATCAGCATGCCCGCGTGCCACAGCATCGTTTTGTTCCAGTGCGCAGCTCCAGGGTCTTGTTCGAAGTGGCCTGCTTCAAAGTTCGCGGGGTCTCCATTTATGTATCTTCAGACTCGTCTGTCATCATGACGCCGCTTTGCAGCTCCTGCATCACAACTGGAATGAGCGAGAAGCTCGTGAAAAGCACCGAAAAAGAAGCAGATCTACGATCAGGCCCCACCTCCAAAAGAGAGGCAGCCTCGCCGCTGCTCTCCTCGTCCTTAAGGCAGCAAAGGGGGGTGTTTTTGAGGGCTTGGACGAGCGTGAATGTACAGCCCATATGGAAAAGGAAAACTCCGGGAGGACCAAGCCAAGAATCGAGGAGCATTGCTCGCAACGCATCCAAAGCTCCAGCTTCAACGACGGCCGCACGGGTCTCTGCATCGTTTCTGGCCAACGAGGCCAGAGTTGCCTCGCTGGACTTTGTAAAACTAGGTAACTGGTAACTAGGTAACTCGGGATTCAGTTCAGGACGACACGCTAGAATTCCAGAAACCACGCTCCCAACCATCAGATTCAGATGAGTCTCCGCTGCTTGTCGCCGTAGCCTGCCTGTGTCTGAAGAGAGTACAGGCACAAGGCGCTCGATAGCACCAGCACGACGCATCTGGCGGCAGCTGGCCTCGATTCATGTGCAGAATGAACATGCGCACATGAGCAGGCCATCCTTTAGGCCGGTTCTGCATCAAGTGCAACTAAGGCAGCTGCTGGAAGAGATGCCAGGTTGGACAAAGCAGCAGTTGCCCAAATGCGCCGCTTCTGGCTGTCCCCTCCCAGACACTTTAACAATGCGGGTGCGGCATTCGCCGCAGTCATCAGCTGTTTGTTACCTTCGTGGTTGGCTGAAAGATTGCACAAAGCGGATGCAGCTTCTTCTGCCTCCAACTCCTGGCTCGATAACAACATCGCAACCAAGGGCTGGATAGCACCCGAATGTGCAATCATCTGCTTGTTCTTCGGGCAGTTCACGGCCAAACGGCCAAGAGCAGCTGCAGCCCAGGCACGTTCTGTGCTGCACTGGGCACTCGAGGTTCCAAGCATTTGTACGAGGACAGGCACCGCGCCAGAACCAACTATGGTTTCTTGGTTAGATGAGCCGCTAACAGCTAAGCAGCCCAATGCAAAAGCTGCACGTTCACGCTCATCCAAGCTGCTGGATGATAGCATGAGCACCAACTTCGTGGCCTGCACCTTGTCTACATCGCAGCTGGCGTTGGCTGCCTGGGTTGCTAACCAAATCGCCTGCTGACACCTCGCAGGTCCCGAATCCTGGCCCTCGCAGTCTGCTGCCGCGCTCAACTTCTCGGCATCAATCGTCTGGCACGTCTGAAGGAGTTCGCGCTTCTGGCAAAAAACGACAAGCACCCATCGTTCTCCGCTTGTGACGGGAAGTGACTGATGCCACACCATGTGATCCAACATGCAGAAATCACCTGTCTCAATGGCATAATCTTTACTCCGGCCTTGGGCATCCCATATCCGCAAACCACCACCAGTATAGCTTGAACTGTGTAATTGCAAAATGAACGATGCATCCACATGGGGCCCGTCCACATGCCGAGTCAAGTGCGTCTCTCCTTCATGGGGCCGGTACCGAGTAACGAAGGTTTGCACACGATGTAGCTCACAAGCAGAAAACTCCGGATGTAAGGAGTGCCACCATGCGCACAGTTTTGCCGTCAATTCATCCAGCAAGGGTTGGAGAACCTCTTTCATTGGAATATGCACAACTGCGCCGGGCACCATTGCATCCGGGATGTCGTCCAGCTCTGCATAACATGAAATATTCCACCGGCCCTTCGCGTCCAGGTAAGATGTGTGACAAGGCGAATACGCAGTCTGTATAAGCGATGACAGAGCTTCGAGCTTGCCGCGCAAGCCGGTGCGAACCACGCAGTAGACACCCTTCTCGGCAACCGCTACACTCGCTGGCCGTCGGCGGCAGCACCGGCTGAAAGTCGAGATGCGCTTTCTTTTTGCGCCCATGGCTCAGTATTGGGTGTACAGCAACGAACCAACCGACTGAGGCGTGTCTGAATCCAACTGAAGTCTGCAAGTGCTCCTGTTGTCTAGCCAAGCTGTTATGTCGCCTGCTCATGGCTGCACCTCCGTCGGATCCGTCGGTTGTGGGGCACCCTCAGGTACGTTCAACTCACACCTAGCTGACACGGCAGAATGGTGCGACAAGAAGCAGAAACAACATGCAATTCCAAAAAAGGAAGTACAACAAGCGCGCACCCGGTGGCCTGGAAATTATTGCGGCGGCAATTGCGGCACGGCAACTTCTTTTCTCATGGGCTTAATGATGCTTTCATACTGTTGCATGCGCTGCTTACAGATCACTCAGACATACTCGGACATGATGACTCAACAGCTGTACTTTCCTGCTTGCAACATTCCAGTAGGTCCGGATGCACTGATTTGCATGCTTGGACATGTCCCTCCTGCATAAACACTCCGTGGCAGTGCGAACGTGCTTCCAAGCGCCACCCCAAAGAACATTTTAAACCTGTGTCTGTCTGTCTCTTGCTTGCTTGCATGCGGACAAGGGAAGTGCAGGCACCCGCCCCCACGCTCGAGCGTGCACCGAAGTCCTCGTCCTTCGTTGCTGCATATTCGATGAGGCACGTCCGGCCCCGGCAAAACCATTATTCCCCTTTACACTCTCTCTGTCTCTCTCTCTTTTTTCTTTCTTTCACCAAGCTCGAGTGGCGAACCCCCCGCTGGGGGCAGCCCGTTGTTGGCTGGAAGCACTGTATTAAGTGCGACAGACTAGTCTACTGGCATGGTGGCTGTTGTACCGAACACAAGGACTAGAAGAAGCTCAACTAAATCTCGCAGGGTAAAACATGCCACTGAGCTCCCACTGGGCAAATGTTCCGCCCCGGTACTGCCTTGCCCTTGACTACTTGTGCCTCGGGCCTGGCTAAGTTGCAAACCGAGTACTACATACTAAGATTTGCGAACTATTAGCCAGGGTGGGTACCGGGACTCCGCCGCCGCCCCGCGAAAGCAACAACAGTGGGGTTCTTTTTTTCTCTCTCTCTCTCTCTCTGTGTCTTTCTTTGTTTCTGCAGGGCGTAGGGGTCGTCAAGCTCTCTCTGTCTCTCTTTCTGGAATTGAAGGGGTTTGCAACAAACGACTTGTTGTTAATCAAGCCGGGATTACCAGCATCAGGAGGTTGGACCGAGTCTCATGGAGGTTTAGTTACATTGGTCTTCGGATCTTTTTCTCCACACATGTAATACACCTGCGGCTTGGTGTTGGTTTTCATGTTTTTCATGCCTTTTCTGCGCATATTATAGGCCTGCGCACTTTGCCCGACAGTGCAGATTCACGGGGGCCCAACATTATCCCTATCCGCTGCAAGGCTGCCATGTCCCGTGCCTGCTGTCAGCTCGGCCAGCCGGTGGGCAGCTGCTGAACAATCTCGTGCAGGATAAGTCTTGGCGTATTTTTCTGGATGAGACACGACAGGCCTGACAGGCAAGTCTGCACTGTGCCATCCGCTTGACGCCTGGGGACTTTGCTGCCAATCTTTTCTGAAGCCGAGGGCGGTGTGTGCACGCCGTTAACGTGCTCCGCCATTTGGTTGTCTAGGGCTTCGCGCCGCACTCCAGCGTGCCCTTCTCGGTACCAATTCGGGCTGAGCACGCGGGCGGGGACTAGGGCTTTGACGCGCGGCCTGCGCGCTGCCGTCGAGATCGACCCTCGAATAAATATTTGTTTAACAAGGATCTTTGCCGTCGATGCGTTTGGCCTTGGTCCCAGGTCTCGATACAGCCGCAACGAAAAATACGTTACGTTACACATCCCTTAACCGTTGATGGTATCTCAAAGCATTCGATCGCTTTGAGGAATACTGGAGCCGAAAACTTATCAGGCACGGAAACGCTTTCCCAGGTCGTGCGAGTAGCTGCTGTCTTAGACCACACAAAGCCCCAAGGTCGGTGTGTTTGTCAAATCAAGTTCCGCGCCAAGCCATCCGGGTCGGTCAAGTCCAAGACCTCATCCAGGGCCGGCACATCGGTAGGCGCCGGTCCCGGCATGACCCGGGCCGTTTAAGCACAAACTGCTCGCTGTGACAGTGGGGCGTTCGTGCCCGTGCCTGTGCAAGCAACCGGACAGCCGTGGTTGCTTCGACCGTGGTCACGCGATGCCACGTGAGACATCGAGCGGACGCCGGCAGCATACACCCCCAACGAAACATTGGGCTCAACCGCGTCAGTGGCCGTGCTGCGGCACGTCAGCCCGCCGTTGGACCTGATAACCACCTCGGCAAGCGCACCGGAATTGTTTTGCAGAAGCTTGCAAGACGTCCTGCACCGGTGACCACTCCACATCGCGTTCGTTAAGGGCTGGCACTGGCACCAAGGAGTTGGCTCACGGCGCGTCCCGCGCACGGAGGACGGCAACCACATTAGCCCAGGAAGCACTGCCAAAGCCGAGACCCTGCGGAGCGGCTGCAGGGGAAAACCTTTCTAAGCAATCAACATATGCGTTCAGGGCCGTGAGCACACAAGCGACATACGCACGCGCAGAAACGTCGCACACGTTGGCGCCAGGAGTCCCGATGTCAGACCGCCGACGCCTCGACCTCGTGGTGTACGGCATGTCGCCGCAAAGCCTCGCCCTGTGTTGCGATGCCGTGCTGGTTTGCCCCATCACCGGAGCGAGAACACATTCCCGGCATGGCCTCGCGCATGGTCGAGAGCTGCAACGCGCAACGTACTCGGAATGGAAACGCTGGGGCCGCCACCAATGCCTCTCTAGACGCGGGGCACGCCCATCACGATGGTACAGTAGCAGAAACCACGGACGACGAGACCTGAGGGTCGCCGAATCGAGGCAATGATCACGACGATGCGGCTGGCGCCGTCAACTCGCGCGGTGACCTGGGCCCGCCCGGCCCAGACCGCAGCGGCTCGTGGTGCTGGCATCCGACGTCGGTGGGCGCTAGGGCAGCGAAGCCACTATCATGCCCTCGGCCAGTGAAGCGGGGTCCTGGAACAACCATTATGGTCATTAAACCGGGCCTGAATTGGCTGCTTCCATGGCTTAATGCAAACCATTTCTTTTCTCGAACTTTTATGCCTGCACGCCGTCCATCCGAGGTTTATCTGCCTTTTAGTCCTACCCCTCTCGTCGGCCTGTTGTCACAACACGCGACTTATGAACGGTCCGTGGGTACACGAAATTTTCGGGTTCGTGGGTTCGCGGGCTCACGGGTTGACAGGTTTCCGGGTTGGCGGGTTGACAGGTTCGCGAGTTCGCGAGTTCACGGGTGGTTTCGGGTAGTATCTGCTATTGTTGAAGCCAGTGGACAAGCTCGAATGAGTTAGCCTGTAGCTCCAAGCTCCGTTCAGTTCCGAACCGTGGCTTTTGAAGGAGCGTGTGGAAGGGCAGCTACAGTGGCGGGGAGGAGCTGTCTTTACTGTTTCTGCCCGGCTGAATGTTGCGAACTTCTTGGCAAAACTCACGCTTGCTGAGGCCACTCCCTGGCGGCCAGGGCCTGGCCAGGCAGCCGCCGGCGGCCTCGTGCCGCCACTGGGTTCTTCCGAACGCAAACACACTTAGCAACAGCACGGGCAGTATCCACCACAACAACAACGCCATGATTCGAGGCCTTGGGATGCCTTGGGTGGAGATTTAGATGCAATATGATGCAATGTCGCGCAACATCATAGGGTCCACGGTTGGCTCCAAACACAGGGAGTGTTTACGGTTTTTGCTCATCATGCGCAGACTTGTAGAGGAGCGCATGTTTGCCGAGCACCAACAATTCGATGAGAGCATTGTCTTTTTTTTTGCGCGCCTTTTTACGACAGCGAAGAAAGTCCCGAGTCAGCCTACTGTGTGCGGGGCCGTCTGCACCCCGCGTTGCGCGCTCAGAGTCGACTGGGCGCCGGGGGCTGATGGCCCGCCAGGAGCTCCCCGAGTGGGGGTTCCAGGCCGTCCGTTGGGTCACCAGGCCCCGCGATGGGTAGCTCGAGCAATGAGCACGCATGCGCGCGTAGGGCGGCGAACGATGCAAGCGCCGTCCAGCGGTGCGTCATGGCTCGCTGCGCTCCGACCGCACACCACGGCGCCCTTTGGAGGGCCAGCGCCTTCGCGAGCACTCGCAAGAAGGTGAGCGTGTTCGGGCTGATGCGCCCTCCGACCTCGACGCCGAACACGACCAGTCGGCAGCGCCGGGCTTGTCTCAGTTCAGGGTAAGTCCGGGGTTTGCGTTCGACTGCTTGTGCCAAGGCGAGGCCCGGTTGCTGGTCAGCCCGCGGGCGGGGCTGGCCATTCCGGCGGACCGGGCTTACAAGGGTTGCGTCAACGGCGACGTGGGCGCCCTGCCATAGGGGGAGGCCGTTGGCGACCACCTCGATGCGGCGTCCGTCGCTCGCGGGCACGTCGAGGTTGAGGTCTCTGAGGGCGACGTGCGTTGCGACGCGGGCACCAGCCTCCCTGCAGATGCGAGCCGCTGCCCGCTCCAAGGGGCCAGCTCGTCGCGCCAGGACACCCACCTGTGCGCAGGCCGACCGGTGGTCGCCGTATGCGTCCAGGGGACCCCCGCAAGCAGCGCTTCGGGGCGAGCGGGAGGGGCAGGCGGAGTCTGCGGAGCAGCATCACTCGGAACTCCGCGTCCGGTACTCCCGTGAAGGCACAGCTCGCGGCATCGCCACCTTGCGATAGCAGCAGCGCTCGGGACGCAGGGTCAAGCTCAGTGAAAAGCGTCTCGAGCACGCGCTTGTGCAGGGCTTTTGATGCCGTTCGCTGCCATCCCGGTCTTTCTCCTGGGGCAGGGCGGGTGGTGAGGCCGGCGGGGGCGGCGCCATCCTCCTCCAGCAGTTGTGCCCAGGTTGGCGCGGGGAAGCCGCCCAAGCGCAGGACGCGGGCGGCCTGTTCCGCTGCTCGCGTGCGGGGGGGGGTTCCGCTGGCCGTCGCGTCCAGCAGTGGGCGGAGGAAGTTGGCCAAAACGCCCGGTTGGTGCTGCCGCAACGCTCGGACAGTGTCTGCCCAAGAGCTCCAGTAAGCGGCGTGGCGTTGCCGGTCGGCGGACCCCAATCCCAGTCCTCCCATGTGCAAGGGGAGTTGGGCGCGTTGGTGGCTGAGCTCGGGCAGCGGCATGTCGCCATCGCCACCCGCCAGCATTTGAGCCAGGCAGTGTCGAATGGCGGCATCGTGGAAGCCGCGAAGTCAGCGGTGTCGGCCGGCGGCAGCGTGCGCAGCAGGTAAGTGCTGCGGGGAGCCGCGCAATACAGGAGGAGTAACCACGCCGACTGCAGGTCGGGCACGCGTGGGATCCGACTGAGCAAGCGGTCCTGCTCCTCCAAGCGCTGTGCAAGCTTCGAGGCGATGAACTCGCGGCTTCGGATAGGGCTAAGGACCACCACGCCTTGTTGGGCTGCAGGGATGGCCCAACTCCCTGTCCAGCAGGGGTGCTCGGGGTCGCACCTTTTTCCAACTGCCCGGAGCGGGTCCCGGTCCGCCGCGCAACCCAGGCGTTGATGTGCGCCGGAACGGCCTCAGCCCGCTGGTGCGCGGGCAGCCTCGCGACTCTCCTTGAACTCGCCCCCCAGCTGCTGAGCTTGGCGATGGCACCGAGCCGGACCTACACGAGGTCCTCGCCGATGCCCAGTGGCACTAACTGTCCGCGGGCACCCCTTGGCGCCCTGCGTGCGCCCGAAATGCAGTGGCACGTGGCCGCGCAGCGAGCGTGTGCCGGTTCTCCCATGCCGTTGCCACCGTTCGAACATTCAAGTGGCATCGCTAGTTGCTGAGAATTCATCCACTAAAGACTTTGTTGCTACCTGTATAGTATGCGCATACATCCTCCAGTCTTTTTTTTTCAGTCTTCGACCTCAAAAATCGCAACCAACAGGAGGGTCTAAGCGGTCGTGATCGGTCGTGCAGTAACTGCGGCCTTTCAAATTGGCTTCCATTAACTGTTGCTTCGCAGCTTGTTTTGGCTCGTTGCCCATTTTCCGGCCTGCCAACTGCCGAAGTCAGCTCTGAAAACATCCTCGAGTGACACACCGCAAGTTCTTAGCAGAGGGCAGATGGCAGCAGAGTTTCAAGACCAAAGTCTTATCTGATGTATATCTATGTGTAGACCTTGTTCCATGCGTATTTGCGCTTTGCACCCATGTCCCAGCCGGCTCGCTGCGGGCCGTGCAAAAGTACGAGAGGTTGGGACAGCTAAGGCCAGGCTAAGGCGGCCGGTGTTTCGTGAATCCATGCATTCGAGGCCTTAGGTAAAGGCTCAGATGCAAGGTCGCGCAGCATGAGGCGGTCCACAGTTGGTTCCAAAGGGAGTGACAGTGGGGCCCGGTGTGGACCTACAAAACTACGAGGGGTTGGGACAGACAAGGTGGCCGGTGTTTCGTGAATCCATGCATTCGAAGCTTTGGGTGGCGGCGGAGATGCAAGGTCGCACAGCATGATGGGGTCCACAGCTGGTTCTTTCATGTTCTTTGTCGGCCCCGCTGCGAGAGCCCTACCAAAACACGATGGGCTGGGACAGCTAAGGCAAGCCATGCATTAGAGGCCTGAGATGGAGGCTTAAATGCAAGGTCGTGCAGCATGATAGGGTCCACGGTTGGTGCCAAGGGACCAACAACAGAACCTATGCAAGGTTATATAAGGGTTACATAAGCATTCTAGAGGGGTTGTCTTTTGCGCAAACGAGAAAGACTAAAAATTGTCAGCTTTAGGTGGGTCAGCCCGTAAGGCCTGAAATGGTCGCTAGTCCCTCCTTCTTTCCGACTCTTAGGAGTCCACCATCGCAGTCCCCGGCAAACCGAAAGTATTCCATATCCCTTTCCCGCCCGTTCGTGCAAGGTCTTTGCAAGCTATTGCGAGCTCTTCTCGGAACTCCGTGCTGCGGCTACGGCATGCCGGCACCGCCGCTGGTACGGCTTTGAACTGCGCCACAGCGTGCAAGTCGTGACGGCACTTGGCGCGCACCAACACAGCACGATAGCGTGTGCATTCGCCACTTGGCCACGTCGTGGGGCTTGCCGAGCCGGCGCTACCTTCTTTGCTGCCGCTGCGCGCCCCGTATAAGCGAGTACGTTATGGCAGGCTGGGTATTCCTTCGCGGACGGAAGCAGCTGCCTTGGTCACTCTCTAGAATGCCACCCCTGAAAGAAAGCATGTGAAACACCGTGTGACTGGCCAGCACAAAACCGGACAAATATGATGGAATTGTTTTGATGACGGCCATTGCACCCATCGCGATGGGCATAGCAAGCCAAGTCCCAATAGCGAGCAAAAGCACGAGACGGCTGCGTTCCTGCGCGTCAACCCGCGCCAACGACCTCCTCCGTATGCTTACGCCGCCGCACGCTGCCCCGCAACGGAAATGCGGCCACTCCAACGGAGAACCCATGCGGCCTTGGCGGAGCTGCGGACAGCGGCAGGGGCACTGGCTGGCGCGCCCGGGCGAGGAGGCAAACAAAGGTGGCAGCTTCCTCAGCCTAGCGTCCGCAATCCGAAAACGATGAAGCGACAGCGTCAGTTTCGGTCGATCTCGAAGAAAGTCAGCCATCGTTTGCGCCGCGCTGCATTATGGACGGCCCAGTAACGGCTCCGGCCGCGTGAAGACCAGTTTGCGAAAGCAGCTGTGCCCAGTGTGCGCTCATCGAGGTGTGGGCGGCCCTGCGCTGCCATCCGCGCAGGAAATCGGCAGGCTAGCCATGTCGGGAGTCATGTCGGCAGTGCATGCCCGGCACACTGGAGATTGCCTCCTCCCATGACGATTTGACGTCATTGAATAATAGCAAATAATCGCCTTCTCGTCTGCAAGGCTGCGGTGAGGCGCTCCGCAGCTGAGGCAGCTCGGGCTTGGATGACCGGCAAAGTAAGGGATGTAAATGTGTCCAGCCAGTAAGCTGAAGATAGGCGGCGTGAAGGTCGGCATTAGCTGCGCGCAGACCCGGGGGCAACAGCGTACGGCTGCGTCATGCGGAGAAGCATAAGCTGCTCTCGTGGCTATAGGGCACGGAATGCAGAAGGTAATTGGCCCGTGGAGCAGCACAGTACTGCACCCATAGCCATGCTGCATGGAAGTCTTAAACCAACGGGAAGCGCTGCAGAAGCGATCTCCCTCTTCTTATGACTGATGCGTAGCTCAATAAACACTCAAAGAACATAACCACCATTTCGACTGAACCAAACCCGAAATTAGAAACTATGCCGGCGAACAAGCAAGGCACCAAAGCCGGTGGCATCCATAAATGCCTGCAGGGTCACGTCGTCACCCCAGGTGGTGCGGGGTGTGGCGACCGACAAAGCCCAGGCTTTCTAGTCCTCTTTGGCCCCGAATCTCGTAAATCTTAAACCTTAAGCACACCCAGATCAGATAGGAGACACAACGTCCTCGACCGTGGTGGAGGGCCAATAGTCACCGGCTGATGAGAGGAGCCGTTTCGACACTAGCTTTCGCACTGCGCGGATGCTGCCGATGTCAAGCCCTTGCGAGCGGGCAGCCACGATGAGGGCTTCGAACTGGCAATCGCCGAGGCCTGGTACCTCCCGGCAGATCTCTCTCGCTGTCGCTCTCTCTTTTTCTCTCTCTCTCTCTTTCTTTTTCTCTCTCTCTCTCTCTCTCTCTCTCTCTCTCTATCTCTGTGAAATCGAATGAACCCAAGCAGAAATGCAAAGAACCCAACCAGAAATCGAATCTGCCCAACCAGAAAACGAAAGAACACAATCAAAATCGAAAGAACCCAGCCAGAAATCGAAAGAACCCAACCAAAAATTCTTCTGCCTGGACCCGCCGCAGCCACCGTGTCGATCGTGCCCAGTCCAGGGCAGCGACTTGCTTGGCTTTTGCATCAAAGTCCTGCATTGACTGCACCCAGGCGAGCTGAAGCAGCTCTTCTTCGGAAAGGCAGAGCGAGTCACCAAGCGAGGACATGGCTTCCGAGGTGTCCGAAAAGGGAGATCAGCTCAGAAAGCCTAGGAACACTGAATGCTGTCTGGGCACCGAAAATGCACGAGCACCGACCAATTTCCTCTCTGTACCTCTCTCTGCAACAAGCTGTGGCCAAACCATATTCCAAATTTTTGATGTACAGACAACTGCAGCTCATTGGCAAGATTGCTGCGCTTCCTTCCTCGGACGTCATAAAAACATGTGTTTTTGAGGGGGGTTCGTATCAGCTCGAAGGTCATATGAAACCGAGATGTCGAGGCCGCCCCAAACAGGTGTGGACCTCCCAGGTGTATCAGAAAGCTGTACAGGTGGCAGGAATTTTTGATGAGTTGAAGCGTTTATGGGCGTCTCCACCGAACGTGTGGCGACAACGTGTACGATCTTTTTGCTTCGGCAACTAAGTGTTCCTTCCATGCCCATGTGTCACTGTACACGAGGCTTTGACTGACTGACTGACTACCTCTCTCTGTTTTTCTCTGCTTCTCTCTCTCTCTCTCGCTCTCTCCCTCTCTCGCCCTCCGGGCCTTAGGCATTGTCCTGCATCTATCTACACTCTTAGGCATTTTTGGCTCAGCCCCATTTCAAAAACCAGGCAATGGTGTTTTGGTACCCCTGGTGTCCACTGCTGGCCCAAGTCATATTTACTGGCCAAGGGGACAATGCCTAAGACCCAGGGGCCAAACACGGGACAGAAAATCATGGAAAGGCCGTTTGTCTTGCTGGTGAGCCGCACTCGAAAGAAACTGGGTTTGTGGTTCTTTCTAAATCGTTGCCACTGATACAACTCCATCTGCTTGTGAACCACATTCGAAAGAACCTCGTTTGTGGTTTTTTCGAAATCTGTGGCAATCACAGGGCCAGACGTGGCCATCAGAGAATCGAAAGACCTCACCTGCGAGGGTTATTTTTAATTTTGTTCCAATGACAGGGTCCGGTAGCAGTCAAGCAGCGGATGAACAAGAGAGAACATTCGAAAGATCTGATTTTTTTGGGTCTTTCAATATCCAGGCATTATGAGCAGCACTGATGCATGTGTGGCCAAGTGACATCTGGTTTGGAAACTGTGACTAAAAACACCATTTAAAGCATCTTTTGAATCGAGCATCGGCCGCAGGGTCTTTCGGACCTTCGGATCCTTCCTGTAGAGATTTGGTCTGTCGAACCCAAATGGGAAGAACTACTTTGCTCTATCGACCAGAGGCTACAAACCTTGGAGACCTGATGCGGTTATGGGTACGACCAGGGGTGTGAATAAGTCTGTCCTTCGGCTTTTCACTGGCAGTCGAGAACGCACCGGACACCTCGGAAGACAAGGTGCTTTACCCGCTATTTAACCCTATCTCCAAATAATCTGATTCCAGGGTAAAAGGCGGTTAAAAAGAAAAGACAACGCTTCCCAGGGCTCTCTCCTGCGTGGCCGAATTCTTTCACGTTGCCGTACAGTCTCCACGTCCTGGTTGGGGGAGGTTAACCCCATTCCCTTTCCACGAGCGAAGCAATGCTTACATATGCGGAACATCCCTCTCTCTTAGGATCGACTAACCCATGTCCAATTGCTGTTCACATGGAGCCCTTCTCCACTTCAGCCTTCAAAGTTCTCCCTCTTCGGTTTGCGGAAGCTGGCGTGCGACGAGGTCTTCGTGCCCAGAGGGAGAAACCCAGCACGTTGAGTCCCTGCGCCTCCGGAAGGGGCCACAAGTTGCCGACCTAAACGCCACCACCAGCCAACAATGTTTCGCCGGCGGCATTCGACACGCAAGTTTGAGGCTCTGTGCAGGAGGTAGCCGGCACGGTTCCGGAGCTGTAGCGAGCAGTTTTTATCCAGAGACTTTCTTGATCCTTTAGGCCTTCCGATCCGGCGGTAGGCTAGGCCCCAGAGCCGAGATTGTGGGCCGATTACGAGGAAAAAAATTGTTTTTTTCTCCTGCGCGCTTGTTCACGACAACGAAGGTACCGGAAGGTCCAAGTCCCAGTGCAGCCGATGTGTTACTTCCACTGCCTTGCTCCGCCGCAGTCAGCCGAAAGGGGGTCACTCCTGGGAAACGTGTCAGAGCGCTTCCGCGAGGAGTCAGGCCCCGGGCCGCCGCTAAGATCAGCTGCCTGAGGCAGATCGAGCACGGAAGCAGCGAAAACTTGTGCGGCGACTGCGAGGAGGCCGGACCACCCAGGCAGTGATCGTGGCAGGTCGCAGGTGCGTGGGGACGCGGCCGACCCTGGCGCCGGCTTCGCGGCCAACGCGCGCGTCGGCATGCTCGAGAGGCAGCACGCTCGTCGACAGCACTCCGGAGGTAGATGGAGGTAGCACTAGCGGCGCGGTGATCACCAGGGCGTCGAGTTGCCCATGATGGCACGCGCATCTGCGCGGCGCAAGTGGCAAGGGCATGCGCAGGCGCCGAAGCAGGAGGACACGGAGCAGGTCGTACAGTTCGCGGACGCGCTTTGGTAGAGCGACGATAAACGTCGTCAAGATGGAAACAGCTTCCCCCGCTTGGCTGCATGGACCGGCGAAATTCAAGCAGCTTTTTTCCTCGCGCCTATGTCGGGGCAACGCGTAGAGTGCAAAATACACAACAGCGCTGCAGGTTCATGCCGCCAACCGTCGCCGCCTCGACTTTGTTTTCTATGGGGCAACGACCAATGGCGAGCAACACTGGTCTCTCCACTTACTCGCCTCCGGTGCGATGATGCGTGATCTGCAGGCGAGGGTCGCCTGTTGTCGCGTGCAGATGCAACATCGCACTGGTCGGAGCTGACCTGCGGCAGTGGCCTCAACGACCCGTTGTCCTCGTTGCTTTATTTGGGGGCCGCTGGAGCACCAACCGTTCCTTCGTACACCCTGCCTACCCTGCTCCGGCTCTGTCCCCAATGGTTGCACGATTGGCTGCATGGCTAGCAGCATTAGGTATGCATCAAAGATTCGCAAACATTCGCAAGATGGAAATCCTGCCAACTCTGCCTATAGGTCGAAGGCTGCGCATACAAAAAAGGACTGGCATCTATACATCGACCAGCAGCCGCTTCTGAGCTGCTGGGCGACCTCGTGCGACCGACCGTCCGTGGACGGTGTGATGGCACCGCCGCACCACCCTGTTTCGCTCTCAAGGCTGGACCAGGCGAGGAATGCGCCAGGCCACCACACTTGAGAGGGAGTGCCCTCCGCAGGCACAGCACCGGGCTGAAAGGCATAGCAACATGCGAAATGTAAACGCCTGAGACACAGGAGCAGACCCAAGGCGAGGAAACTCCATCGGCAATCCAGTCAGGCACCCGCCAAGTACCGAGGATACCGTCGTCAGATTGGATCGCCGTAAGACCCAGCGCAGTCATGCATGTTGTCGACGTTGTTTAGTGGTGAGGACTGCAGGCGGGCTGGCAGAAAAAAGCACGGGCCCCAACTCGGATTGAGGTGGAAGCACCAGCAAGGCACGTCACCCAAAGCCCTGTTCGGAGGCCCGCCTTTTTGTGGCACGTGACATGTTCTCCGCGAGCTGCCAAAGACTGGAAGCATCGTCGAACCTTGTCAAAGGTCTCAGGTGACGTGCGCCCACCCAGAGACATTCATGCCCCAATCGTCAGCATCATTATCAGAACCAGCACCAGCATCATCATCATCATCATCATCACCATTATCAATGAGAAGCATCATCATCATCAGCAGCACGATCTTTCTGCTATGTTGCTGTCTACAATGACGGCCTAGCACAGAACCCTATCCCCTTCCAATGTCAGAGATGCCGCCGCTTTTTTACACTTGGCTCACTTTTGAGGCTTTACTGAGCTGACTGAACGAGCAAGACCCTGCCCCGGTGCGAGGCTGCGAGTAGTGGCTGTGCATGAGTCTCAGGTGTTCAGTCAGCGGTGGCTTGAAGCCATTCTTTGATGGTGCAAACAGGTGGGCCGTCCAGAACAGACGATGAAAGAGCAACTGGAACAGCCGTGCAATCCTATACTCATAGCAAAGGGAAGCTTAATGTCTATCGGTCTCGCAGGTTCCAGAGCTCGTCCGGGCATGGAGGCCATGCTTGGATGGTGCAAACATGTGAAACTCTATGGGAACACACTCCCTCCTAACGGAGTCTGGGGTGGCGTCGATTGAAATGCCGAGTCTACCCCCGAAGGATGGATGGTTTGCGGCTTTTTTCTTTGGGCTCGGCATTTCGTGTTCCTGTTGCCAGCAGGACGTGCTGTCTGTACACATGCAAGGCATTGCTCATGTAGCTGAGCGTGCCACACTTCCAGGAGAGCTGAGAAAATTCGAGAGAGTCGGGTTGCAAGTTGCAAGGGTCTGGATGCGGGATGGCCACTGTGCATGTGAAGTGAGGATATACTTGCGGTTCTACGTTGATCGTCGCTCCTTGGACTGGAGGTCCTAATACTTCAGGGCCAAGAAGGCCGCAACTCCTGCGCGGATCCACACCTGAAAGCACCAAGAGCAGAAGGCTAAAAAAGAAAAGAAACACGTCACAGCTGAGATCCGGACATCTGGATCGTCCACAGTGGGCAGAATCATGTCCCGCACAAAATTTGTACTGTGGCCAGTGGTGGACAACGTACCCTTTCTGCTCAGCACCTGTCACGATACAAGTAAGGACCTCGCTTTCGACCAGAGTACCCTGGCCTTGTAGACGGGGCAGGGATACACTCCGGGCTTGCCCTTGAAGTCCAAGGTGGGGATGAAATGAACGACCGGGACCTGCAGGGAGGTCTTCACAGCACGAAAGAATCACTTCAAGACCCTTCCTCCCCCCTGGGCCTGGGTGAAAAGCACCTTGGGCATCGACGGAGCCAGGGCGTGGAGGCTGTCATCCCAGCGGCAGCCCTCTAAAAAGAGTCCATACCTGGCGCGGCGGCGCGGCTCCCTACGACACGCGGCCTCAACATGAAAGCATGGCGAGGCCACATGTAAGATCCAGCCTGAGTCAGAGATCCAAAGATGTGAGTGAAAGGAACGAAACATAGCGAAAAAGAGACGTGTGAAGTCCACAAGTGCGCCTCGGGATGCTCCGTTAAATCACTTCCGTCGAGGCGGACATCGTCCCGAACCTGTACAAGGCCCGATAGACCAGGGTTCTTCTTGTGATAACCTTGCAAGTGCTTAAGGTACCTATCAATTCATCTGCACCCTACAGCTAATGTAGGATGCCCGGAGGCTGTTTCCTCCGGCCTCGATATCAAAGTCGATGCGGTCGATCGGGTACTTGTGAGCACGGGCCTCAAGTCTGCCGACTCCACTTCTTGTGGCCAACGCCACGATGGAAAAGCCACAGCTAGCGACCCATGCAAGCCTAAAGAACCTCATGCATGATACACTATCTTCTGAGCATTGCTGCTTGCTCGAAATGTACCGAACTTCGATCCCAAGCCGGGCCAAGCCAGGAGAGGCCTTCACTCGGGAAGTCGTCTGTGCAGAGTTCGATAGAGTTCGTGCCGGGTGCCCCCACGAAGTTCTGCATCACGGCAGTGAGAAATGCCTTTGCGCACGGCCAGCATCACGGGGACTCAGATTTCTATCACTGGGCAGCAAGAGGCTCGCCGCACGACATGACACTCGCATCTTAGAACTTGAATGGTGAGGATGTCTTTACCTTCGAGTTCTTGCTCCTGAGCATGCGGCCTGTGGGAAAAACAGACCAGGGAGCCAGAATGAAATAGGATGGCCTGGCATGCCAAAGATCTCAGAACTCGAATCCAAACCCTCTTAGCTGGACTGAAGGACTGACCGAGTCAGACGGCCTCCATCATACCACTTGTTGAAGAAGTCGATTCGGTCGTTCAGATCCTGCAGAGTGCTTGCACTCTTTGGCTACGCGATGTAGTCCCGGCAAACTGCGCCGAACAACGCTTGACAAGATCTAGTTCCGCTAGCTTAATGAAGCTGGAAGCCAGGTCCTTGTACCAAGATGTCAGCGGCTTCAGTGACAGGAAACCAAGACCGGCCCAACCTCCATGTGTCGAGCTCTACGACACCCTTGATTTCGCATGGACCAGAAGAGGAGATCTTCTGGGGCGGCCGTGCCTTCCGGAACGGAATTCATGAAGAAGCCTTTCCCAATCGCTTCCAGCTCGTCAGTCATGACCTTCACAGAGTCGCACTGCAGACATGTTCTGGATGGTTCGGGCTTTTGAGATCCAGCTCAGCTGGTCACGATTTCTGGAGATCTGAGCGCACGACTACAAACCCTTTCACAGCTCGGCGGAAGAGAGGAAGCTGTGCTTTCCTGGCCCAAGCGGATCGCGATCGGCCCGAGATCGTCCCTTGACATAAGACATGAGTGCCAGCACTTGCAGCATTCTTATAAGCAGGCCGGGCTCACAGAAGGGCAAGTAGCTTATTGTACTTCGCAGCCTCTTGCTTTACCACTGTGTTTCGCGACCTTCGAAACAACCAAGGGGTTGAAGCTCAGATGCAAGTTTTTGTGTCAAAACGCTCCGCGTCGCTCAGGTGCGAGCTCCTCGTACTTCGTCGGGAAGCGATCCTAGCCCGGGACAGGTTCTCCAGCGCTGGCACTGATGACACACCCCCCGGCTGTCTCTCCTCGTAATGATATTGGACGGCCCTAGACCACGACATGAAATGTTCTACATGTCTTCGTCACCGCGTGAAGCTGCCTTTGTGCTTTCCTGTCATCCTGAAACCACTTGTCATCCGGAGCCTTCCAGGAGCTCCACAAGGCAATGCTAAGCCGTTGCTACGGCCTTTCTTACCAGGTCTGGGCACAGGAGGACCGACTCCGGGTCAGCCCAGACCAAACAGATGCAAGAAAGGAAGACAATCGCGTCCACGGCCACGGGGCAAGACGCTGGCAACACACAAAGATATCCAAAGTTTGTGTTCCTGCAGCGCCATGTTGGCGACGATATCAGCAGATGCTTTTATGGTGTTCCAGATCAAAAAGGTGGTCTGCAAAGTTATGTGTCGGGAGTCGTGTCGTGTCACTCTGTCGTCGGCCTGGCTGTGGGGTTGATTTGGCTTTGCAGCCTCGCATCCAGTCTTGGGCTCTGGGAACGACTCTCTGATGGCAGCTTCTGTGTTCTTTACCACAGAGTCATGCTGGGATTGCGGAATGCAGATTCCTTTTAGGGGAGCTTGTGGAGGCCTTGGGCTTCAAACTCGGCTGGCTTTCTCCAGCCGTCTGGAGTGCATCGCACATCAGCCGTACGCAAAGCACAACATGCGAAACCAAGAAAAGGACGCCTGGATGCGAAGAGACATTCAATGGCCCAGAATATGCAAGCGAAAAGACAGATCACCCGCTAACGAGAACCTGGCTGCAAACCAAACACACAAAACCCAGCAAACCAAAGTCTCAGTTTCAAACCTAAATACAGGAAACACGATAATGACCCGGCAACAGCACTCCAAAGGCTGTCCTCCCAAAGGTCCAAGTCCCATGGAGTTGGCGTTTGCTTCTCCAACTCAGCAGCCATATCCTTAGCCCCGCTGACGCCACTTTGGCTTCGTGTGGCCGTGGTCGCCTTGCCAACATCTTAGCCTGGTGCATCCATGACCTCATCTGCAGACTTGCCGCCACCGGAACCTCTGCTTGCACGTGCCACGCTGCATAATGAGCAACGTCATTGCAATGTCTGACTACCGTTCGTGGTGCAGAATGGAAGGACTTCCACCCCTTGGACTCCGGCTGCCAGAGCCGGAAGAAGCATTCAGCGCCATCACATCTGCCAGCATGGCCATGGACTCTGCCCTCAGGGATCAGCACCAGCTCAAAGCAATCGAGGGCTGCCCTCGAACCACCCTGTCGCTACGTCCCGAACTCTGCACATGTGATCTCGCAGTTTTCGTGCAATCCGAAGACCTGCCGAGGCGAAGACGTCAGAACAACACAACTGCAACAAAGTGGGGGACGAATGTTACAGTAGCCCCTCAGCTATCCCGCCTCTGGCGGTGTCATATACGGCAGGCCACGCAAATAGGCGAGGAACTCGTCCTAACAAATCGATGCGGCTGGCATGGAACATGCGTGTCTCATCCTGCATATTTGAATTATATCCTGATTGTGGGCGCTTGATTTTAGATTCTGCAAGCAGTTGGCTCTCCGCTGACGCTTTGCACGGATGTTCATCCGGCACAAGGCTGGTGTCCTGCGAAGAGGCGTTGGGGCAGTAGAACAAGCCGCCCTGCGAGAACTTGTACTTTTCGCCTCGGAAATACTCGGCTACTCTCGCCCCAGGTGATGCCACGATCTCTCGCCATGTCGGGCCTTTGACGACGACATCCTCGCAGATAAAGATTTTGATGAGGCAGTCAATCAACACCTGAAGGGCGGAAGCTGCGTCTGGAAGCTCCGGGGGGTCGGAGCTGCAGGCTGCGTGAGACCGGTTCCGCTAGACACAGTCGCGACATTGCACATTGCTACATGTCATTGCTTCTGTGGACCGACGTGTGCCATCATGTGCTTGGCCTTGTCCTTCTTGTCCGTGACGCGCCCTCCGTAGTTGATCCTGGACCCAAGGAACTGGAGCACCTGGCAGCCAAAGACGTGGCAGAGCAGTTGCGAGGTCTTGCAGTGCATTGCCGAGGCCGGCATGGAGCAGCTGAGCTTTGCACAGTGTACGGGATCTCATCGAACTTGTCAAGGAAGTACTTCAGCTGCCTTCGGTTGGTCGTCAGATCTTCGGGCGTGAAGTTGTACCTGCCAGGCAGAATGGACAGAGGCATGCGAAACCGCATGCCAGCGACTGTGGGGCACGGAATATTCCATCCGATGGGCCCGAACTTGCGCCTGTCCTCTCAGAAACAGCGCGGTTTGCAAGAAGGCACAAGCTCATGTCTCACACTTCACCCAAGACTCCTGGCAGACGGCGTGGAAGAAGCAGAAGCCGAACACCAGGCGAGCGTACGCTTCGGGTTTCTCGCAATCTGAAAGCATTCGGTCATCGCACTTCATCATCGATCCCAGGACGTTTGCTCGCAAGCCTTTGGGCGGCTCGTTGGTCATCTTCACGCCATTTTGCAATAGCAGGGCGGGAAACTGCTTCGTGGGCATGGATGTCAGCCAGAGCCGGTAGTTGTTATCCGTTTCTTCAGGGTTCATCTGCTCGCAGATGCGCTCCAGCTCGGGTAGCCAGGAGATTGACAAGTGACAGTTGCAAAGGAGAACCCATCCGCCTGCTTCCCTCGCCTTGTCGATCATCCGGGCGGCCTTTGGACCTTGCCCTTGCCCCAAAGAAATGCTTTCGAGCTTGGCGCCCATTCCACTCGCTTCGGCAAAGGCCAACATGTCAGCAACCGGATCGCTCCCTGCAGAGAGCACGAAAATCAACGGCGACATCTTCGTGGAATCCTGCACACCGCGCTTGGGAAGCTGATGCTATGACCCTGGATGACCCTGGCAACATGCCTCATAGGAAATGGCGATGTCGAAGACCGGAGGCTCCACAAATTTCGATCCTCTGCCGGCAGAGCTGTCTGAGTGCATTTCGAGCCCAAGCCTACGTGCGATTTACGCTCGGACACCGGCCCATGTCGTGGGCCACGAAGTCGAGCACAGAGGTCTGGACCCTGTCCGGCCTGCTCCAGCTCAAGAGCTGAAGAGCTCAAGCAAGCTTCGTGTTGCTTCGATCCGTGGCACTCAGTCGGAAGATGCTACGCGCCTGAGGGTTCGAAGGAAGCAGAGCTTTTGGAAGGGACTCATCCGCCCGCCCCACTCACCGGGAACCGGCTCCTGCTGTGGATGCTATGTGTTGAGATGCCAAAGCTAGGTACAACGAGTAGCCACAATCAACACCAAGACCAACAAATGCTTTCGGCTGCTCAAGCGGGGGAACATGTCCAGCTTGGAAAGAGCACAGGTGAAACTAGCATTGCATGTGTTTGAGGCTTGCACTACCTTGCTTGTGCGCAGACTTGCACACCAGCACCGCTTGTTAAGGAACGCAGCTCACCAACGTCTCAGTCGCCGTCAGCTGCCTCTCACTTTAGTTGCGATTTGCAGAGTGCTGGGCTTCGCATCACGACGTCGTGCGACCGGTGTCACTCGTAAGCTTTTGCCGCTTGGCTCAGGTTGAGGCCAAACGACAGCGACGGGTCGGGAAGCTGCAACACCTTCCCTTGCGCTACAGCAGGGCTTCGAGTGTCCTGGTCCGCCTCCGGCGCATCATAGATTCGCTGAAACCCTTTGACCTGTTTCTCACAGCCAGACCGACGGCCTCTCTCTTGAGCCTTTAACTTAAACTTAGATCCTGGTACGAGCTGTGGAATTGTGCTCTTTATCTGGGGCCACTGCATTTGACGCGAAGAAGGCATCAAATCCCGAAAAGGCCGGCAGCTGCGCAAGGGACAAGACCTTCAAACATGCCCAAGGCAGACGCACAGCTTGAAGAAGCAACCGCAAGCAAAAATGTCCTGCAACTTTAGAGCGCTTTATGCAAAAGATTTGTCCAGCGCAATCCTCACACCCCAGATACCGGAATCCCTGAAATTGACAAGCCCTTCGCTGCAGACAGCCAAACACCTCGTTCCAGGACTTGGAAGTCAGCCAGCTCTCGGCCGGCTTGGGCAAGCCACCCTGGTCGAGCTGTTCGCTCTATGTCTGCGTCAGCTACTGGTGTGCAGCCGCACTTACCACGCTCTCCCTTGTGAGAGCCAGCTCTGCCGGGTGCCTTGACCTCGCCAGTAGGACCGGCCATGAGAAATCGAGCCTTGTTGCAGTGCCCGCATTCCCAAACCCCCTTGATGCCGGTGTGGCGGTCTACTCAGGCCTCGTTGGCATCTAGGCGTCCCTCGCCGTTCATGATCTTCATTGTCAGGCTGAAGGAGAAGAGAAGCCTGCTAATCAGCATGCACCAAGTGCTCAAGAGGCTATGCCGCAGTCCGTCTGGCAGCTGAGGCTAGGCACTTGTGCTTCTCGAAAAGGCCGCGGCACACGCTCTGGTAAATGGAGTAGGTGAAGTAGCTGATCAGGTCTCAGCCAGCACAAACATATCAACTGATACACCAGACTAGGGCCGTCAACTCAAGACTTGGAAGTTCAGAGGCACATACTGGCCAGTCGCTGTGTCCTTAACTGCCATCTTACGTTCTGTGTGTGGATGCACGTGTCTGCGCATTCCCCGACGAGCATCGGTGTCTCACCGGCCGGTGCATTGTCAATGCCAAGTCCAGCCAACTGCTGAAACCACTGCAAGCTGAACTGGTACCTGCCCCGTAAGTGACATGTTCAGACAGCAATTGCAGCCCCCGGCGCACATTGGATCGATGATGCTCATCTCGCTAACAGCGAAAAAGAGCAGCTGTGACCGGAATGCCTGCCATGTGACAGCTGACACTAATGAGCTGCTGCACGCACACAGACATCAGCTGGGCGCACGTAGTCTTTGTAGGACCTGCGCTCCAACACATTCGGCACGATGCAAAACACGATGTGAATGGGACCCCGCCTTCGCACTTCGTCGATCTCCACCTCCGTCACCTTGGCCTCCTCCATGGCCTCTCGCCAGCAGTCGCAAAGCTGAAAGGCTGAAACTCACCACGAGGCGCTCAGCATCGCTTGGCCTTGTTGATGACCGCAGAGGTCTTCTTGGAGTATTCGAGCGTATCGATCAGCTCCTCAGGGGCCAAGGCGAAGCTGCGACCAATTAAAGAAAGAGCCCTTCTTTTGTGGCATTGCAGTGCCTTGCTCTCCAAGATGTCGCCATCCGCAGAAAGCAGCCGCAAAATTTCGTCTTCGATGTCCTGCGAATAGTCCAGATGCGACATGGGGCACAGTGTCACAAACAGAGACATCAAGAGTGTCACTGCGCTGAGAAGCACCTTCAGCTGCTTGTTCATGGCAGCTCCGTTCTTTACAAGCTCCTGCGAAAGAATAGCAAATCAAGCAGCATTCTGCTACACAAGGTGTCGACATGTCTGTTCCTTCAAGCACGGCTCGACAGCATCAAGGCCCCGAGCACTAGTGTTGTGTCCTGCTTCTTCTCTTCCATCTCAGGCTGCTCCTTTGCGACAACGATTCCCAACATCTGGTCCTGCACGGGCTAGTGCTTCGCGATCAATGTCGAGGAGTTAGGGGCATGCAGTACCAGACGCCTCGTTCCAATCCTATGGCTCAGCAATGGCAGTTGAGAGCCCAGGACGCTTATATATGAATGACGGCTTTCGATTTTATGGTCGCACAGACTACACTCCACGAAGCTGAACATGTACTTCTCCACAAACTCGTCGTCGCAAATGCCACATGCTTCACAGCAAAAACGCTGGCTACTGCAGCCGATTCCACAACCCTTACCATCGCCTGCAAGCCCTCGGGTGTGATGGCAAAGTTCAGCAGGGTGACCTGCACGGCTCCGACTCTTCTCTCCTTTTGTCGACTCAGCTGCAACAGCCTTGACCGACGTCTCCGGCGAATAATGTGGGTTCGCAAGTGTAGTGGTCATGAAGAAGCGGAACCTGCAGACTTTTATCAAGAGGAGGTGTGGGGAATTACACATCAGCCACAGCAGGAACGACACTGGCAACAGCAACCCGTAGCAATTCGTGAGAGTACGAGTTCCGTAATTTCATTCCTCTGCCCTCCTTCTCCTTCAGTCTCAGTCTCGTATTTCCCCCTCAGCGTTGCTCTGCTTGTTGCCTAGCACCCTGCTTTTGCAAGATATGGGCCGGGACAAAACCATGGCATCACAGGCTGAGGTACACACTTGTCATCGTAGGCAACCTGACGCAGTCGCTGCCAGGTTTACATGCGTTAGTGGAAGAGCGACCGATACACATACAGCAAACTTGCGGGTCTATTCTAGTAGAAGTGTGACAAATGAAGGACTTCTTGTTTCGGAGTTGCCAAGCGACGTTCTTGTCACCCAGTTTGATGACAAAGGAGGTGCCATCCCGGATCTTTTGTTGTTGCAGGACCTGGGGGCTGGATGCTTAGTATTGCCTCAGTTTAGCCTCGAAGGGTTTGCAGCGCTCAGAGCTGTGCAGGTTCGAGAGCAGGATCCAATTGTTCGCCGATGTTCTCCAGCAGGATCCATTTTCCAAACTGGATTCCCAGCCTTGTTTTATATGCAATATCTCGAACAAGCATGATCAGCAGGCACAACGCAGACGGGCGAGGTGCCTAGAGACAATGCGCGGCACCCTCTCTGAGGAGGCGGCTCCACCGTCTGCAACAGGTTAGGGTCCGAGAGCTTGCATGTTCCTCGGAAGCTGCAGGCACGAAGCAGGGTCATATCAATGTGCAGGAACCCTACCGAGCCGCCCCCTGCGCTTGTCGGCCCACCTACTGGTGCCAACTGCTTATGCCAGAACTTGACGTGCTCGGATCCGGGCCCATCCCCTGCTCACTGGCCATCTTTCCATAGAGCTTGATGTACTTGTTGGCCTGTTCACGAAAAGGACACAGAACAGGGGAGACAAGCCCCCATGCTGGATGATTCGCGCTATTTCTCCAACAGTCAGACAGCTTCAGCCTGTCTCTGTGGATCGATCATCAGTGGCCATCGCCTCCAACAGCCCGAGACTTAGACTCAATCGCAAAAATCAGTGGAGGGTCAGCGGTTCTGGTACGTGAGAGACGCAACACAGAAGCGAACTCGCATGCAACACCGGGCAGATATGAATGCGGTCACAGGCAGTTGAAAAGACTTGAGCAACATCAACCGGCGAGCCTTGCAGTCGCAATAATGATTCCGTTCTCGACCGACAAATTGTCATTGGGAAGGCCGCAAACAGCCCACTGCTGGATGACAACCTGATTTGCAGAGCAACTCAGCCTTCTCTTGCCTGCAGTCATCTCCACAGAGGAG
Organism: Symbiodinium sp. CCMP2592; assembly: GCA_905221615.1. Classification (NCBI taxonomy): domain Eukaryota; class Dinophyceae; order Suessiales; family Symbiodiniaceae; genus Symbiodinium; species Symbiodinium sp. CCMP2592. The sequence continues at coordinate 1,681,830 of CAJNDT010001668.1, read as the reverse complement.
GCCCTGACAACTTCATTCTCTCACCTGAGGCCACTGCCGGCTGACCAAGGACATTGACCAAACTCGCCCCCTTCTTGTGCGTGATGCCCACTTCGTCCTCGAGGCTGCGCAAGTAAGTCGCTCAGAATCTAGCTACCCTGTAGCGGCGGCTAGCACGAGCCAACAAGATCAACGGAGCGATCAACATCTGCTCCTCGGTGTTCAACCACAGCTTCTCGAAGTGTTGCCGGAATTCTCCGGCGAAGGGGCCGGCGTAGCCCACCATGCCTTCGCGACTCGCACTTTCTAAAATTGAAGCTGAGATACGTGCCGACGTGCCGACCTGCAGCAATCAGGGAGTCCCCTGGCAGGAGCTCGTACTCGACGGTCAGCGAGTCGACCTTTGCCGCGACACCCCAACCTTTTCCGCGGATTCAACGGCCAGGCAGGGCAGGGAAGGGCCCCGACGGTCGCGGACCATCGATCCTTCTCTCCGCCGAGACCATCGATCAGCTTGTTCGCATTTGCCAACCTTAGCACATCTGCGGAAGCTGGGGCAGTTCAAAAAACGGCGCTGCAGGTGAACAAAGGAAGTCCATCGGCAAATCGCCGTTCAGGAAAGGGGCTTGATGACGCACATCTCCATTTCATGCGCAAGCTGGTCCTTCGACCCACAGGAGTAATGCAGAAGACTTTCCAGGTTCCAGCAAAGTGTTGGGCAAGAATGCGAGAAGAAACATTCCAAGAGGTTTAGGTGCCTGCTTTGCCACGGCGGCATTGTAGTCGGCCTCAAGCTGCGCCAGCTTGTCTTCTACGGCCTGATGCGAGGGAGAGGCCAAAACTGTCCAGAAGCGAACCAGCATGACGCTCGAACACACAAGACCCTCGTGCACTGGGGCCTTCAACTCTGCTTGTGCATTGCGAAGCTTCGTCATGGTGATCTGGCGCAGAAGTGAGCAGTCATGGACAAGCTTGACGAAGACAGGTCATGCCTCCAGGCTAGCTTCTGCGTCGGCCAACATCCTGTCGATGTGCTACTGGCTTGCACGTCATGAAGGAGGCATTGATTGCTTGCCAGGTTCGGGTCGCCTCCGCTTGGGCTCCACGGCCTTCGCCACGAAGTGATACTTGTGCATGGCCCTCGTCCTGGGCAGAAGACTCTGAGGACACGCCGTGGCCCGACCCGTGGCCCGAGGCACCGGCCACATGCAGAGGGCTTCACAAGCCACCGAGGACTTCTTGATGGCAGCAGGGTCGAAATCCTACCCACGAGCCCGAAGAAAGCCAAAAAAACTCCGCTCGGAGGCAAACCCAAAGGGAGGCCTCGCGATCCACATATTCGCCGATCTTCTTGATTACAGGCTCGGCGATGTTGTCCTGCGAGCCGCATGCGCCATTTCTTCCATGGCTTCCACATCGGGAAATCGTGCTGCGACCTTGTCGAACTCGAAGAGGTCATCCAGCAACTTCTTCGGGTCGCTCAAAGGCCCTTTCTGCGAAGCCTGAGATGACCCCAGATGCTCAAGTTCAGTGCCAGCTGCCAGCAGGCGCAAGCCTCCCAGTAATCGTCAATCTTCTTTCCGGGCTGGTTCGGGTCGTTCTTCTTGATGGGCCTGTGCGGTATTTCAACAGTCCAAGGGCTGCGGCTGGCAAAGTTCGAAACTAAGGGAAGGGCTTGACCTGAAACATCACGCAGACAGCCTGTCAAGTGCCGTAAGCGTTGCGGAAGCATTATCCACGTTTTGTTATCTTACTGAGAAGCTGCCAGCTGGTCAGAGCCCTACTTTTCGAGACATCGCGGCTGCTCGGCCTTATGAGCACCCTGAGGACTGAGCTTCCACGAGCAGAAAAAGATCTGCAACTGTTGCGTGATCTGCTGATCCATGAGCTCGCAGAAGCTCCAAAAACTAGCTTACCATGCTGCCTGGAGGTGAGTAGCTGGTTTACTTTCTTCGCCCACCCCCACCGGTCTCCGCAAGGGGGTGAGAGGCAAACCAGGAAGATGGTCGCCTCCAAGGTCAGTCGCACACCATCTGGAGGCTTGCCCAAAGCTTTGATTTCCTCGCGATTGCGACTTCGACAAGAAAAGCTCCTCTTTGAGCGGCAAAGGGCACTCCATGGCACTCCTGCAAGCTCGAGAGCTTCAGGGCCTTCAGGGCTTTTTCAGCCACGTTGAGCGCGGGCCTTGGACAGTTCAGTCCCTCCGCTCCAGAGGGTAACGAGGTGAGCAGGTGCACCGCTTTGCGAAATGCTCCGAGCCCTGTGCAGAGCTTCATTCAAATCCTTCTCGGCATCCTCTTTGATAGCAGTGGCTTTGCCCGCCTAGACACCGTGGCGGCGTTTCACTGGTGCCATCTCTGCTGCCCTGTACAGTAGAAGATTGCTGCATACGGCTGAGACCATCGCTTGCTCTTGAGCTTCCGTCTCGACTTTCTGGCATTCTTCCTTCGTGACCGCTGCCTGTGATGTTGTGAGGAGTTTGGGTGCACCCAGGCTCTGTAGGAACAGAAGTGAATACGATGGCCTTGGCTTTGTCTTCAGTGATGACGACCATCATTTCAGCCACCTGGAAACCCGACAGTGACGCTGTCTACCGGATCCTGCCCACCCACATGGCCCCCAGCCTTCACCTTAGTCTCCTCCAGCACCGGTTGCTTCGCTTCGAGCCTCTGAGACTTCAGATGGAAAAAATCGACTTCAGGAAGAAAAAAGGCAAGCAGTGTTGGGCCCCGGGCTCGGATTGCATGTTGGCTACAGCGTAAGCCGCAGCTCCAAGGGCATCCAAGCCCTTTTGCAACCGGTTCTTCAGAGTGCCGACGGCGTCCTGGCAGCCAGGTCTATTAACTGGCATCTTTGGACTGCACTCCCTATTTGCAAGGCGGTCCCGTCTCAGAGCAAGCACCTGGGAGTCAGGTTCTACAAGACCCGCATTGTGTCACTGCTTGAAACCGGCCTTCTTGAAGGAAGAGATCAACTCCAGGTAGGACGTTGGAGTGATGTAAATGGCACGCCTCTACAAGCCAAGAATGCTGCTAATATATACCTCATAATGGGCCCATCCCAGATCTCACCCAGGTTACCCAGCCTCACGGTTTCCATGGTCTTCTTGGCAGCTTGCTCCACCGACTGATGCACCACGGAAAAAGCCTTCAAGATACCTGCGGGAGCAGCCGTAGTCCAGAAGCACAAACTCGCACCCAGCTGCACCCCTGGCTCTCGCCTTCCAAGTTCGGCAGCTGCAGGTCCTGACATGCAGCAACCGGCTCTCATGTTAGATCGTGGAGGCGATCGCGAGAACTATCAAACCACCAAGTGTGAGGGAGGGAGCGAGGGGGGGAGACGCCAGGCAGTGGCAGGCGGCTAACTTGGATCCCTGGTCAGAGGCTATGGGCCTTAAAACTTAGCAGCGAGGAGCCGCCAGAAGGGCACCTAGCAGAAGCCAGCAGGCAGCCAGCAGAAGGCAAAGAGGGGCACCAGAGGCAAAGATGAAGCAAATCGAGTTCGAGCGACGTTGCCGGCCATATCAAACGTCTGCGACGAAAGCCCAAACAGAAGCATACTCAAATCTGGAAACCCTCTGCGTGATGAAAATAGAGGGTCCAGAATGCCGAAGCGACCGAGGGACTGCCACGCGTTCCAGACCCCTGGTAATTCCGATCACGTGTACAGGTTCACAACAGGTCTATGAACTTGGCAGGGCACACAATCATCCTCGCAACTTTATGCCTTCCTTCCTGTCAGCCATGCACCCGTCCGGGCTTCCAGTCCTGCCTAGCCTGTAGTGATGCTCCACGGTTGAAGAGCTCTGTGGAACAAACCCAATGCGCTGTGCATCCCATGCGCAGTGAACCCTCCTTCAAACGCTGGGTACCGTCCACCGTCCTCCAGCGTCATCTGCTGTTTGCCAACGCTGTACAACGCCTGTGTCGGGGGCGAAAGGCCGAACACCGGTCTCAGCCTGGGCGCCGGATGCCGCCGGCCTCTGCTGGCCACTCGGCAAACCAGTCCTTGGGACCGGACAGACACTCCACAGATGCGGCGAGAACTGTCATCGGCTCTTGTCTCCGGATCGGAATTGAGGCTAGGCGCAATGGTGCAGCAGTTCACCAAGGACGGGAACATGCGCAGTCCTGAGATTCAAATCTCCCGGTCCCACACACAGACCTGCTCGGCCTTTAAGTATGGCAGCGGCTGGCTGGGCTGGGGCGGTGGCGCGTGCGGAAAGCGTCACCAACCGGAGAGAAGGCCAGCACGACGTGCACGTTTGCCTCGCCAGCAAGCCGCTGAGCTTTTGGGAGTCCCGGCTCATGCACAATGCAGCAGCCGGCGCCTTCACTCGACCCAGATAGGTGCTGAAGACGTTGGCTTTTGTGGGCGGAATGCCGGCCTGCAAGCCGAACATCCGCAGAGTGCAAGGCCTTGGAAACCCTCAGCCCTCGTGCCACCTGCTGGCATGCAGCTCGGCATGCTTGCATGATGGAGTCCATGTCCTGCGCTACGTCCATTGCAGGCCAATAACTGCTTAACTGGATTTGCAGGAGTCATACGCGAACCGTTTGCACACAGCAAAGGCCTCGTTCTTGTACAGATTGGGAACATCTCCACTGTTCAGGACATTGTTGATGGCCTCGACCATCTGTTCGTTCACAATCTGTGTATCTGCGAAAAGGAAAGTGGTGGGCTTCTGTTCATTGCCGCATTTCATCAAGCAGGTCTTCAGATCATCCTTGAACTCTGTCATGCCGTAGCCCTTCACAACATCGATCTGGAAGATGTCATACTCCGACATGAAGCTGGCAAGCCGTGAGAGGGACTGTCGGCCAGATCCTCCGACACCAAGGAGCAAGGCGTTGCCATTCGGCTGCCGCAAGACACGGCATACTCGAGCCACGTGCTCGCAGGCATCTGCGAACATCACGAGCGGCATTGGGACAGAGAACATATTGTTGTAGTCGTCCAGGAACCCTTCCATCGTTGCCTTCATGGTTGTCATACTTTCCACTTCGCTGTAGAAGCGATCACCACTCTGGCTCATGAAGTCTGCGAAAACCAAACGCTCTTTATCGAAGACTTGGACGGGGCTCACACCGAAGGAATTGTTGAGGTGGCCTTCCAGCTTTCCTTGAAGCCAGGCACGATCTTCCACCGTGGTGAGTCGATCCCCGTACACTCGAACATTTTCGTGGCAAAAGCAGCGGGTCACCACCAGAGGGTCCGAAACTTTCTTTGACTTCAGGGAACAAATGCCTTGGAATACTTTCCAGATGTCACGCAAATTGAAGGTGTAGTGACTTTTTGAGGGCGTCGGCAGAAGGTCGTTGCCGGCTGCCTCGAAGATGTCGATGGAGCAGTTCACTATGTTGTCCTGAAACAGCTCAGCTTCTTCGACTGTGTTACGCTTCGTGCTGCTGCACTGCACAGCTTTGAATGATACTACTCAGCGCAGGTTCGCAATTACGATCTGCAGGGTTTTCGGGCTGCCCTGCGACTGGTGACATTGGCCTTCAGGTCCACGATGGGTTTGTCGAAGCCCTGCTGCAAGAAGTAGTCCAAGATGGTGGAGAAGATGGCGAAGATTGAATCCTAAGCTGGGTTTTGAAGAACTCCTGAGACGTTCCAAACTCTAGCCAACCGAGATTCCCGTGACATGTCGGCAGCAACCACCGCGTTGTAGTGCCTGTGGGAGAAATGCTTTTGACCGGCTCCTGCTCCTGACACCCTTCTGCCACCTCTTCAAGCGGCCGGAGATTTCGGTTCGGCCGCCGCCAGGGGGGCCCATGGCAGACACATGGACGATATCCTTGGCACCATCATGGCAGACACACACAAGCATCCCACAGTATAGGGTACCAAGGCTGCAGCAATGATCTCTTGCATTTTCAGCTCCTCGGGGGCTCAATGAATCACTAAACTTGGCAGAAAGGACGTGGAAGTTGCGAAGCTCGCTCCTTGCGGTTGTACCAGCCGTTGTAGTCCATCCACTGCCGAATGAGTTCTATGGGAGGCTGAGCTCCATAGTACTCCTGCTTTGTGAAACTTTCAGCAGCATCGACTTACTTCGGAGAACTTGAAGCCTTCTTTGGCATGTTCAAGTCATCGATGAAGATGACATTCTTCTTTCCAGCAGGTGGACCTTGCCACAAAGCCACGAAGCCAAAGTCCGCGCTCTATGGGACATGGGGAACAGCCACATTGAAACATGCTCCCAAAGCAGCCCACCGTAAACTCCGCGACGTCTCTTCTCAAATTTGGAGTCCAGGAGGTCCTTGGATGGCTTGTGCATCAACACTTCCGGCTTCCACTGGGTCGTTGCGGAGCCTGCAGCTGGTTCACATGGGTCTGGGCCTCAGCCAAGGCATCTGCGAGCTCCCGTCACCCCCACATGTCTCAAACGCTTGGGCAACTAGAAGCGTGAAACAGAGATGATGCTTGGCTCAGAGCAGAGAAGTTAATGAAGATTGGAGTGATGGACTCGGGCGCATCCTTCTGAAGCCAAAGCCTAGGAGGCAGGAAAGCTGCTTAAAGCGTCCGCGCAAGGCTGCCATCATGGCTGAGTCTAAAGTCTAAAGGTAAAGTCATTGATCTACTCGTCTTAGTCTTGGGCGACACGTAGACAGATTTGCCCGTCCCTGTCTGGCCCGCCACGATGACATGCTTGTCCTGCTGGCACAGCTCGCGAGAGCACAGCCCAGCGGCGAGTTCTCACTAGGTCCTTGAGCAGCAGTGTCGAGAACGTGTGGGTGAGTCGGACGGAGTCGACGGTTGGCCTTCGGGCGACTTGACCAACTCGCCCATCAGCGCAGGACATCGGAGGACACTCTGCAAAGTACCAGCTGGCACTGTACAGCTACGGGCAGGGGGTGTTCTTCCAGACTGAGCTGAAGACACGACGATGTTCTGGTACTCCGAGCCTGGGTTTAGCATCGGTCCCGAGTGCATGGGGGCGCTTCCGAGACCAGGCTTCGAGCGAGGTGGCACCGAGTACTTCGGCGCCTTAGAGGCCGGATCGCAGACTCTTCGCATCTCTTTGCCACCATCTGGGTCTGGGGAGCTGCCGTCTCAGGCTGCTGCAAAAGTGAGCCACGGCGTCCACTGGCCCTCGCGCTCGCCCTGCACACGCTGGCGAAGGGCCGTGTAGTAGCATTACTTCTGCTAGTAATCGCACCTCCAACTCATAAATGTAATCATACCTCGAGGGACACATCATCAATTTCAAGGCCAGCACATGGTTGCAAGTCAGTTGCATGCCAGGCTGCCAGAACTTTGAGCTGTCCAGGCTGCCCACCTGGACGCGAGCCAATGCGAGCAAGAGACCTCTGAGCCTCTGCCTCTGACTTAGGTGAGGCCGTGAAGCCGGAGGCCGCCTGGATGCCCGTTTCCTTCACGAGCTCCCAGAGCCTGTCCTTGCGAGCCCCAAACCAGGCTTTCTGCGCCGCATTGGGACAGACGACAACCATCAGTTGATGTACGAATGCTTGCGATTGACACCGAGTAATCGGACACCTGAAATGACCTGGAATCTATTCGTGAGGTGCAGGCACCGATGCAACACTGATGCAACCAAGCGGCATTGACGATTTGTCGGCCTTTGTTGTCGCAGGTCGCACCTGCACGAGGAGCTCGCGAGCAAGTGTGACATATTCTTGTGTCGTGCGCATGAAGCTCAGTTCCATCAGGGCCCATGCCAATAGACCAGATGAGCGTGAAGAAGTAGAGCGGCACGAGGTGGGACCTTGATCGCTTAGACGCAGGATGGCCCAGTATACAACAAGTAGTGTGCCAAAGACCTAAACGGATCTTCTTTAACGGATGGCAACAAGCGCAGCATAGCACAGCGGCACAGCGTTGAGGTGTGCGCTGCAGCTTGTTGATTTCGTCGGGGCTCGGTGTCTTGGCCTCGGTGGGAATGTACTGGTAGAAGTAGCAGTCCATCAGCCTCGAGAGGTCGGGCAGGGACTGTTTGAAGCGAAAGAGGGCCCCTCCGCTCTCCCCCCTCCGCCCTCCCCGCGCGCCTGAAGTGCGACTGGCAAAGATTGTTGTCGACCGTCATGGATGGCTCCTGACCGCGCCGGGCGCGACTACAGGGCCGGGGGACGACATGACCGCGGCGGCCCTGTGCCTTCGTCAGCTTCCGGACAGTTCTGATCATCGGCAGGGTGTAGGCCTTGCGCTTCGACTCTGAGGGTTGGGGAGTCGTGGCCTACCAGTCTCTGAATCCCGGCCAGCATCAGCTCCTTCAGCTTGTCAGACATCTCCTGAAGCATGGCCGCAACTCCCCAACTTGAAGCTTGAGATGGCATCTGAAAACCCGCTTCGGGGTCCTGTTTGAAGGTGCTTGGCAGCCTCTCTACCCAGGACCTTGCGAGGGGCACAGATTCAAGGCAACTTCACAGAGCATAGATCACAGCCCTGCCGAGAATCACGATATTGAAGACTGACCACACTGTGGCGCTGCGGCATGCTGCGGGGCCCGGGCTGAATCAAGGGTTCGTTACCCAGGGCGGAGGGTTCCATGTAGACCTCTCCATGGATGCTGTCCGCACGAGCGCAGCAAAGCACTGCAAGGTGTGGCTTCTGGAGCCCCGGCCATACCGCACCGGCTGACAGTGGCAGGAGAAGCAACAGACAAATCCTCCACCTCAAACACCATCCTGCACCGGGACTGCTGCTAATATATCTGACCTTTTCTTGCTGATCTCTGATGTTCCAACTACATGAACCATCCAAACACACAAGCACAGGCCTCATCTGAGGAGTCAGTGAAATGATCTCTCCGGATGTGAGGCACAGTTTCTTGTTGTCGTCCAAGACCGTGTTCATGGACCTGGTCGCTTTCCGTGTTTTGAGAGTGGGGCTCTGGAGGGGTGAGCCATGGACTCAATCCACAGAGCATCCACCGGCCCGTCGAAGATAACCTCAAGGCACCGTCCACGTTCGACGACACTTCACTGCACCATCTCAGGCCCTTTAGGCCCTTAGGCCCACGGCCCAGTGATTGTCTGGTGAACCTGACTTCCCGCTGGCCACAGCTGTGCGCACCTCAGCGGCCAGCTATCATTGCAGCGACCAGGACCATGGTCCCATGAAGCGAATCCTAGCCAGGCATTCGACACACTCACTGGCCACTCCATCCGACCACTCTCGGGTGACTTCGTCGAAGGCTCCATAGAGCTGGGCCTGAAAGAGCAACCCGCCACTCCATTGCCCATTTAACTTCCTCGTCCTACCCTCATGCATCCTCTTGTGACGAAGCTATGGGCTGGGTCCGAATGCCCTGCCTGGGTGATGGCTTTGGGGTTCAGGATGTGCGTCTGCACCTTCTGGTACTTCGAGTCGCCCGCCTGAAAGCTTTTGTGCTGCTAAAAAGCGAAGGCGTTGGTGACTGGTGACCATACTACCCACTACTCCAGCGCCTCGCACATGGCAATGGAGGTGGCTTGGAGAAGGCGGTAGTTGCACGTTTTGCCGCCTGGCGGCGCCCCCCACTGCTCTTGAGCGGAAGTGGAGGCGGTGAGGTCTTCGCAGGCCTCCAGTCGGACCCACAAGCATGAGGCCGTGTCGAACGCCGATCGTATCGATGAGTTGCACCACCTGACCCACCAGAAAACAAGGGCTTGAGGACGCATACTTCTCTCGGAACAAGAGTGGCCTTGACCGTGAAGTTGTCCGTGAGCTGAATATTCTGCTCCTGTTTGCGAAGCTAGAGGCTTTCCGTGATCTGTCAATTGTGCTACAGGACCTTGCCACAAGCTTCCATCACCGGCGTCAGGTTGCCATACTCAACCACCGGTCGTTCCGTGGTCGGGAAGAGATCTGAAATAATATTCCTTGCGACGCCATCGTGGTATCATGGTTAACTTCAGAATCTGGTACATCGGAGGCTGAGCGAGCAGCTCGAACAACGGCAGGTCGTCCTTCGCACAAACTACACACACACATGAAAAAAGATGCGATTCACCGCTCCGCCGCCTTCAAGAACTTTGGGACGTTGACGTCTCGCAGCGCTCGCAAGGTGATCTGATCCTCCGGGAGCTGGTCGCCCACCTGAGGAGTGCCCCAGTCACGACAGCAAGGTCCGATGACTTCCGGAGATGCCGCCTCTCGCTTCAGCTTACCGCACATCTCAATGGTGCTCTTAACAGCTCGCATGCCGTAGTCGTAGTGAAACCTCGCGTGGGGTATAGAAGAACTTCAGCTCCGCATCGGGACACCGGGATTCGGGCTGTGAAGACAACTGCTCGGAGGACCTCAGCCAAGGCCCGAAATGGGATCTCGACGATTCGGTCAAGTGATATAACCATATATAGCTATATATAGCTAATCCGAATGCCAGATGGACTTCTACATGGTGCAGACAACTAGAGAAGCTTGGCCCCAGGACAGGGTGAAGGTCGTCACCTGTGAAACCGATCGTGAAACGCGCGGGGATGTCGCTGCTTGATGACGACACAGCCAAGCTTTCGCTTCGAGGCCCCTGCCATCTTCTTCGCCAGGATCTTTGCCTCCGTAAATCCGTAGGCGTAGAACCTGCAGTTCGCAACGTAGCGGCTGCATGTCTCCACTGGGCTAAGAAGCTAGAGCAGCTAGGAGCCCCGCATGATTTCACCGATGAGGGCATAATCCGGCACCATCATGGCCTCGGGATGTGCACCCGCACTGCAGCAAGAAACCTCGCAAGCCCAAGCAGCGTGTCTGGGAAATCTGGCGACAGGCCGGAAAAGGGCTGCAAGATTGTCGGGAAGCTCTGCACGTCCAGCATAGCCTGCAATGTTCTTTCGAAACGAAGACCTTGATTACTTTGGTTTCATCGAATGCAAATTATGGCCTGGGTTCATGGTGATGAAGACGTTGAAGGTTGGCTTCATGACCTCGGAGCGAGCTTGGGATTCGCAAGGCTCGGCATCACTCCAGCGGGGCTTCGGCAATGAGGGTCCCCTCAAACTCAAGCTCGACCGTGTCGTTGTAGCTACCCAGCCTGGCAAGGCCGGGCCACAAAAACCCCCGGAGTTCAGGACCGCTCATGATGAAGCCGAGCTGCTCTGCTTTTTTGCCTGGGCTGACAGAGCCACAGAACCCCCGACCGGCTACCTCCACACCGTATCCCAGCCACCGAACAGGACCATCAGCTGCTGGGCGATCACGGACAACACCTGAGAGCAGAGATGCCCTTCTTCTCCACGCCCGTCTGCCGACCCTTTGCACGCTCAACACCGAAGTCGCTGGTGAGGGCCTCGATGTTGATGCGGTTGAACTCATCGAAGCAGCACCAGGCTCCAGAAAAAGCCAGACCTGCGCCAGGGTTCAACTAGCAGCTGCCGAGAGGCGACCGATAATTTGCCAGACCTGGCCTTTGAAGAACTTTCCCACCATGATGTAGTCCATCTCTGGAGAGCAGTTGAAGACCACGCACTGCTTCGCCAGTGCCTGCTTCTTCTTTCCATCACTTGAACTGTTCCTAAACTCAAGGCACTGCAGGGCCTTGGCCAGATCCTTCGTGGTCTCCGTCTTTCCAGTTCCGGCCGGACCCGCTGGAGCGCCGCCCAGGCTCAAAGACTGAGCACCCATCAGAGTGATGTAGCACCTGCAGTCGCTCACAGCTCACAGCACTACTCGCCGGGACGACCGGGATCCGTGCATATCCGTCAAGGGAGTGATGACCAGTCTCATGGAGTTGCCCAGGTACTCGTATCCTCAAACAATTCATCATTCACTCGGCCTTCCCGTCTTGCGAAGTCGCCGTAGGGCACTGACCGTACGGAAATGAGGTCTGGACACACTTGACCTTGGCAGGGGCATGGCCACCTCTTCACCAGGCCACTTGGCAAGACAGGAGCTGCGGATCCGACCCACATGTTTTCCTGCTGTCTGTCGTCGACTTCCCAGTAGTATCGAAGCTGGGAGATCCATTCGAAGGAGAACTGCACGCAGCTGCCGTGGACGTCTCAATGATGTGCGGCTTATTGGAAATTAAGCACCGCTGCACCTTGTCCTTGACACCCTGCTCGACAAACCCCCAGATGACGTCCTCCACATCCACGTTTCGTGTCCCGTGCGCAGTTTGCCAACGAGACGACACAGGTCTTAGGACAAAGGCTGGCCTTTGCATGGACATCAATGACAATCAAGGCGTTCATCGTCTTCGTCTGGAGCTTCGTCACCTGCTCAATCATTCAAGTGCGCAGCATCAGAAGCTATGCCGCAATGCCACGAGGCTCCTGACAGAACAGACGACAACCCAACAAAACCCGAACATAGATGCTTCTGTGTCTGTTCACCGGAAGAAGTCAGTGCGATGTGGTTGCATTTCTGCAAGCCATAATCTGACCCAGCAAATTCACAGCTGCCAGCAAGTCATGTGCAAATAACCCCGCCCCTTTCCGCAGAAGCATGATGAGATCCAGGATCTGCTGCGAGAGCTTCTTCGCATAGTCAGGGAGCTGAGCACGGATTCAGGTGGCAACGTATCGACCACACGTTTGCCAGAAGCCCTGCATACTGAGGCCGCAACAGTGCCACCGTCGAAGGCTTCTTCCACTTCCGAGGTCCAGAAGACCTGGCGCGGCAGATTGTAAACGAAAAGCCCCACACACGTGTTCAACTCGCCTGCGAGCCATTCAACACGATCTGTGCCGGATTGGAGAGGACCCAGTCGGTGCGGTCCATGGTCGGGTAGGAGCCTGAAAAAATCAAAATTGCGCCCTCAAGAACAGAAGCTCTGGTGGGCTCCGCACCGATACCCACCTGGAGAGCATTGCCTGAGATACCACGGATTTACCGAGCGGGCGCGTGAATGCAAATGTTGGAGCGCTCCCTCCGGAGCACACGGGCTTTGGGAATCGGTCGGTCTCTTTCTCTCACGAAGCATTGCATGCAAGACCTGCCATGACATGCCGTTGGGCGCTGCAGCCAGGCTGCGGATAGCTCCGCACATGCCATCCTGCAAGTCTCCCATCCAAACTTCGACGGCCTGCCACCATCTTCTGAGAAAAGGACGGTCCTCAGAGTGCCTGAGAGGTCTTACAAGAACCAACCTTCTGGTGGGTGACCACGGGCGCGACCATGTCAACAGTCTCTCCCTCCGGCGACACCTGTGGACTGCGACAACAGCAAGGACCGAACCGAAGGCCCATGAAGCTACTATTGGCTACTGCAGAAATCGGGAATATCAGACTGGCGCCATGAGGGAGATCTCGTTGTCCGCAGTGAAGGTAACCTGGGTTCCCAGTCAGTTCCAGACCTTCTATCTGCCCGGACTGCACCCGGACCGCGCTTTTGGGCGAAGATCTTGGCACCCTCTGAAACTGCCAACAGCTCCCGGTCGGGGCCCTTGAGGCTGAGTTCGCTGCCTTGGACATGGCCTCGAAAACTTTCGACAAAAAGGGCTGCACTCTCGTGGGATCCTCGCGCACTTCCGCAAAGAAATCGGCCAGTGTGGCAAAACATGAAAAAAAAAGGAATGCTTGCAAACTGGTCAATTCTCTAGCGTCCTTCGTTTGCGACAAGATCTCCAGGAGCTCATCATTGGACAGGAAATAGAAACGTGCGAAACCATTCCTCGCATGTGAGAGGCAGACTGCTCGACCAGCGTTAGGAGCACGGATCGGAAGGGTCACGTGCATGGTGAGTCCAACAGAGACTGTTCGCGACTGAGGCGTCAAGCACAGCTGGCACATGTCTACACTGAAGCTGAGTAGTTTCCAGTGTATCAACACAAATGGACGCCGAAGGCCTTCAAAGCCGGTGGTGACAAGACTGAGTTCGGGACCGCTTCGTTTCCAAATAATCCTAGCGGCTTAGCGAGCAGCCAGGGAAGCACGTCTCAGAAGAATTGGTGCTCTGGGTGTGTTTGCTGGAAATCGAGCACCGAGGCAAGACAGCTCCCGGTCACCATCACTCAAGCAGCTGAACATCTGAATCAAGCAGCTGGAAATCAGGTCCTCCAAGCCCTTCTGCACCATGTCCAACGTAATCTGGCACAAAGGCACGCGTCTGCACACATCTAAATGCCACGACTGAACGGTGCTGCATATTCAAGCGTTGCACGTCGAGCCTGCAGAACGCGTGATTCATGACCCCATGCATGTGTTGCAATGAATCTCACCGATCTCTGTGTATTTACGTATAAAAAGCAAACATGTGCGTGTGTTATATACAGAGGTATATAGAGAAAGAGACAGAATCGACCTCTGCGTGCACGTGTCTATCATTGTCTATCTGTCTATCAACAGATAGATAATGACAGGCAGATATATTGAATGTACAAGGCGAGAGAGACTGAGAGCGAAAGAGGGGAGATCGAGAGACTGTGTGTGTGTGTGTGGAGGCGCTGTCGGGAAGGAAGCATTCAAGATACAGCAGATTCTGACTGCTGGGCCCGACCATGTAACATGCGTCAGCAGCACGTTGCATTCACGCCACTTCTCCAGCAAACCCTCCGTTGCACAGATGTCAATGATCTTCGGGTTCTCCCTGGTGTTGATCATCTCCTCTCGCGGCCGAAAAAAATAGTACATGTCGTTTCCTCGATGATCTTCCTAAAACTTTCTGCATCAGCTGCAGCTCATGTCACTGTGCCACATCTTCACCTCATTCAACAACTGAGTCCTGGCGCCAAGTCGCATCAACGTGCTTGAACCTCTTGCCTCTGCACCGTCATGGCTTACAGGTTTGCCGAGATGCTCAGAAGAGACTGCAAGGCAAGGCCTGACGATGCCTGACGATGCCTGACGATGCCTGACCTGCTAAGAGCCGAGCCCTCTGTCGGAAGCTGGCGCATGATGTCCTCAGCTTGGCACTGCATCCGACACCATCCGACTACTCCTGACTTCTGAAATTATGCACAAACTCAGCAACGCTGCATCTGAGTCGAAGATGGGCTGGAGATACATCCAGGCCTTTTGGCACTTCAACCTGGCTTCAGACATGCTTTGAGACACGATGCAAGCGGCATCAAGCCGAACCTATATCCACTGCATCAGAGTAAGGCATGGCGGTTTCTCCACTCTTCAAGCGTCTCTGACACGCGCATGAGACGTGTGTTCCACCTGAAGCTTCAGCACGTGTTTTCGGAAAGCACAGAGAATTCAGTGGCACCCCCTTACTGCGATTGAGTTAGCGGCTCGTCGATGTCCTCTTCGAAAGGGCCTTTGAAGGTGGAGAACATCATCGCCTGCACTTCTGGCAAATGACAGCACCCGACACTTGCAATTACCAAAACCGATGCGCACGACCTGCGTGGTCACGATGTGCTCGTCCAGGAGAACCATTGCCTCGAGGCATGACTCAATCGTTCTGAGCTTTGCGAGGTACACTGTACAGTCAAAGAGGCCGCAGTCTGGCCTCTCCGTCCCCTTTCAGCACATATGTTCCTGTCTTCCTCGATATCGGCAAAACGAGAAAAATGAGATGTCTCATGATCGATCTATGGCGCGCAGGAGCTCGCTTGAGGTGTTGGCCTGTATTTCTCTGACAAGTCAAACTGCAAGGGCTCCCAGTCTGCCTCCCATGACCGCTCTGTGAAGGACCGGTCGCGAGTCGGAGCTTCGTTCTAGCCTTCATTTTGTTCAGCGTCTTCTCCAAACCGTACTCCTTGCCAGCACGATCGCCGACTTCAGCGACCTCCGAGTCAGAGCGGGGGAGCACAAGCAAAGCAGGGACCACCCCAAGCGGCCCTGGCCTCGTTGGCCAAGTTCAGGAGGCCGAGGTCGAGCATCCTCGCGTACGTGCGGGTCGGCTACAGACGGCGACAACGTAGAGACTGAGCCTCTGCAAGGTGAAGCCGCCGTCCATGCCGGGTCCCACTTGGACGTTCGACCTGCTTCGAGGTGCATCAGTGCAACAGAAACGGTAGCAAAGTCAAGATGTGCTGTGAAGTTTCCAGACAAGCAACTGCAACAACAAAACTGGGGCATGCTCCTAGCAGGTTCAAGAAATGTGATGAAAGCTTGCATTGTCTCATGACTGCTTGCGGGAACTCCTGGCTAAAAAACAGAGTCCGAACTTCCACTGAGACGTCAAGCAGAGAAGGTTGAGCCCATGGCTTGTCTGAGATCTGCTCCTGGCATCCAATACCCGTCCACCAGCAGAAAACAAGCGGGCACAAGCAGTCCAAAAGCGCGCGGGGTGGCCCAGTGTCTCTGCCGCATGCCCTCATTGCGGAGACCGGTCACCAGCGGGAGATTCGGTTTGAACCTGAAGGAAATCCACATGAAAATTCTTGCCCCAGTCGGTGAAGAATGCTTACATCTCCAAACAAGCTCCAGACTCTTCAAGCTCTGTTTTGATCTGCTCGGCAATGCCGCAGATGGACTGCAACAGAAGGGAATGCTGCATGACAGCGGGATGGCGATTTACATGACCATGCGTCTCTGCCGCAGAAGGCACGCTGCCTTGGTTTCTTCGTTTTCCTTCAAAGTGCGAATCGTCTTGAACAGCAACCGGATGCCGTTCGTCACCTGCATCCCATGTTCGAATCCCAAGCCGGAGCTGTTCAACCAGTACCTGCGATGAAAGCGACGAGGTGCCTCGTTCTCACAGTAGCGTGGGTCGATCTCATCGAAGGGGCCGCGAAGCCATGCCTTGCAAAGGCGATGAGGTTGAAAATCAGGATTCTGAAATGCAGCGCAAGAATGGGGCGAATTCTTTAATTGTTCGGGCTTCTCTGGCCTCCTTGTTGTTGACCCAGTCGCCGGCCGTCTTCCACAGGTTGTTGTACGGCTCGAAAGTCTTGATCATGG
This sequence comes from Symbiodinium sp. CCMP2592, assembly GCA_905221615.1. Classification (NCBI taxonomy): domain Eukaryota; class Dinophyceae; order Suessiales; family Symbiodiniaceae; genus Symbiodinium; species Symbiodinium sp. CCMP2592. The sequence continues at coordinate 1,665,115 of CAJNDT010001668.1, read as the reverse complement.
TGTTCAAATTCGAGTAATCCGTCTGGTCCTAAGGCTCGCATCGGAACGTGGCTGGACGCAAGATGCGTGAGAAGCCGGTCAAGGAATCAATGCAAGAAGTTTGGTGGGCACCTATGCAGGAGGACGAAAACGAGACTAATTCAATCGATGGTTTATGGCCCTCCACCGCTTCGGCTTTCCTTCTGGGCACTTGAGCATTTCACTCCAAGTCCTGCTACAGTCTCACTCCTCTGCTGTCGCTGCCAAGATTCCTGCATTTCCATGTGCCTTGGTGTACCTGCTCAATCCTGCTCATCGATTTGTCTTTTCGGATGGCGCGCTGGTGCCGCTAGTGTGTTCCGACCCCCTGTGTCTACAAGCGTGCCGACGGGAGGAAGTCTGTAGGAGCATGTTGGAGGCACCTGGTACAAGCTTCTTGCGGATGGGGGTGGGCATGACTTCGACTTTCGCCTGTTATTGTTGCTGCATGCTCTTGGGCTCGAAACGACCGTCAGAGCTTCACCATTTTGCAGCAACAGCGGAGCGAAGTTGCCAACAATCACTGTGAGGGCCCGGCCCTGTCAAAGAGAACCTGCTGGCAGCACACGTTGGGCTAAAGGGGACGTGGATCGGACTCGGATGAAGCCTCGCGAGAGTTGAACATGCGGACCAAATCCTGGCATTGCTTTATCTCCTCGGACGTGCTGCGGACCTGTCAACGTGGTGTCCCCTTGAAAATTCCAGGAAGTGCAGCCAGGAACCTTCTCCGCCACTTCCCGGACTTGAGCAAGGTCTTTGTACTGCGAAAAGCCCTCGATGACCTCGTCCAGACGACGGCTCTTGCCGAAGGCTCTCAGTGCAATCAAAACCCGGAGGGTCTCCTCCTCCAGGCGAACCAATCGAGTCTCGAACTCCTGCTGTTTTCCAGGTTCCAGTGACAGGCATCGGGCAGCCACAGGGAAGATTGCAATTCCGCGCAAGGGGCCTTCTGCTCAGACTCCTGACCCTGGAGGAACTCGTCATGTTTGGTGTTCAGGTACCTAGGCCGTTCTTCTCTCGGCAGCGGTCCTACAGATTCATTGGCGATTGCAGTGAAGAACGCAAACGGCGCACTCCAGACACTTCGCTGCCCTTGACTTCACGAGTCCAGAGGATCCAAACCTCGGCACAGCGACATGACAAGGACAAGACCACCGCTTTATCTTCGGCCGGTTTGCAGGCTTCTTCGGCGATCCAAGCTGTCTCGCACTTGGCTCCGCAGGAGATCTCGCCTCAGGCACCCGCATCTCCCACCGTGCTTCCAGTGTCTCGACCGGCAGCTCGTAGCGCAGCTCTTCGACCTCGATACTTTCTGGACAGCGTATGCAGGTCTTTTAAGCACACTGTTGTCACAGTCTTCGAGCTGTATGCCCGGGCATGGGCACGACGAAGGATAGCCAGACCAAGCAAGCACAGAGGAGCACACTAGGTCGGTCAAAGAGATGGCTTCGTTCACCGCCCCAGCAAGCTTGGCAAGCTCGCTGGGAATGGACTTCAAGAAATCCTGATTCCGTCAGACACCAAAACCAAGGCATGGCTCTGGCTGCACTTCATCGCGGCCTTCATGTCGGAGCATTCCTCGATGGTGGACACCTCGCGACTCCAGCGGTTTCAGATGCGAATCTATAGAAAATCCCTGAGCCTGCGTTTGAAGCTTGGCGAAGATGCCTTCAAAGGCAGCTGTAGCCTTAGCCAATGCACACGGCATCGCATCCTGCATCTGCACCGCTCGTCTACTGGAGTCGTCCAGTGCATTCAAGGCTTCCACTTCGTGAATGTTAACTTCCAGCGTGTCCGCCAGGAACTTCAACAGCAGTTGAACTGACCTTGCGAAGCGTGGAGACATAGTCACAATTTACAATTCGTATTGTACGAGTATGCTCAGCTTGGCTTCTGGCTGCTCAAGTTTGTCGATCAACTGGTTGCGGATGGAACCCGACTCTATCCCTGCAACGGACAGTTATGCCTTTCACATTGCTGCCTCGCATTATCACTAGACACTGACCATTCTCGGGTGCTGACGGTAGAAGCCAACATTCACAGACTCCTGTTAGCGAAGGGCAGGAGAAACATCTCGCAGCGGAAGGAACAGCAGGTGTGCGGCCTTGTCGTCTGGAATCGATTCTTGAATCTGGCGAATTCGCCTCGACTGCAGCCAGCCGTCGACTGTCAATGCGTAGATCCGGCTGAATCTGGGTGTGGAGCTCTTTTCTCTCTTCGATCATGCTTTTCACGGTTGCAGGCGGTTGGGGTTCCGTCTGCAGCCGATTTGCCGCCGCCTGCGGCGGACGCTGCACAGCGAAACTAGAATGAGAAGCTCTTCTAAGGCCTCGGGGTCCATCTGCACCACATCCTGACCGTTACCGCCGTTTAGCGGAGCTTTCGGGATTCCGCTGCGCTTTCAGTCCTTGAAGCTTTCCAAGGCTTCCAGGATGCCCTTAAGCCAGGGCTCCTGCTTGGTCACGGTCTCCTGATACGGAAATCCCCGTCCCCAGCTCTCGCACAAAACTCCGCGCAAGCGCCACCACAAACAGCGGCCGTCGCACCTCCAGCCGCGCCCGGAGATCTTGCACCCAAGCGTCGGTAGGTGTGAAGATGGGATCCTGGCAGCAACATGCCCTGTGAAGGTCGTTCCTGCTTTTGGCATGCAGAGGGTCTGTCCAGATGGTGATCTCGAATGAGGTGCGGCAGAAGCACCTCGACTGCTGAGAGCAGAACTGCAGGGCCAAGCTCAAAGCTCAGGGGCTGAGGGTCGGGCACTTTCGATGCTGTGAACGTCCCTAAAGGATGCCATGCCCTTGTCGAAAATACTGAGAACGGCCTCACATAGTGCAAGCACCAGCACCGATACGCGCGATTTCTGTGAAGTCTGCGCCTGCTTCAGCTCTGTCAGGTCGGTCCTGATGCGAGAACGAGTGGCCCCCAGATTTCGGTGGCTTTCTTGGGCCAGGGCTTGTAGGTGAAGTGCAAGGTCGGAGGCTCTTCTGGCTTTTTCTCGTCGTCCTGCACGCTGGATGATCCCTGCAGGACCCGTGAGCGCAGGTCCGGAGTCCTTGCCCTTCTCCTTTCCTGCAAGACGGTAACCGGTAAGTGCTGTACAATCGAAACTTTTTGGGGATGCAAAGGCCTTTCTTCTCGCTCTTCTTCTTTTCCTCTGCCGCAGCAGCCGCTTCGGCCTCGCTTGGAGACGATAAAACGACAGAAGTCCAGGGCCGTGCAGAAGCGGGTCGTGCGACACTGCGCGGGCAGGGATCCGACCGCCGCAGCAGCTTTCGCTGCAATCTCAGGGTTGATCATGATCTCTACCTGCCCATGAAGATAATACACTGCTCTCGCGGGCAGAAACAGGTCCACATATTTGGCACTCGCAAATTCTCGCTGAACCGTATCGCTGGCCTTGAACAACGCCTTCTTTAAGGCAGGATCCACAGCCTATTGCGGCCATCATATGCTTCACTTTCATTCTTGCTGAAGTTGCTTGGGGCCAAGCCGTCTCTTCCTTGTTGCCCTCTTTCACCTCGACAGTGGCCGACGAGACCGTCAACGTTCGATCATGAAACCCAGCTATCCCAGCTACCCTTTGCAGAGGATCCGGCGATGTTCCGGAGGGATCGCAGGACCGTCCGGTCCCCGGCCATCTCCACCTTGCAGGCGCCACAAAAGGCGGTGAAGTCTTGACCATGCCACTGGTTCCTCGCTCATTCCAAGCTCGCCACCCGGCAAGGTGTCAAGGCCTCCAGAACCTGGACCTGAGATGCTCGGCCATCTATCTATCAGCCAGCAGGGGCAAGGCATCTGAGATCCGAGCAAACGACGCCAAGTTGTCCTGAGGCCATACTACATCACTGTGTACTGCGACAGTTCTTCAAGCAATGCAATCCCTCTGTATCTGGGACCATGTGTGGTAAGATAATCTGCCGTTAAGATCTCCTCGCCCAACAGAAGAAAGGCGTTTGACCTGAGTGACGAGTGACGAATACCTGTTAAATAGCCTGGCAATGCGGAGGCAAGGCGGATATGTGCACCTGGGCCCCTGACATCATCAGCCCACAGCAAACCAACATCGGCCGCAAACGGCTTGCCCTGTAGTTCCTGTGCACGGAACACAGTAGCAGGCACGCAAGCTTTTCTGGCCGAAATTCTGACAGAAATTAAGCTGAAGTGAAGCCCATTCAAAAGTTAAAACTCTGGATGTCCTGATGCATTGGAACCCCGAATCCTCCCGGAGAAGAAACCCAGGTCCACCCCGTGTCAAATCATGCCAGCTCTGCTCCAACGACGTCTCGTTCAGGTGATACCATTTCACAGATGCCTGGAACTTCACACTTGACGGAATCAGATGGTCCTGTTGCACTCTAGACGCTGGACACCAGACAAGGCCTGTTGCAGGCACTGCGTTATTCGCATGCCTGGGCCATCAACTGATCAGCCGAAAGGAGGCGTGATGCACATCTGAGGAGCTGGCGGATGGTGTTCACCCACATCCCCAGGCGGCCCTTTAGGCGCATGATGGATGCTTCCTGCACTGCAGCTACGGGCACAAAGGCGAGAGAGATCCGGATCCCATAACCGGCCTGCCGCTCTGAGAACTCCTGGAGACGAAGCGGTGAGGTGAAAGCCGTCTCGAAAACTTTCTCCGTGAGGAGGTCCAGGCACATGCCCCGTGTGACCTGGAGGGCTGCACAGACCTCAGGTCGAATGGCCAAAGAAGCCTTGCAGAACCACTCGAAGGCTTGCCGGAATCCACGGGGTACTTGTGGATCTGGAGCCCCCATGGTGCTGGTGTCCCATGAAGGTAATACCTTCACTGCCATGTATGGCACGGCGGCTGCCTCGGGAGGTGGCGGCAGCTTCAAATCCGCTGGCAGTACAGTCAGGTTTCCCTGGCTGCGAACCTTTTCAAAGGTAATCAAGTTTTGAACGCGAATATACTCCCGTTGCGCCTCCTGCAGCAATGTTTCAAGCTTGCCACCAAGCTTGTCAGCAAATTCTGAATTGGCATCCCACAACATCCCTTTGGCTAGTCGTGAAATTCTCGACATGGACTCACGTCCAATCTTGCGCGAACGATCTTCTGGCATACTATCAACAAAGAAATGATACTTGAGGAGGCTGTTCGCATACCTCCTCTGCTCCAAAGCTTTCTTCAAACGGTCTGCGAAAACCACAGGATCATCTCCCTCAAAAAATACGTGAAGACTGAGGACCTTGTCCTCTTGCCCATTCACCCATCTGACATTGTAACGTCGGCTCGCGGCATCCCAGCCTAAAACGCTGCCGCTCTGCCATCGTCCACTTCCATCTTCCATCGTACGCAAGGCTGTACATGCTAATGGATCTGTGTGTCCAGATGGATCCTGCAAGACTTGTTGCCACTCCTCTGGAGTTCGCGTCCACATTGTGGAATCCTCGAAAGCCTCCAGCGGCAGTGGTATATCTCGCTCCGCATTTGGCCGACTATAGTCGATACCACGCTCGTCCAGCAGGGTCAACAGTGGTGGCAAATGCTCTTGATAACCTGGTGATCGCTTCGTTACGGACTTCAGGTGTGACAGGTCGACAGAATCGAAGGCCGCTGCTGGCTGAGAGTTGTCCAAGCTATCCAACCTGACACCAACCGTACTTCGTTTCTGCGATGACACTGCACCACCTGGTCCACTTCCAAGCCTGCGAGAATGGAGAACGTAGGCTTTGTTACAAACGCCGTCCGAGGCTTGACAACACAATGAGGATGCCTGGGCGGTGGAGGGACGGGAGATCTGGCCGCCTCTGGCTGCAGGTGTTGCATCAACATGTTCCGACAGCTCCGATGGGTCCATTAAGGGCCCGGCACCAGCTGAGCCCGTCTCCAAGTCCAAGCCAAAAACCCTGCAGTTCTGACTCGTTCTGAGATGACTGCGCACTGAACCAACAGAAACGCACAGACACTGTGTAAGAACTGACCACAATCTCCAAAGCAAATCTTACAGCCTCCAATCGATGTCTGCGGGCTGTAGGCCAGCGCCAGACGTGGACGCAGAGAGCTTTCCTCCGAGAGTCGAAACCCACGCTACGAGCCACTTGCAATACATCAACCGCATGTTCGAAGCTCCTGGACTGCCTTTACCCTTCACTTTTGCCAGCTTCGTGCGTCCATCCGGGCCCGGCGAACTTGCCGGCATCCTGCTTGACGTGGCCACACGAAGTTTGCATGGTTGCAACATCAAACATGTCGGCTGGGCCTTCAGCGCGCACAGCTCAGCTGTGAAAGTATACGTACCCTATCAAATTTCATCTACATTGATACCAAAGCTGCAAATGCGTGGCATGCGCATCCCATGCATGTTCATGTCCCGATAAAACATGCACGAACAAAGACTTGAAAACTGTCCAAAGCTCAAAATGAAGCTTGACACCACGCCACGGGGCCAGCCAAAGAGGCTCCCACTACGTGGCATGGCCCATGGTGTCCATCAGAATGCTCCGCGATGTCCGTCTAAACATATCTAAAAAAACAAACTGACCGAACAACGAAACCTGGCCGTACATATGAATATTTACCGTTTGCATGTTTTCGGTACCTGACAAGAACCGTTGCCGTTGCACCAAAGCAACCGAACACCAGGCATGGCACACATCATACATGCTTTAACCAGCATGAGATAGGGGAGCCCATGACCCCCGTCCGAAGAAATGTGCATGCGATGTGTGTGTGTGTGTGGACTGGAAACCATCGACTGCAGCCATTGATTCAAGGATATCCGGTGAAATCTTGATGCTACATCGAAACATGGGAAACCAACCTGCCCCGAAGTTTCTGTGGGCACACACTGTTAAAACAACGCCGATAACAGTTTGCATTCGACAGGTGAAAGTGCCATCACATGTGATCATAACAAAGTTTCGACATGTAGCTCCTACGATTTGAATAACATAGAACTTTTGCACACAAACTTCGAACATAGAGTTTGCGAATCCCGAATTCGAACACAAAACTCGAACTTACTTTGGGCTCTGCCACAATGGCCACTCTTTTCCTCGGACTCCTTCTGTGTCTTGGTCATTGTTTCTTTTGAAAAACTGGACTTGGACAGTTTGAAGCAGCACAACTTTTTTTTTGGGCGTGGACGGGCTTCGGTGACAGCGCTGCTGCGCTCGGTTCCAGCAATAAACAACGAGAGCAAACAAAAAAAAACTAAAACAACACCTGTGAAAAGTTAAACGAAATGGCTGCGACATACAAACTGCCGGCAAAGTCGAGCATGAATTGAGTCAACCGGGCCTACTGCTCCATTGGCTCCTCGCATGGGTCGCAAAATGGCATGCATAGTGCTGAGCCCCGCTGCCCGTTTTCGAGGGTGCAATGACCGCTGCATACATCTGCCAATCGCACCTGTGGCAAGTCTGGAAGGTTTGGGAAGCATCGCAACGGTGTTTGACAGTCCGAGATGGCGCCCGTGTGAACCCTGCTCATCCGGCACCGAAAGCGCTGTCAACACGAAGTGGCACCGTAGTGACATTGGAGCGTCTGGTGCGCATGCGATGGACAACACTCACAGCAAACGCTTCTCAAGAATTGATTCTGATGGACGCCTTTCCCGGGTTTTTGTTTGGTCCAAGACCGTTTTTGTGTGTTCTCAAGCTTGTTTGTCAGTGCAATTGGTAAGAGTTCAAGACGTCTCCGAGGTCAAACAGCTTCGATGGTTCCACCGCTTGTGGCTTGTCAAGCCTTGCAAGAAACTGAACTGAAATTCGGTGCTCTTGGTTTTCTTTCCAGGATGCCGCCCATGTGCTCGTAAAACAAACAGAAACCAACCGAATGTCCGCCCACTTTTGGCGATTACGAGCACTTGCGCCGCACTCAGTCGTTAGGAACTCAAAGCCAGGGAAACTACACTGCCACAGCCACAACTGTCCGCCACTCAAAGAGGCGAGCCCTGTTCGTTGCTGTTTTCGACTTACTGGGGAGGCCACCCCCCGCGGACTATACCCATTTTTCGGATCCAAAACCAGGGGACACATTCCAGCTCAATTCAACTCATGGCAAACAGGACAATAAGTGCCCGGTCTCTTGCAGGTGCTTCCAGGGCTTTGTGCGGAACTGCGGAGCTGCGTGGCTGCCAAAGTCATTCCCCCTGCACGTACTCACACACCTTGCCGCGCTTGCTCAATCACTCAGCTGCCCGAGGTTCCGCAAATTGAACTGGAAACTGAGACGCGCAGATCGTAACGTGCTAGACGCCCCTCAACGTGGAAGGAAAGAAGAAAATGCGTCCGTCAGGGCCCTCGAAAGCAAGAAGACCGACTCCAAGAAACTTCTCTATAACACTCTACACATTGAACGGCCGCGTGCACGTTATGTTTGCACTGCGGGCGTCTGCAGAAAACTGCTTCAGATCTCACATATGTTAACTAGCGCAAAGTTAGTGGCACTCCCTGACTTGCACATTCACTCGCACGCTCACCCAACCACATCTTGACTCCCGAATTCACTCACGCGCTCACTCCAACCGCGCATCTCCCGCAGTCCCTTGCGGAATCCTTCCCATTGTGTGAAGACAACGGTCTCTTGGTATCACTTTGGGTGAAGACCGCTCAGAAACACATCTGATGCTTTCACTTCCGGCTGTTATAAGTCTCGGAGCCCACATAAACAGTCTCTTGGTATGATTACTGGGTGAAGACCACACAACAGCACGTCTGATGATTTCACTTGCGGTTTGTAAGCTTCGGAGCCCGCCAGAAAGGTCCCTTAGTCTCATTTCTTGGGTGAAAACCACACAGAAACACGTCTGTTGCTTTCATTTCCGGTTTGAAAAGCTTCGGAGCTCAAAACATGGTCTCTGGGTTCCAGGTTGGGTGAAAAACCACACAAAAGCACGTCTGATGCTTTCACTTCCAGTTCGGAAGCCTAGGAGCCCACCAAACAGGTTTCTTGGCTTCATTCTTTGGGCGACGACTACACAGCAACACGTCTGATGCTTTCACTTCCGGTTTACTCGCCGAGCCCACAAACAATCTGCACGGCGGTCCCACGGTTCGCTTCTAGTCCCAGGCATGTTTGACGGCTATTTTCACAGGTCCAGCCCTGCTCTAGCACAGCATCTTGCGTGGAAATCGCACTGTTTCCACAGTTCCAGGCCTGTGTGATAGCGAAATCTGGCGTTTTACAGTAGTACGGCGCCCAATCGTAACGTGCTTTAGGCGCGTCACGGTCGATTTGGCTGGTCTTTGCAAGGGAAAACTCGAAATCGCAACGTGCTTCGTGCGCCAAAGAAATATTGGAGTGTCTTTTTTTGGACGCAGGAAGCACGTTACGATTTTGGGTTTGGCCTTGCAAATGCCAGCGAAAATGATCATAACGCGCCTAAAGCACATTATGAATGTGCGCCGCGCTACTGTAAAATGCTCAGAATCGTTCTGTTCTGCGTCTCCTGCTGTGGCGCAATGCGCATTTTCCATAAAAATCGCAATTTCCCCCCCTCCCCTGGTCGGTTCGATTGTTCGGAGAAGCCGAGTTCCCCATAAACAACACCCTGCTGCGAAATGTCGAGAGCTCCGGCTTCGGAGTGCTGGCATCTTGGCGAGCTTTTTTGACTGCTTTCAGCTGCTCTGCAGGCACTGCCTGGTTTGCCAAGTGTCGCGAACACGGCATAGAAAGTTGGATGCACGGGTAAAGTCTTCGGTGGACTGGTCCTCCTCCAGCAGACACTGCACAGCATCCACGGGCCCAAGGACGGGTGCGAGGAGGACCAGAATCAAGTCATGGATGTTTATCTTCATAGGCATTTTGTCAGTTTTTTTTGGCTTGGCTGGGCCTCGTCGACTACGGCTGTAGCACTCGGTCCCTACAAACAAGCAAACAACTAACAATCAAAACTACAACAAAGCGGTGAAACTGACAAAGAAGGTCTACGAATGGGCTGCGGCGGACGGGCTTTACCTGTGTTGGCCGTTCAGCGCTAACTACGGAGCCTCAGCGACCGGTCCGGAGCAACAAAGACTCGTCGCTCTGTGCCGCCCAAAACAACAGGTGGAGCCAAGACCAAGCTCCGGCAGCCGTTCTAGTCTCGCCAGACAACGGACAGCCCCTGTGTTTTGTTCCGTCACGATCGTGCACACCAAAATCCAAAAGTCCAATGCTCCCTGTGGTGAGCGGCTTCCAGACTTGATGCGGTGGCCAGAGTCGTGGCAACTCAAAGCCGGCCAGATGCGAACGCACTCCGAAGGACGAAACCGAACGATCCTCGGTGTGCAAAACAGTGGCGTCTTGGATGCAAGAGATCGACGGCCACCAATCGCTGCCACAGCACAACGGCCGGGCAGGATGTAGACCGTGGGAATAACTTGTTGTGCGTCGAAACCCAGCGCAGCGCAAGCTAAGGATCGCCCTAAAGTCCCAATAATGGGTCGCCCAAGTAGAGTAGAGCGTGCACACCGGGCCCAGGTTCCCACGCAGTGGTTGTAGCTCCCACTCAGGAGTAACATGGAGGGAGAAAAACCTCAACGACGTATGTCGTCGGTTTCAGCGGCTCCCGCAAGAAAGCTTTGTCGGTCAGAGACGACCCGACCAATCTTTGGGGTCCGTCACCACCAGACGACGTAATTGCAAAGCCAAGTGTATTGGCAATCAAGCTGCACCAGCTGTGTTCAGGGACAACTGTGGTGCGCCGCAACCACAGAAAAGCGCAGCCACGGCCCCCTCCTCCCATCTCCCACTGCAAGGGCAAGCAGCGGCCAAAAGCAGCCATCGCGAAAGTGCACACCGACCCAAACAAGACTCCGGCGTCGTCGTGCCAGAACAAGAGCAGCAAAGATAATGAATGAACTTCAACGACGTATGTCGTCGGTTGCCGCGGCATCATCTGGAGACTCCTCTAGAGGTGAAGCGACGTGCCTCACGAGGTCCGTCACCACTTAGCTATACCAGACCATTGCCAGGTGTTCTAGCCGCCGAGCCTGCACTTTCGGCGTCTATTCGACAAGGCGGCGAGGTTCCGCCAGCCGCCCAGTTTCCCTTGCGTACAGCTGGGAAGGGTATGGACACAACGACGTATGTCGTTAGTCCCACGGTCGTCAAAAGGCTGGAGGAGCCAGCCGCTGCATCGTGCGGCCAGCTGTCGAGCAGTCGTTGCATGTCACGGCCGCTCGAAGGAAATTGACTCTTGTTCAGGAGACAGAGCATCTGATAGTTCCTCTCCTTGTAGATTTCCATCAGTCGTGTAAATGAATACTGATGGTTGTCATGGTCTTCGCAATGGAGATGTGGCATAACTCGGTGGAAATGCAGGGAAGTTCGGGCCCCAGGCCCTCTTCTCTGCGAAACTCCTCCGCCGCATCCTTCCAACAGTCCCGCCCTAGAGTGCCCCAATCTGAACCAGAGGCTTCGCCATCCGGCAGTGACCCCTATCTCCTCTTAGGCGACTAATCGCTGAAGGAGGACCATCGCTGGGCCTCAACAGCGTCGAAATGCGCAAAGCGCCATAACAGAGTCGGAAAGTAAAACTTCTTCTTTTTGTGGCCTGCGTATCCAGTAGGCCACGACCGCTCGGAGATTCCAGCCTTCGGAGGTTGCTGCAGCACGAAGTCGCCACAGGGCGCTATGAAGCAGGCCCGCAGCCTGAATCGAAAGAGACGGTTGAGCTTGTAACCTCAGTGATGTCCGCAAGTGGGAAAAGCAGTTCGTCAGGTCTCGCTGTGTCTAGCTGGAAGGAGTCCATCCTCGAAGTCCGCCATTAAGCGGTCAGCAGGGCAATCTGGAGATGGCTCCAAGACAGCTGGAACCTTGCATGTGGCCGTCACGGGTGGAGTAACGTTGGTGAGCTGCAGCTGCACTGGCAGCAACACACCGCAGTGCAGCAGTGGTGTTCTTTGCGTCGCCTCAACACTCGTGCTGCCTCCCTGCCTTGGAGTTCCATGCTGTCCTCCATGGAAAAATCTGCACGGAACTTGAGCTCGCCAGGTTAGATTTTTAGCACAGTGGACCGAGTGGCCAATCCATCGGCACATCCGTTTTATCCAGTAATCGACACCGATCGCTCTTCGGACTGCTGGAGAGTTTACTACACCGCCTCCATCACCTTCGTAAGGGGAAAGTCACTCACCACAGGTCGTTCTAGGAGCTTTTTACCTTTATGTCATTGCCTCTGATACAATCAATACGACGAAGGTTGCAGCGCTTTGTGTCATCGCAGAAACACCATTCTTGCCCTGAAACGGTCTATGACCCGGCAGGAAGGTCCGCATGGACCCAGACACAGGAGTGCCGACGAGGATCTAGCGCTGACGGTAGCTGCGCAGTCAAAGCTGTGCTATTCCCACTCGTTGCACCTGCGCTACGTAAAGCCAACATGTGCCCTGTTGGACGCAGTGGAGACTCTTCGGTTTCTTCAATTGTACTGGCAGAAGACAAGGACGAATTCAACGAGCAGGAAACACTGCAACAATTGCTATCGAACTCCACTGACTGCCTGATCCTTTCTCTCCCCTTGTCAGAATTCTGGGGTGAAGGTAACCGGACCTTCATGCAACGACGTTGCATAGTAAAGGTAAAGTCTTTCGCGTCTGCTTGACGCCCTGCTTGCCGTGTTCTGCAATCCTGTCCTACGTCAACCTGAAAGACAGGTTTTCGACCTTTCCTGGTGTGAACTTTTGCCCGCCTGAGATTTGGTGGTGGCTGCTCCTTGATGAGCTTGCTGGACTCAAAGAATCGCTTCTCCGTGCTCTAGCGGGACGAAAGTTCCAATCCAGAACGGCAGCTTGGTGCAAATGTCCTTGGCTCCTGAGCAAGACCCCACCGCCAACCCAGACCCATTATAAATAGCTGGCAGGGTGCTAGTTCCAGCCAGGAAGAAGAGACGACGTGTCTGCCTGCCGTGAGCCGTTGGTGAACGTCTTCTCCGACACAGTAAAACGCTCCGCTCTGTTGACACTGCAGACGTCGACCGTCCCCGGTGGTGCCAGCACACTGTGGTGAAGAGGTTAACGAAGGCTTCGAGTTCGTTGTAATGGTCATTAAAGAAGTAAAGAGCCGGTTTGCACAAATGTTGTGAAAGGAGCTGTCCGTGTCGTGTGTACATGGGTCCTGAACGCGGTCCGGAATCAGAAACTCAGAGACCAGAGATCGCGTTCATCAAGAGCTGTTCAATGCTGCTCGGGCCGGGGCGCCCTATCTGTACCGAGCATAGGTTTTTGGAGTGTTCCGGAACCCAGGGTTCGAACTCCCGGTGGGCCCGGGGGGGGGGGGGAGAACATATAACTCCGGAACTCAGGGTTGAACCCTGGGTTCGAACTTCTCGAACCCAGGTTGAACCTGGAGTTTGAACTCTATGTTCAAACCCTGGGTTCGGGAACTCTATGTTCGAACCCGGGGTTCGGGAACTCTATGTTCGAACCCTGGGTTCGGGAACTCTATGTTCGAACCCGGGGTTTGGAGAACTCCACGTTCGAACCCCGGGTTCGGGAACTCCTCCCCCTTTCCCAAAGAGTCCGAACCCTGGGTTCGGAACTCTATGTTCGAACCTGGGGTTTGGGGAACTCTATACCGGAACCCCGGGTTCCGGAACCGCCCCCCCGTCCCCCAGGGAGTTCGAACCCTGGCTTCGGGAACTCTATGTTGGAACCCGGGGTTTGGGGAACTCTATGTTGGAACCTCGGGTTCTGGAATTCGTCCCCCCCGGGGCGTTCGAAATCCGGGTTCGGGAACTCCACGTTTGGGGGCTGCGCCCCCCCCAAGCCCCCCGCTGTTTTTAGAAGCTTGCCGAAAACAAAGAAAAAGACTACCAATGACCAGTCCCTGCCACAAAAGAAGAAGAAGCCACACGAAACCGCTTTATGGTGGTTTTTGCGAAGAAATCAAAGAAAGACAAAACAAAGAAAAAGATTGTCAATGACGAAGAGTCTTTCTTCTCAAGGGGGCTTCTTCAGGACATGAAGTCTCCTACGAGAATGCTAAAGGCGCGAACAAATGAACCGCCCAACCCCCCCGGGTTCTAGACTCCCCCCCAGAGTTCGAACGGGGTTCGAACTCCCCGGGTTCTAAACTCCCCCCCAGAGTTCGAACGGGGTTCGAACAGAACACCAACAATCACCAAACAAAAGGAGAAGAAGCCACACAGAATCGCTTTGTGGGGGGTTTTGCGAATAAAATTACTGAGAGCACACTACAATGACAGAAACCACAAACTCAACCGCAAGCACAAGCAAAAGAGAAGAAGACACACGAAATCGCTAATGGGGTTTTTGCGAAAAAATAAAATGAGAGAACAAGAAGCAATGAGACAAGAGTTCCGAACTCAGGGTTCGGAAACTCCATGTTCGAACTCTGGGTTCGGAACTCAATGTTCGAAACCTGGGTCTCAACTCTTTAGGACCGCCAGAGTTCGAACTCTGGGTTCGGAAACTCTATGTTCAAACCCTGGGTTCAAAACTCTTCGCCTTTCAGAGTTCAACTCCAGGTTCAACTCCAGTTCAAGAAGTTCGGAGTTGAGTTCAACTTGGAGTTCAACTCAAAGTTCGAACCCAGGGTTCGGAGGGAACTTCGAGGTTGGAACCCTGGGTTCGAGGCTCCGAACTCTTTAGTTCGGGAGTTCCAGAACTCTGGGTTCGGAACTCTAAGTTCCAAACCTTGGGTTCGAACACCCCCCCAAAAACCCTATGTTGATCTGTACTGGCGGGCGTACCTGAGGAACTCAGCTTTGCGTCGCTTTGAATTTGGGCTTCAGCTTCTGCCTGCGCTTGTATCTGCTTTTGCAGGCATTCGGATGCAGATGCGAGCGTCCGAACAGAGTTTGCTCGCGGAACAAGAAACTTCCAGCCAAGTATAAGCCAACTGTGAACAGCAGGTCTCGCTTAGCATCTTGGGGTGCGCGGGATCTTCCAAAACTTTCTCCCTGTGGTGCGCCTTGGTCTGCATGGACGCTGTGTTGGAGCAAACTGTGTTTTGGACAGCACAGCAGCATTCAGCGCTCATCGCGGTCGTGCGTATCGCCTCCAACCTCTTAGCCGATGCCCCAGAATGGCTGCGCCCGCTCGTTGTTGTGCGGAGGTCTCTGTGATGCGGAATTGATCGATCCGTCCTTTGACCATGTCCCCTTCACTGAGGCTGCTGAGCACCAGACGGCAGGGCTTAGAGACATTGCCACGGCTCAGCCGGGAGTAACGGGACGCAGTGCACGTCTTGCCTCCCCTTCAGTCAGTAGTGCTCCATGCTGCTGTTCACGCAGGGGTCGGCCGCGCTGCAGCTGCGATATGCCTCCTACACTGAGTTTACACTTTCCTCTCAACAACGCGCAGGGGCAACAGGAGGGACAGCATCGCTTGCTTGTGAAGCTGGCCAGTCATCCGCACGGGCGACCCAGGACAACCTGCTGGAGGCAGCAAAGGTGAAGTTCAACTGCGCACGTTGGTTTGACTCATCGCCAAGCCCATTGGCATCGTGGAGTCGCCCAGCTGGCCTCGCAGCCAGTATCTCCGGGGCGACTCGCCGCGGCACTTCGAGGCTTGGTGCAGTCTGCCCCACTAGAACCACTTCACACAGTCAGGTGGAGTCGCCTGGGCCATCGCCACAATGGCGATAAGGGCGCTGAGCCGCCGCCGGGCACCAGTCTCGCCGTATGCGGGGAGTTGTCGGAATGCCTCTTTGGACTTGAAGACGAAGTTGAAGTAAGTCTTGACTTGGATCTCCGGAGTGTGCTTTGTCCGACCACTGAAGCAGACATCCTCAGCAGCCATGCACCAGAGCGGCCTCGTGGAATTGCTCTGTGTCCTTCGAGTCCTCGCTCACAATGCTGCGGGTATCGTTTTTGCTGTCAGGCCGGAAAAATCACGGTCGTCACACCAACCGTCTTGGTCTCAGCAATGCACGCACAGGTGACGCGCACAGTCGTGGCTGAGGGCACCTCTTGCGGATTTCATTTCGGAATGCTGAGCTTCCTCCTCCGGCGCAATTAACAACCTAGAACCAGGCCTCTGCACGGCGCTTTAGGCTGGCGTGGTGGTGGTGTTGAAAGCTCCACAGAAAAAGAACTTTTATTTCCCAGCGTCTGTGGCGCCACGCCCATTTCGACGCGTCGTATGTAAGCGCCAACTTGGTGGCCCAAGAGACGACGATAAGACCCTACCCGACGGCTGCATGGTTTCGGCTGGAAGACTCTGGGGTTGGACTGGTCCCAGAGGAGGGGGTTCGAACCCAGGAAACCTGGGTTCCAAACTATTTCTTTCTTCAAGGGCAGGTTCGCAAACCTGGGTTGAACCTGGGTTCCGGAACCTGGGGTTCGAAACCAGGTTTGAACAAATATTTTGCAGAGTTGTTCAAACCCAGGTTTGAACCTGGGTTCGGAACCCAGGTTCGAACCCAGGTTTGAATCTAGGTTGAACGTTGGTCCAACCTGGGTTCTAACCTGGGTTCTACCTGGGTTGGAACTTGGGTTCAAACCTGGGTGGGAACCTGGGTTGGAACCTGGGTTAGAATCCAGGTTGGAACTTGGGTTTTGAACCTGGATTTAAGGATTTAACTGCGTTTGAACCTGAGTTGGCAGGTTTAAACATCTGAGTGCGCGCTTTCGAACTGGCTGCAGATTGCTCTTGCGTTCACACTGGCTTCGATGTTGCTGCGACCATTTCCTGGACATACATCGGTTTTTGGCGGGGTGTTCAAACCCAAGAACTCCGAACTGAGAAGCCTCAAACCTGGATTCGAACATTGAAGTTCCCTCCGAACCCTGGGTTCGAACTTTCAGTTGAACTCCAAGTTGACTTTTTTGGAGTTGAACCTGGAGTTGAACTCCGAAGCGAAGAGTTTGAATTCAAGGTTCAAACCCAAGGTTTAACTCTTGCGCCCGAAAGTCACCTAGAGTTTTCCGAACCCAGAGTTCGAACTCTAGCGGCCCTAAAGAGTTGAAAACCCAGGTTTCGAACACAGAGTTTCCGAACCCGGAGTTTGAACATGGTTTGAGTTTGTGGTTTCTGTCATTGTAGTGTACTCTCAGTTAATTTTTTTGCAAAACTCTTCACAAAGCGATTCTGTGTGGTAGGAGACTCTATTGAAGCCCTCTTTGAGAAGAGAGTGCAATTAAAAAAAAAAGAGCAGGTTATTATTGCGTTTAAGGTCTCCAAAGCGATTCTGTGAACATGTATTTACTTCGCTCTTTTGAGCAGTTTTTTTCATTTTAAACCCCTTAAGCGATTTCGTGTGACCTCTACTTTTTGTATTGAAGGCGTCTGCTCACGTTCTTTTTTGTTAATTTTCGCTTTGTTTGGAGTTGCAGTTGAAGGTTTACAGTTTTGGGCCTTAACGGCGCAGGAATTTGTGCAAAAAGCGGAAGGGTTGGAAACGCAGCTTCTTCCATTTTCATATCTTCGATTCTGTTTTATTCGCGGTTAAGCCTCCCAAAGCGGTTTCGTGGGTGTTTATGTCCTTGTTTTTTTGAACTCTGTTCTTTTTGTTAATTTTTCGCTTTGTTCGGTCTGGGTTTGGAGTTGAAGGTTTGGGGTTTAGGCAGCTTCAAAGGCGGGAGTTTGCAATTTACAAAAAGCCGGGGAGTTGGAGGGACGCAGCCCATTGCGGTCTGGGTTTGGAGTTGAAGGTTTGGGGTTTAGGCGGCTTCAAAGGCGGGAGTTTGCAATTTACAAAAAGCGGGAGGTTGGAGGGGGCGCAGCCCATTGAGTTTTTAAGAGCGGGTCCCGCTGAACAATTTTATGCGGCCTTGTGTGAAATTGCATGTTTCTGCTTCTCTTTTGTTCGTTTTTAACCTCCTTAAGCGATTTCGTGTGGGCGTCTCCTTTCGTGTCGAAGAAGGTCCTCCTTCCTTTAAGCCTTTCTTCAAACCAATCCTAGGCCTGCCTTGAAGCCCTCCTGGGTTTAACCTGGGTTTGAACCTGGGTTTTAACCTGGGTTAAACCTGGGTGCTTTAAACTTGGGTTCCAAATCTGGGTTAGAACCTGGGTTTCAAACCTGGGTTCAAACCTGGGGGAGGGTTGGAACCCAGGTTAAACCTGGGTTCCAAACTATTTCTTTCTTCAAGGGCAGGTTCGGAAACCTGGGTTGAACCTGGGTTCCGGAACCTGGGGTTCGAAACCCAGGTTTGAACAACTATTTTGAAGACAGAGTTGTTCAAACCCAGGTTTGAACCTGGGTTCGGAACCCAGGTTCGAACCCAGGTTTGAACCTGGGTTGAACGTTAGGTTCAACCTGGGTTCTAACCTGGGTTCAACCTGGGTTGGAACCTGGGTTCAAACCTGGGTTGGAACCTGGGTTGGAACCTGGGTTAGAACCCAGGTTGGAACTTGGGTTTTGAACCTGGATTTAACTGCGTTTGAACCTGAATTGGCAGGTTTTAAAATCTGAGTGCACGGAGAGTGCAATTTAAAAAAAACGAGCAGGTTATTATTGCGTTTAAGGTCTCCAAAGCGATTCTGTGAACATGTATTTACTTCGCTCTTTTGAGCCATTATCTTCATTTTAAACCCCTTAAGCGATTTCGTGTGACCTCTGCTTTTTGTATTGAAGGCGTCTGCTCACGTTCTTTTTTGTTAATTTTCGCTTTGTTTGGGGTTGCAGTTGAAGGTTTACGGTTTAGGCCTCAACGGCGCAGGAATTTTTGTGCAAAAAGCGGAAGGGTTGGAGAGGGGCAGCTCCTTCCATTTTCATATCTTCGATTCTGTTTTATTCGCGGTTAAGCCTCCCAAAGCGGTTTCGTGGGTGTTTATGTCCTTGCTTTTGAACCCTGTTCTTTTTGTTAATTTTTCGCTTTGTACGGTCTGGGTTTGGAGCTGAAGGTTTGGGGTTTAGGCGGCTTCAAAGGCGGGAGTTTGCAATTTACAAAAAGCGGGGGGGTTGGAGGGGGCGCAGCCCATTGTACGGTTTGGGTTTGGAGTTGAAGGTTTGGGGTTTAGGCGGCTTCAAAGGCGGGAGTTTGCAATTTACAAAAAGCGGGGGGGTTGGAGGGGGCGCAGCCCATTGAGCTTTTAAGAGCGGGTCCCGCTGAACGATTTTATGCGACTTTGTGTGAAATTGCATGTTTCTGCTTCTCTTTTGTTCGTTTTTAACCTCCTTAAGCGATTTCGTGTGGGCGTCTCCTTTCGTGTCGAAGAAGGTCCTCCTTCCTTTAAGCCTTTCTTCAAACCAATCCTAGGCCTGCCTTGAAGCCCTCCTGGGTTTAACCTGGGTTTGAACCTGGGTTAAACCTGGGTGCTTTAAACTTGGGTTCCAAATCTGGGTTAGAACCTGGGTTTCAAACCTGGGTTCAAACCTGGGTTATAACCTGGGTTTAAACCTGGGTTTAACCCGGGGTTGAACCCAGGTTCGAACCCAGGTTTAACCCAGGTTCAAACCCAGGTTCAAACCCAGGTTAAACCCAGGTTTCAAACCTGGGTTCCCTGGGTTGTTGTTGTTGTTCCCCCCCCCCCCCCCGGGGGAGGGAACCCAGGTTCAAACCCAGGTTCAAACCTGGGTTAAACCCCGGGGGGGGAGGGGACCAGCCTCCCCTAGGGGCCAGGAACGCTGGAGAGACGAAGCGGAGGCCTTCATTGAACGGGGTGGAATCGGCCCAAGCATTCAAATCCCGTTCATCTCTACTGAGCTGATGCCGCATCTCCATGAGCCGGATCAAGATACACACCGATATGGATTTTACCGCCTACAGGAGCTGTATGAGCAGCGCAATTACCAAATGTTATACCTGTTACGCGAATCCCACTTGCCGACCAGCGGCAACCTCATGCAGCGCCTGCTGGATTCTTGGCCGTGGCCTTCGACACTGGATTGTACCCAGTGACGGTGTAGTCGCATTCCAGAAGACCAGAGCCATCTTTGACCAGCGACATACGTCGTAGGGTCCATTCCTGGCTCTTGCCGCTGGTTGTGGATTCCACCGTGGACTTGTGGACTTTGTGTGCACGAACGCGACACAACAGGACCCCGGGGCTGACCGTTGTTCGACGGAACTAGAACGGCGGCCGGAGCTCCGACTTTGGGCTCCACCGGTGGTCTTGGACAGCTCTAGGCGACAGCCTTTTGCTGTTGTGGATCGGTCGCTGAGGCCCCGTAGCTCGTGCTGAGCGGCTAACACCGGCAAAGCCTGTGCGCCGCAGCTAGCTCTTTGCCTCTTTTTGTCGAGCCGCCCTGTTTCACCGCTGTTTTTGTTCGGTTGTTGGTTTGTTTTGTTTGTAGGGACCGAGTGCTACAGCCGTAGTCGACGAGGCCCGCCCACGCCAAAAAAAACGGGGAGCAGGGCCGGTGATCCGCAGGCTCGCGTGCACTTAATTCATGCTGAACGACTTTGCCGGCTAAGTTTCACATTGTACAGGTTTTTGTTCTTGTTGCGTACTCTTTGTTTTCTTGCATTATTGTCGTTCTTACTGGGCCTGAGTGCAGCAACTGCTGTCTTTCAGGCCCGCCCACGCCAAAAAAAACCGGATCCTTTCCAAGTCTGTACGTCGCAGCCTGTTGAATTTACTTTGCACAGTAAAAGTTCACTGAGTGCAATAGCCGTTGTTTTCGAGCCGCCCACGCCGAAAAAAAGATAGAAACCGTTGCTGACCAATCTCATGCGGCTCTTGCGCTCTCTACGCATTGCAAAGCCTGCACGGTAGCGTGCAAAACCAAGGTGACGTGCATCAGAAGAATCGACGAGGTCCAAGCAGACACGCGCGCGAATCCCTCGGCCAAGGCATCTGCTGAAGCTCGCAAGGGCTGAAGGTCAAGATCATCAGTTTCCACGGAAACACGGAATGTTCCTGTGCTGTGGAGCATCTCCGCTCAGATGGGGTTGCCATGGCCAGCAGGCTCGAGGGCCTGCGTCTGCGTCTTGGAAAGGTCTCTCCCGTGCGAGCCGTGGGTGTTTTGTGTTCGTGTTTGCGTCTGTTGGATTTAATGATCAACGGAGCCGACTGAAACCAACAAAAAAGAGAATGGGCAGCCCTTAAAACTCCGTAAACCTGTTCAGCTTTGCTCGTTCTCCTTCTGAGTTCCAGTTGCAATCAGGAAGGGTCCATGGGAAACCCAACAATTTCCAAGACCTTTCAATCGTGGGGCCTGGTGCAACAGATCTGCGCTCAAATTGCTGTTCCCACCATCGAAATCACACTTATTGCCGCTTCATCACTTTGCCTTTCTTGGGTCCCACTTCGGAAACGCATTTATAGATGTTTTAGGTCGCATGGTTGGTGGTGTGGAAATCCAACCGAGCCCATGGATTCGCCAAGGCGAGCAGAACGCATTTGGCCTTTGTTTCAGTCATTCTTACATCGAAAATCGTTCACTGCGCATGTTTTAAGCTAGGCTTTAAAACTGCATTTTTTAAGACTTTGAAAACCTTTGAAGCTGTCAGTTTTGTTGATGCCGTGGTCAAATGCCACCTGATATTGAATGGAAATATTCGATTCCGTTCCCTCGTCTGTCTTTCGCCTTTGCAGCTTTCCTGGAGGCCATACTATGTACTCTGTAGCATGCATCATATCGTTCCGCTTTCTCATCGAGCCAATCATCCAGGACATGCAAATGCCGCAAGTGGTTGCCAAGCATGCATGCCAGCTGATTCCATCGCAAACATAACTGCGCGAAAAGATTGAAGCAATGCCTAGGCTCCAACCGAAGCTGGCATTGAGATGAAATCCATATGTAAATGCGGTTGGGTTAACATTATTTTGCTTGTTTCCAAGACGAGGCATCATGAAGTGAGTGTTTTGGTTGTTCTGTGGAAGAGGTATGTTTGGTGCGGCCTGGCCCTATCATCTGATTGTCGACAGTGGCGAACGTATGTTGCAACAACCCGCACCTTTTTACATCAGGGCACCTTGAGTTTTTGCAGCATCCGACTGGTAGTACCATTTATGGAGGTCTGTTAGGCCGGGCAGATTTTTGCAATGGATGCGCGTTTGCGGCTTGGCAGCAAATCAATGATCAACTGCTCCGGCTTTGAGTGAATGTTGGCGTGAAGCAAATGCAACATTGCTGACCGTCAGGACGTTGTTTCGGCAACCGTCGCGATTTGTTGCTGGGAGCAGCAATGGTCGTGAGTGTGTGCTTCTTGACCTCAAATTCGCTGCCCTGGTGCACACGATATTGATAAAGCGTTTGGGAAGTGTGTCCGACCCCTTCCAGAAGACGCACTGATGGGTCGAAATGATGCCAGTGCGGAGTAGAGCAAGCATATAAGGGTGCCATGTCAGGTGGCGGTATGCTGCCAAGACTCCACGTCACGGAAAGTCGCTTCTGAGACGGCCGGCGGCCGGAGATTGCACCTTGCAAGAGAAATCAAAACGCATTGACGCCGTTTCGATGCTGATGAAGCGCTTGGGAAGTGGGTCCAACCCCTTCCAGAAGACGCACAGATGGGTGGCGACATGCTGCCAAGAGTCCACAATACGGAAAATCGCTGTTGAGACGGCCAGAGATTGCACCTTCAAAAATCATTGATGCCTTGCCTCAGGGCATAGCTAGTTGCAGCCGTGTTGCACTGCACACACTGTCATTGACACGGTTCGCACGTTTCCTCATGGTGAAATCACGAGTTGGTTGTTGATTCACCTGCGGGCGTGCAAGTTATCTTGCAGCCGACTGACTTGCATTTTGCCGTGCAGGCACGCCAGTTGAATAGCTTCATGCGCCTGAGTTGTTGTCGGTACCCGCATTGAACCCCAACGACAGTTGGCAGGTCTGTGTCGTTGCTTAGGGATGCCTGTCTTGTCTGATGTGGACTAGCTGGCAGGCAGACGGCGTGAGGATACCTTCGTTAGCTTTGTCAAGCATCGCATCAAAGATATGACGCTCTGTGCTGTTGCCATTGTTGACCAGTTCCGACTGCAATCAGGTTTTTCGGACTGCCCTTGTCAGCTTGTTCTGGCATATCTTTGTGACAGGCCGCAGCCAACATACTGGAAGATTTTGACAATCAAAAAATGGTCTGTGCTTCGTAGCCCCTGCCTGCAATGCCGTTCCTGTTGAAAGAGCGGCAGGGTGTGCGAATGCGTCGCCACGTGTTCAGCACTGTTTACCTTCCGGCTGACCTTGGAATGGAGGCTAAGATGTTGGCCCCTTGCACAGACTTGCGGAGTTGTAGGTGGATGGTTCATTGGGTTATCGCGAATTCCCAGCAAGCACCGCTCCAGTATCAAATACCGTGCATGTGCGCTGCGTAAAGGGGCCTCGCTCCATGCACCTCCATGTCGGAGAGTCTCTGGGCATCTAAGGTTCAGGGATCAGTTCAATGTAGCAAGGAATCTGCAAGTGCCGAAATCTGCAGAACCCTTGTCATGTGTTGTGTTCCAGCAGCAACCAGGCAATGGTAAGAGTGGCAGGAGGCTGATGAAGCCTAAACGACATCTTCGCAGACTTGACAGAGTCATCCCCATTCGAAGATGCAGTTCTGGCCTTCTCAACAAGGCTTCCGGGCTTGTCGTTCTTGTGGGACCGTCGCCTCCAAAAGCCACCGGGCACACTTTATTTTTGGCCAAGCATTAGGCTTAGGCAGGGGATGTCGAACCCTTGATCCTTGAAGCCTATCGCAGTGTAAAGCTTTAACTCCAAGATCGTAGACCCGAGTCAGACAGTCTTCCCGCACACTGTCGCACACTATCGCCCGACGTGTTGCAATCACCCCAAGCTAATTAATTTCTTTCAGACTCTGAGCCTTGAAAACAACTCAGCAGGCTGCTGCACCTTTCGAGTCCTGCCGGTTCCGTCTTCCGGCCGTGGAAGTTCAGCTGAACTGAAGTTGCAACAAGGCCCGAAACAGCACTGGACTGGATGCAATACGAAACTCATGCACTGCAGACCGTACGCGATGTAACCAAATCCCAGACATAGCACCTCAAGCGCGACGTCTACATTGTCTACATGCTTCCGAGCATTGAGAGCTTTGCCGGATGTAAACGAATGTCCATCTCAGGGAGCCTTGACCTAGTGGGCCCGGGCCCTTGCTTGGGCTATGTGACGCTCTTGAGCTTCGTGGGTTGAAAGTCGAGTGAACATGGGAAAAGGCCTGGGGCCCTGGGGCCGGTGCTTCTCAAAGCCGATGAAGTGCACAGGGTCTCTGTCCTTTCTGCGTTGCCGCTCTGGGCCAGCTGTTTGAGCCGCCAAGGCGCTGATATAAAGCGGACTTCGAGAATGTCGGGAAGATGTAGCTTCAACCCCCAGGCCCAGGCTTCAAATTTGGCTTTCGAGCCTGAACGGCCAAACGGGAACCCCCTGCATCCAGTGCTGGCAATGCTGTCAATCGCAAAGCTTTAAAGCTTTTGAGTGAGCAGCTGAGTCCTTGCTTCCTGAGGGCTGCTTGATGTCCAAAGAGCAGCCTGGGAATTTCATGCAGGTCCAGATCACACCGAAGTCTGAGCTGCCTTTGCCTTTCCTCGGACATTACCTTTTCCTCTTTGCGGCGCTTTGCCTCGGCAGATGGTGAGACCTTGCAAGAGACTTGATGTGCCTGCAGTGTGAGAGGGTTTAGGGTGTGTCTCTTCAACACTGCGGTCTGGGCACCTCGGCCACCGGCGGTAAGATTTTGCGTCAGAGACTTGTGGAAGCCTTCATGGCCTGGAGCTGCAGCTGCAGGCTTGAAGGCAGACCTGGACGTCGGTGTGCTGTGCCACAGCCCATCCTTCAACAGTTCCGGCGCTGCCCTTCGTTTGTTTTCTCGAAAGTCAGCTGTCAGCTTGTGCAGGCGTTCATGGTTATTTCGTGGCGGGGGTGGGGTATCGTGCTGCACAGCTGTTTCTGTGACTTCGCACAGCTCGGCAAAGCTTTGGACTGGGACAGCCTCAGCCAAACCGGAAGCTGCTGGCACGCCTGGCTCCTCCAGTCCAGGTAGTGTTCTAATTTAATCTGTTTCTGGACAGTGATGATGTGTCTCGAATGACTAGTCCATCCAATCCGAGAGCAAGCCGGCAGGGCAGCCGCTCCACTTCGTTCAAGCATGACACCCAAGCAACGTCTCGATTGCAGGTTCGCCAAGACATTGCGTCGTGTGTCAGCAAAAGTGGAAGACCTTCCCAAGCTTGACCGTCTGTGTAATTGCAGTGTCCTTGGAGTCTTCGCGTTCTTGTGCCGAGGACACGGCTCTGGCCGTCTGGCGGAGGAGCTTTGGATTTAGGGCCTTTAGACTTTAGGCTGTAGGGTCTCAGGTTGAGCCCAGGGCTTAGGAAGCTCCGTGTCGGCTCGGCTATGATATGAGTGGGAAAGCACCGCAGCCCAGTACGGAACGGACAGGGTTCAGCTCCGCGTAGTGGGCGGTGCTTCCGATTCTGTCCACGTCAGAGACGTGTTAAAGCTTGAGGCCATGCACCACTCCCTTGTATTAGGTGCCGTATTATAACAAGGACCCAAAAATAGGGACCATAATTTTGACAACCACCCATGTGAGGGTTTGTGATAATGTTCATCACGTGCGGTTTCTTGTGACGGATGGTGGGATGTGGCCCTAAGAACGTGCTTTGGAGCGTTGAACACAAAGTGTGGTCTGGTGGACAGTGGTCGCCTACTGCGTGTGCTGAGTCCGACACCGCCCACATGAATCATCGAATGCAGAAGTCCCGTGTGCCAGACGCATGTCATGGCCTCATAACGTGCTCCCTGTGTTCCTGCAGCTTGTGCACAGTGGGCGACCAGCGATGCATCCCTTTCTGTTTCTGGGACATGTTGAGCTGGCATTCGACTGCGGGACGAGCCCTTCGCTTTTACATGTGGCAGATCTTGGCAGAGGCTGCTGCTCCATAAAGCCCCAAAGTTCCCAAGCAAGGTCGTGCAGTTGGCTCTGCCGCTCTTGTGTAAGTGAGCACAGCACAGGCGGCCACCCTTGACAGCAAGGCACCGTCCAGACAGCTTTAAAGGTTTCTGCACTGGTACTCCCAGCGTTCCAAGCTGGGAGGTTCAGATCTCATTGTGACGTTGCTGGCTGCGAAGGTGCGCTTTTCCCCCTTCTTGCAGGAGACACTTTGGACACGTCCTGTGCAATGCTCGAAACCTCAGCATCGGAGTCAGGTCCCACATGCTAAGACCAAGAACGTGCCCAGAGTCTTCCATTTTCACCTGCCTGGTCAGTATGCAGGCAAGGCGTCGTCAGTTCTGAGCAGACGATGCCCCGCATAGAGTGGACTGCTTGACCACACACCGCCTTGGCAGATCCGCCGCATTTTCGCGTACTGGTGCCTCTGATGGGCGCCTGGTCCAGTCAGCCCAGTCACTGGCATGGTTGGGTACCCGTCGCCGCACTTTGTATGCTTGAGACCAGCTGGGTTCATTGCGACTTTTTTGCGAAAAGCTACCTCCACGCTCAGACGCGCCACTGCTCAGTAAACCTCTCTGCCATGTCTCACGGTTTTTGGGTGCTGGGCCTGTTGGTCAGGAGCCTCTGTCTGGAGCTTCGCAAAGGCTAAGGATTGCGTTGAAAGTGTGCTCGAAGAGCTTCGTGCTATCTGTAGTACGAAGGAGTATTTGGGACTTTGGTTTGTCGACATGAACAGCCTATACAGCCGGGGCGTCTCTGCCTGCTGCTGTTTTCCCGAGCGGTTGCTCGCAAGTTGCCGCCATGGAGTGTGCTGAGCGTCGATGCAAGCCTGTCTTAGTCTGCTGCCCACGCATCGAGGCTACAGGTTGCAGGATTATCAAGTTTGCTGGACATCAAGCTGCCAAGATTTCTCACTAAGTTTCCGGAACTGGTCCGATGGAAGAACAGTGTGCATGAGCGCAGTTGCACATGTCTCTTGCAAAGCATAATTGTACATGTCGCCGTGAACTTTTGAGTTCTGGACGCTGGGATCTGCATCTGAACGGCCATGTTCGACCAAATCAAGTTCGGGCGGAGAAGAAGCTGCAGTGAAAAATTGTCTGAGGACTGGAGTAGCATGGCAAACACGCATTTCGCATGACATACCTATTGAGCTTGGGCTACTGTTTGTATCGGGGCCTTTCAATCTTTCGTCGAACTGTTCGAGTGAAGCGAAGGACATCGTGGTGGTTTCGATTTTGAGCAGATGATGTAGGAGATGATCCTGTGGGACATGTCGTGGAAAGTCTCGAAGGCCAGAGCCAGCAGTTTTACATGTCCTTTAGCACAGGACGCTTGATGTTGGTAGAACGATCGGCGTCGTGTGGCATCTAACCAGGAGTTCCTATGAGATGGTTCAAGCGCAACCTAGGGACCTAAGCTCAGCCGAGCCATGATGAGAATCACACTACGATTGGATTCTCGCCATATATGCACCCCAACTAGTGCCGAGAGTAGGCCATGGCACCCAGCCGGCAGGTTCGTTTGATGCCATCTACGCTGCCTTAGTTCTTGTCCTGCCTCCTTCATTCCTGCCTGCACTCTTTTCAGCAGATATGAGCTTCTTCATGTTTTGGAATCGAACAACATTCAATGAATCAGCAGTACAGGCTTTCGTATCCTCAGCACGAACCACGACATGGTCAGTATTCCATTTCAACCGTTCGAGTATCCTCCCATGTCAGCGCACGAAGAAAGCCATGCGTTTGCCGCCATGCAATGTTAGCATGGTGTGCAGCATTCAGGGCAACTGGACTTAGCAAACTGCCATTGGTTTTTCATGGTTGCCATGTTCTGCTGCCTTGGAATGAATGCCCATGTTTCTTTGAGGCGAAACTTCACGAAGTGGACGGTTTACAAGTGCGAGAAGTTGCAAGAGTGGGCGAGGGAGGGTTTTCTTGTATATGGTGACTCGGCTGGCTTCGTACATGTTTGCGCATGCGAGGACAAACATGTGCTTCGATTGTCTTCTTGTGCTGGTGGTCGTCATCCGTGTCTTAATACTGCTTGCTGTTGCCATTGGTGTCTGCACCGTGCATATTGTAACCTTCAGGCGAGTCGACTTGATATCAGATCGTGGGCCGGCTGATGAGAATCTCCCACGGACCATGGCCCTGAAGAAGACAATTTGTCAGGAGCGGCTGTAACTTCACCAAAGAAGCAACGATTATTGATTCGGTGGCAACCTGTAAGGACGAAGAACGTCTCGAATTCGCCCGCAGTGAAGTCGCAGTGCTGCGACGTGCGACCCAGGAGGCACGTTGATTGTTCGGGCAGTATGCCATCGCAAATGGAAACAATTGGCCTTTCAACTAGAGTTGGTTTTCGACAGCTAGTTTAAGATGGTCGATGGTGCTTGGATTCCCGCAGCCAGGTTGTTACATGATGACAACCGGAACTTGTACCAGCACAACCAGCAAGCGATGCACCTGACCCCTCTGGTATACAGTCTGCTAAATATCCCATGCTGCAGTGGAAGCAAGTGAGACACGCGCTCTGAAGGCTTAAAGGAGTGAATGTCTTGGTGGGCCCCAGCGGTCAGCTTCGGAACCCATTTGCTGCAGGGTTTATCCCCTGCTTTCTGTCACCACTGCCCGTGGGGCCTCGTGGTGCTTGGACTTCTGCTTTCCTGCTGCGCTGCGGTCCTCTTAGGCGCTTGTGGGGCTAGCTTGATCCTTTCGCCATTGCTTCGCCGAGCCGCGGCCGCTGCTCTGCGCATTCTGGTGGCAGGTCGTGGACGAACTAGTCTTGCGGCTGGGGGAGCTTACCATCACGGTCAGTCGGAACGCGAGGGGATCTGAGGACAGAGAGGTCCGGGCACCTAGTGCATCCGCGCCTCTTGAACTTCAGGGACCTACCGAGGACGAGATTCTTGCTGCGGGGACCGCTGCTGAACTAGCCCGCCTTCACCTTCCTGCGCTTCGCCCGTTAGCTGATCAGCTGAGGGGTGCGACCGGGGAGTGGTCTCCACAAGCTCGGGTGGCCCGAGCTTACCGGGCCGGGGTTTCGGCTGCCATTATCCTTCGAGGGGAAGTGGGACGAGCCGTTCGATCTCCACCAGTGCCTTATCGGAATTCCATGTACGTGGTGTTGCAGTGCGCCCTCTACGAGGACGGCTTCTGGACAACGAGTTTTGCAACGTTTAGGCCCTACACCCAGGACGCCCAGGACTCATTCAATCAGGATTCAGTGTGCCACGCCTTTGCCAGCCGCGCCGAAGCCAACTCTTATCTCCTCGGAGCTGAGAGGGAATGGCCTCGACACCTGTGAGGCGACCATGCACCAAAGCGGAAGTAGAAGGGTTGGCTTCTGCTTTGGGACCTTTACGACCCTTACCTCCTTTGCACTTCATGCTCGAAGCTGCCGAGGGGGTGAACAGGATTGCTCAGGGTTATCTGGTCCGTATGCGACCCGGAGGTTTCCTTGTGGCTCTGCCCAATGCGGACTCAGTGCTCTTGGGCCTTCGTGCCTTGCTCAGCGACGAAGGGGAGGGCTTGGTCCTGGATCACATCGCCGAGGTGGAGCTGGAAACCAGCCGAGGGCGTCTGCTGGGCAATTGCGAGGCCTTGCTGGTAGACGTACCATGGGAAGCAGTGGGGTCTTTTACAAAGGCCCACCCACTCCGAAGGGCCATGTCTTTGGAGATCAGATTGATTCCTTTCGAGGCCGCTGGTTCTACAGGGCGTCCTCGGACTGCCAGCGCCTTGGCTGCGGCCGAGGCTTGGATCTTGGGGGCCATGGAGGCCGAGACCGCTGCGGAGTACACCACCGCCGAGGAGCCGCTCGAGGAGGCGGAGGAGCCGGTGGACGTGGACGGCACCCCCGCAACAGACCGGGATCTAGTGGCTGCACTTATGGATCGACTGCAACGACTGGAATCCAGAATGACGCCTCAGGCGCCGGTTGCTGCCGCCCCAGCACTTACGACGAGCGGGTCGGCTTTGCTTCGGCCCTCGGCCGGTGGATTGGACCCTTCAGCTCTGGAACGCCTTCAAGCTCTGGCAGGCCCCGCTCCTCGACGGGGGCCCGGAGGGTCTACAGCCAAAGCGCCCCCGCCTTCTCGCAATCTTCGGTTGGGGGACACTCTGCATCGAGAGGCCGAGCTGGAGGCGCTAGCTGCCCCCGAGCAGGAAGACCCCTTTGTGGACGTAAAGGCCCAAGATCCTCTGCATCAGATTCTGACAGCCCAACTGGCACAAAACCAGCTGCTGCTGGAGAGGCTCGCGCCGACGAAGCCGTTGGATGCAGTGGCTGCCGCTCTTCACGGAGGAGGCTCGGGCAGCGCATCCGACAGCAGCGGCGGCATCAAAGGCTGCCTAGCGAGGGACGCGTTCCTCAAGCAGATCGAGGACCTTCCGAGGGTCGCCGAGGTAGTCCGACAAAATGCGCTGAAGGAGCTGGGCATCGAAGCGAGTCGCGAGGAACCCAACCTGCTCAAGCAGTACATGGAGAGAAGGCTGCCTTTGGCGGGCCATCGTCTCTTGAGTTACGTGGCTGCTTTCGCGGGGGAGGGCTGGGAGACGGGAGCTCGCTCCCAGAATCCGGAGTTACAGGGATACGCTGCCAGATTGATGATCTTCTGCGAGCAGGCCGCCTTGGACTCCGGCCGTCTTCAGCTAGCTTGGCTTCTAGCCGGGTATGCCGAGCCGAGTACGAGCTCAACGGCTCGCCGATCGACGCTGAAGCCTTTTTCGGCCTTGGGCCATCCTTCGTGGATAGCAGGGAACGTAGCATTCCTACGCGACTTAGATTACATCGAGACTCGCATGACAGCCCTGAGCAAGCCGCGAGGGGCCGACAAGACCGAGAAGGACGACAACGCCGACGAGAGCGCCGCCCCCGGAGGATGGAAGAGGCCGCCCCAAAGCCAAGGCCACTCCTGCAAGCCCGGGGTGAGAGAGCATGTAGGTAGCAAGTTAGGGCCCAAGGTTCCGCGTGAGCGTCCCGCAAGTGGTGCTCGCTCTGATCCTTTGGCTCCGCTCGAGCTTCCTGCCTCGACCGACGGCAACATGCTCGATCCCCTGGAATTAATTTTTGGTGCCCTTAACCTCTGTTGTTCGGGGTTTTCTGGTTTGAGTAATTTTGTTCGTGCTTCCCTTAGGGAACCCGCCTGCACTGTGCAAGCTGCTGCACTCAGTAGCTCTTTATGGCCGATCCCGCGTCCTAGGTGCTGTATGTCGAGTCAGGGACGTAGCCGCAAAGCTAGGCGCCGGCGCCGCTACTTTAAGTGCCGCGCCCGTCTGTTGCAAGTGGTGGTGTGCTGTTTGAACTGGGAAACCCTAGGTCATCACTGTACCCCGCCGCCCTCCTGTTGCATCGGAGCTCCGATTAGTGCAAACCAGCATCAAGTCCTGGACCATCTCGAGAGCTTAGTCGATCGCCACTTGAGTTGCGGCTCTTTTGCAGCAGAGGCGCTTGGCCGGTGCGCTCCGAAGTTTCTTGCATTGCTGAGGGTAGCAAGGGAACTGCCTCGGAACGAGGATGTGGACCCCATCCTTAGGGAATTAGGTGCCTGTATTAGATCGGGTTTGGATTATGGAGGGGCCGGGGCTCCGACCCACGACAGATCCTCTGCACTTTCCTGCACCACGAATCCGATCTCTGAGGAGAGTTGCTTTGACTCAGGGATAGAGCTGGGACTTCCAGATGCGGCTCAGGATCCGCCACGCAATGGCTCAGCAGATCACGCCAGGCCTCTCTACAGTGATAGCCCTAGCTTGCTTTTGCAGCCCGAGCGCACTGGTGCCCAGCCGACACAACCTAGTGCCCGTGCGAGTCTCGCGTCGAGACCCGCATCTTTTGATCCTTGTTCTGCCCAGGTTTCCTCGTCTGCTGCATTGGGGAATACTGCTCCGCTCAGCACGTTGGAAACTTTAAGGATCCGTGCCTCTAGGATAAAGTGGAAGCATCGTCCTGAGTTCAACCCGCTCCCCTTCATCAGCAATCGCGCCCTACGCGCAGCTTACGTGGAGCCCGAACTGTTGCGTCGGCCGGAGGCTGACTGGGTCGTGGAGCGACCCGCGATGATACACGCTGATAGGTCCGAACTGTTGGCGTTGGCACGCATCTGGGATGAATACGGAACCCTAAAAATCTTCGGTGCTTCTGAGCTGGAGGGTCTGGACCCCTCCGAAGAAGTAGGGTTGTTTGCGATTCAGAAAAACAACGAGTGGGATAGATTGATCCTTAATCCCACTGTGATTAACACCCGCATGTACTCGATTAGTGAAGCTTCCAAGCGCCTCAGCCCCGGATGGTTACTTAGTGGGTTGCATCTCGAGCCTGAGCAGGTCCTTAGGTTCCATGCAGCCGACTTGTCCGACTTCTATCATTCGTTCGCTGTGGGGCCTCGGCGGGCACTTCGCAATCGTTTCCGAGCTCGCTTCAGTGCTGCCGAGTTGTCGTCTTTTCCTTCATACACCCCAGAACTGCGAGAGCCCCTGGCGATGGGTTTAAACACCCTCGCCATGGGGGATTCATTGGCGGTAGAGGTTGCTCAGGCCTCTCATGAGGGGCTGCTACAACAACTCTGCGGAAGCATGCTTGAACATGAAGTCCTTAAGTACCGCTCCCCTATCCCTCGATCGAAACACATTGAAGCTTTAGCGATTGACGATCACATCAAGTTCCAGAAACTCCCGAAGGATTCCCTCAAGCACTCACCCGAAGCTCGCGACTCTCAAATCTTCGGTTTGGCTTCTGCTGCTTATGGCGAGGTAGGGTTGCATCAAAACCATGATAAGGATAAGGTCGCCTGCACTTCAGGTGTAGTCCTTGGTGCCGAGATTGACGGGGTGCTGGGGGTTGTTTCGGCTCCTCGCGACAGGGTTCATTGCCTTAGCTTTCTTTCTGCCCTTGTAGCTAACCGGGGAACTGCCTCTAGGAAGCTTTTGGAGTCCTTGATCGGGAGCTGGACCCACGTGCTTCTTTTCCGTCGGCCGCTCTTTTGCATCATGGGGTCCTTGTACCATGAGGGAAAAGGGCTTCCTAAGACTAAGGTGTTTAAGCTAAGCCCCCAATCCAAGAATGAGCTCTTCCTGCTCTCGTTTCTGGGTTGCCTTAGCCAGGCTAGTCTACGCGCCCCTTATCATCCCGAACTCTTTTGCCTAGACGCAAGCCCTTCGGGGGAGCCGTGTGTTCCACGGAGATTGGGGCTTTTGCCGCTTCCGAGCTTTGGCGCCGTTCCGAGCAGCGAGGTTACTACACGAAGTTGGCCGCGCCGGCTTCGGCCGTTTTGCTCGAGCACGGCCTGGAACACGAGGGTGAGCATACTTTTGGTCCGGGTGCCGGGTGACCCCTGCAGTTCGCTTGCGCCCCAACAACCCCGAGGATTCCCTTTGTATCCTTGCCTTAGCGAAGGGTTTATTTACGATTTCATCGAACTGGGCCCAGACTGCCTTTCGCTAAACTCGGTTTGAACGTGCATCCGGGGCTTAAGGTTGAGGGGCGTGTCGCACAATGCTCGGACATCACCAATGCGAGCTTCGCCCGGGAGCTCGCTGCGCTGGCCTTGCGGGGCGTAGTCCGTGAGTGGCACGCTCGTGTGCCCTGCGTGAGCTTTGGCACCCTTCGGAGGCCCAGGTTCAGATCCCGAAGTCATCCTGCGGGCTGTGGAGGTTGCGACGCCTTCACTGACGGGCAGACCCGGATGGCTCGAAGGATTGCTTACATCCTCATGGTTGCCCTTCTTCGTGGTCAGCTGGTCTCTGTGGAGCTACCTGCAGGCTCGAGTCTGTTTTTCCTGGAGTGTTACAAGCAGCTGGCTGTAGCGGGGTGCGTGCTTACCAGTTTCTGTTTCTGCAGCTTCGGGAGCCCGTGGCAGCGTCGCTCCACGTGGCTGCACAACAAGGCTTGGATCCTGCCTTTGTCTGGTGGCTGCAACTGTCACTGGAAGGGCGACCATTTGCCCTCAAAAGCGCGTGTGTTCGACACAGGCTTCCGCGAGCTTTTTAGATCAAGGTGCTCTCCAAGCTGCCAGACAGTTTTCGGCAGCACTCCTAAGCTGGGGCAGGCCGTTAGCCAGTTTTCGGAAGCGGCACCGCAACCTTTGGCACGCAGACTAGCAGCAGGCTCCTTAGCTTGCAAGCATCACATCAGCCATCAGCAGCGGAATGCAACCGCTCGGTTCTTAGGACTGCCCGAGCCTTTTGCTTTCGCCGGTCTCGGTGACACCGAACCGTACCCCCGTCGGGAGTGGCACGAGGATCCAGAGTGGATCGGCGAGATTTGTCAAACCCTCCGCTTTCGTGAGCTGTTTCGATACCGATTCGTTCGGCCTGGGCACATCAATGTCAACGAAGCTCGCGTGCTGAAGTCCTGGCTCAAGGCTTTGGCGAAAGGACCCCCAAACGTGCGGGTCGCTGCTCTTTTGGAAAGCCGTGTCACGATCGGTGCCGCAGCCAAAGGCAGATCCAGTAGTCTGGCCATCTGTAGGGTTTTGCGGGGTTGTTTGGGGTACGTTTTAGGTTCCGGGATTTACCCAGGGTTGCTCCATTGTTACTCCAGTGACAACCGAGCCGATGAACCCTCACGAGATAAACCCGTCCTCCCCCCATGCCTCGACCCACCTGACTGGTTGTCAACACTGCTCGCAGGTGACGCTCGGCAGTTTGACGCTGTGGCCGAGAGCTGTAGGATCAAGAAGATCCCGGCGAGGTGGCTGCGTTTCTTGCTCTTGCTTGCGGGAGACATCGAGCGGAACCCTGGCCCAGTTCAAAGTCGCCCAAGGATCCATCGGGGCGCTTTAGACACCGAGGCGGGCTTCGCATCTAGCACTGTGCATAAGATGAGAAAGGCACTCGACGCATTGGAGGCTTGGCTGGACAAAGAAGTAGGCCTGTCGCTTGAGAGTGTCCTCCTGGACAACCGCGCGGCAGAGCTGGCTCTCAGGGGGTTCGGCCTGCACCTGTATGCGGAGGGATTTCCTCGATATCTTTTGGTTTACGCAATAACGGCAGTGCAGAATGGGTGTCCTTGTTTCCGCAGTAGCCTGACGGCAGTTTGGCAAGTAGACAAGAAGTGGCAGCTAGTCGAGCCCGGAGAGTGACGAGCTGTCCTCCCGGCAGCTGCCGTGAGAGCTGCCTTGTGCTTGGGCTCCCTTTGGGGTTGGTTTAGTTGGGTTGGTTTAGTTCTGCTGGGCTTTCTAGCTATGTTGCATCCAGCGGAGATGCTCAGCCTTACTCGAAGAGACTTGGTGTTCCCCCGGACAACTTGGGACACGTTTCTTCGCTGTTTGTTTTCCTTAAGAACCCTAAGACCTCCCGCTTTGCCCGCCGACAACATTGCAAAATCCATGATCCTACCGCTATCGCGTACATCGAGAAGGTCTTTGGTGCCTTGGACCTCGACGACCGTTTGTTCCCGGCCTCTATGCACGTCTTTCGCAAGCTTTGGGATGCAGTTATGCAGAAGTTGGGCATTCCCTGCAGAGCTGCTCTCCGCGGGGCCACTCCTGGCGTGCTTAGAGGCTCGGGTGCGACGTACTTCTACCAGCAGACGGAGAACGTCCCTCTTTCAGCCTGGCGTGGTCGTTGGGCCAGGCAGAAAACCTTGGAGTACTATCTCCAAGAGGTGGCGGCGCAGATGCTGTTGGGAGAGCTTCCTCCAGCTTCCCGCGCTCGCATTCTCCTCCTTGATGAGCACTGCGACGCCGTGTTGCACTTCTTGCCGCCTCCCCGGAGCTGAGCGTCTCATTGGTTTTGGTGCTGCGCAGTATTGAAGCAATGGGCTGTAGTTGCCAGCTTGAGCTTTGGAAGCTCCGGCCGGTGCAAGCTTGTTCTACTCGCTCAAAGAGCGAACCTTCTTTCTGCCAGCAGGCCTCGAGCGGCCGACAGCCCTGGGAGACCTTGTCCACGCAGGCGAAAACGGAGGCCGAGGGATGCTAAATATCCCATGCTGCAGTGGAAGCAAGTGAGACACGTGCTCTGAAGGCTTAAAGGAGCCCGCCCACCCGCCCGAATGGGCTGTAGTTGCCAGCTTGAGCTTTGGAAGCTCCGGCCGGTGCAAGCTTGTTCTACTCGCTCAAAGAGCGAACCTTCTTTCGGCCAGCAGGCCTCGAGCGGCCGACAGCCCTGGGAGACCTTGCCCACGCAGGCGAAAAGGGAGGCCGAGGGATGACATATGGCAAGGAAGTGAATTTGTCATGGTTCCATTTGCAAGTGGTCTTCCATGTGCGAATCAACCCAAAACTCAAGTGAAGGACGAATGAGTCAAGGTGTAACGCTTTCACAGCACATGCCTTGCGGACGTGTTGTCGACGGAACGCAGCCGATTTTCTGTGTTCTTTGCCTTTGCCCCAGTCTGTAGCCTTCCTATGTAGGCCTTCAGGTTGTAGCTGCTTGAAAGAAGTGGGTCCGCACTAAGGACTTGAAAGCCAACAATTTTCGGACGACGTGCAAACACTGCTCCCCAGTCGTTCGAGTTACCTTCCAAGATCTGCCTAAACATTGCGGGGTGCTTCTGACAACATCAACCTGGCTTGGGCTTCACGTAGTGTTTGTGCGCCACGCAGTTGCTTCCCGGCATAGATGACTTGAGTTGCGACCGCAGACAACACGAACATCAGCGTGTGTGACCGCAGGACAGGATCCGCGTCCGGCGAACGTACGGTTGAAGCAGTTCTGGGAAGGCACTCCCCCAAGAATGGCTGAACGCGCTCGTGCTGTGTTACCACTTAAGCGTGCCTTCTTGCGACAGTTGCAAGCACGTTGCCTTAGGACCGCATCGTGGCATGCCCTGCGTGCAGGTACATTTGTTTACTGTTTGCCTCCAAGCATTTTCAGGCCGTACGATCGCTCAGCATGTGTCCGTGTGAGCCCTGCTGCAATGTTGAGCTCGACAATAAGCATTCGCCGCAAACGGACCTCCGCTCCTGAACTCGGCGCCGGTCGCAGAGGCGAGGAATACGTAGTCACTGCCTCCACTTCGAGGGACGTTTCAGCTCTCCGCGAGGCGAGACAGGCCAAACCAATCACGACACGCGTGCGGAGCTGCCCTGGTTCGCCAGAGCCTGTGCTGCTTCCATGCGGAACAACTCGTGCGGCTCCGGCAACGGCGCAGTTGACCACGGGCGGCCCGAGGTTGTGCCGACAACGGCTAACGGTTAACGGGCCACAACCGGAAGCCACTGGTATTGTCTCGCCCAGCCACAGGACGCTGCCGCACACTGCGCACCGGTGCATTCCGACTAATTCCGACTACCCACGACACGCACAGAACGACTCAGCAGTCAGTGCGGCCCGCAACGATTGACGGGGACGGGGAGCTACTTGAGCTGAGCCGAGCACAACGAGCTCGGGCACAGTTCCGGGTTTATGCGCATTTACGTCCTTCGGCGAATCGAAGCCAGGATGACTGTGCAAAATAAAGCACCCCTTCGTTTCCCGTGTTTCCTGGACCTGGATCCAGTACCCAAAATTACCCCTATGCTAAATTCAACCATTTCAGTGCTGTTTCTCGCCAGTTCAGGCGTACGGGGTGATGATCTGCAGGACGTGAATGGTGAGAATATCGTGAGTTCACGAGTTTCGGCAACCCGAGGAAGGTGAGCCGAGCGACCCGTTCATGGGCTTTGAAACCGTGGAGGTTTCTGCTTGCCCGACGACCTGCGCGCTGTCACAAATCTTGAGCGAATCCGTGACCTGCAGTGGGCATTCCACGAGCAAATTTGCACCGAGGATAAAGTGTTTAGTCTACGTTGGCCATCTTTGCTGCATCATGGCCAAAATCGGCCAAACCTTGGATTCGGGAGGCTGGGGTTGCGCGCTTCAGCTGTTGTCATGGTTGCACGCGTTGCCAGAGATCCACGCACGCTCCCCGCAGATCGCAGCTAGTTTGCACCACGCACTCGCAGCATTCGTGCCGCCCGTAAATTGCCCTTGCGGCAGCAGCAGAAACCTGCTAACCACGTCGGTGTCCCAAGCTGCCACGTTCGCGGTAGGATTTCCACGCCCCGACAAGGCCTGAGACAAGCCAGGCAGGTACGCAACAGCGCCAGAACGCCCACAGGCTGAAGGGAATGGCTTGCCATTTTAGCGCCTCTGAGAGAGCTATCGGCGTACATGGGCTCAGCTGATTAGATTTTGGTCCGAGCGCCCCGAGCTGTTGCAGTCGCTGCATTGCCACTTATCTTTTCGCTTTCGAGATTGGCACAACTGTCCCACAGAGATTCTTCTACCATTTGCCCGAGCACGACTCGCGAGTGCACGCTGCCTGGCTCGGCCTTGCGTGCCCCAACGTGTCCTGCTGTAATGACATCATCGCGGTAGCGGCGCAGCAGGCCGGCGCCAGCTCGCTGCTCGAGCGAACGCGAACTTGGCGATCTGCTCGAGGGTGCACCCAGGTTGCATCCAACACTACGCGCACTGGAGGCCGTGGAGGCCCGGTGGCACGCGACGCAGTGCAAAACCATGTGCGGCGGGCACTTGGAAGCGTCTCGGCGAAGCGGAACGCCCCAGGCGATCCCAGGCGACCGCCTGCAAATCCTGCAATAAAATCGCAGCAGGCGGGTTGCGCGGCTTCGCGCGCGCCCCGCGCCCGTTCGACAGTTTTGGCCCGCCTAGGCAGTAGCCCAGCGCAAGAGCAAACAAACGCATGATCGCTCAGCACATCAACGAGCGCGCCACGTCCCGGAAAAACGCCGCAGCGACTTACGTGCGCCTGGTGTTTATGCCGCAGCATCCTCTCAATTCCCCTCCGTGGGTTCTCGCTCATGTGCACTTCGTGGGTTTTTTGTTCACCATGCAGCGATGGATTACCTGTGGTGGGTTCTTCGCCATGTGTGCGATGCGCCGTTTTTTCATTGCTGACCGCTTGGACCGTTGTTTCGGGTCCGAGTCTCTCCCTTCAATGGCGACTGGGAACGCAAGATCGCGCAGGCGCTCAGTGGCAAGGCTGGTAGCAGCGTGGCAACGTGCGCTCGCGGACGTGAAAGTTGCGAGTTCGCGTTGGATTGTGTTGCCGGCCCTTCGGCCAATCGAAGAAAGGCTTTGTCAGATACCGGTGGCGGGCGAGCATGGGCGAGCGCCATCCGCGATTTTGGCCAGGACGGACACGCATTCCTGCGAAAGTTCAGCTCGCGTGCCACCGCTGTGCTGCGGAGGAACGTCGCATTCGTTTCATATGCTTCCCGTTGGGCATGCCTCGGCTTCGGCTCGGCTCGACAGAGAAAAAAATGCATCAGGCGCTGTCCTACTCACGAGCCGAGATTCCACCGAGGCAGGAAAGCCTATTGCATTTTTTTCCTGAAGAACTTTTGGAACGGTCCATACGCGATCATACGCGGTCCCAGTGCAGCTCGAACTTCGGGTTTCGCTTGGGGCTGTAGCGGCTCAGCGATCCGGCCAGCAGCTGGCACAGGCGGGCACGCGAGGTTTCTCACGCATGGTCGTGGGCGTGGGCGCAGCCGGCTATGTTCAGCGGCGGCACTGTGCGCATCGCGTGGTTCGCCCACGTCGATGCGCACGTAGGGGGAGAAGAAGCCATGCACATTGCAAGTCTGGGAAGGAAGGCAGTTGGCGCGAAAGGTTCCATGGTGATATGAAGCGTGCCCGCCCTGCCTAACCCGTAGACAGCAGTTTGCACAGGGACCGGACCTAGTACCTCTGGTGCTGTCGCAAAAAGGTGCGTGAGAAAAAAAAATAAAAAGTTGCACGCTGTTTTATGGCCAGCCGTCGAGTTACTGCTGGTGGGATGCTGCTGGCGGCTGCAGGGACGTGCCGTAGGGCCAGGGCTGCGAGCAAGGCGATGCTCTCGCTCCGGCACTGTTTGCACTCGGACAGCACGAAGCTTTCAGCAGCCGCGTTGCAGGCTAACGATGCCCTCATCGCTTTCGTTGGCGACCTCTACATCGTCACAGTGGTCGATCGAGCTCGAACGGCCTGCGACAGCACGACTGGAGCCGTCGCAGCCCGCTGCGGCATCGCATCCAACCTCGGCAAGACCCGCGTCTATAATGCAACCGAGGCAAGCCACCGAGCCTCTTCCATCGGAGCTGGGCGACGCGGTCTGGCGAGGCAACACGCCGCCATCGGGCACCCCGACTTCGTCAGCCAGCTTCCTGCAACAGCTGCCCTCGCTCCCGGACCTGCAGTGCAGTTGGCTCCCGGTCTCCATGTGCGCTGTATGGACGGTGTCGGAGAGACTGACATAGACTGACTCGCACAACGCATGGTCCATCGCCACTCTGCCTGGCGGCGTACTGGGCAGCCTGGGCGGACGGACTGCCCGTGATCCGCCCTCGCGCGCCCGAGTTCGCGCACAGATGCCTCGTGGCACTTGAAAGCCGCGGTGGAGGGGCTGCATGCCACCACGAAGCGGCGGCGGTGCGGGATCTTTGGCAGCAGGAAGAATGGCGCGACTGCTCTGCATGGGCCAAACCCTGGCAGACGACGCAACAGCCACCTTCATCGCGAGCATATGCTGCTGCTGGACATGTCGCACAGTTCTCAGGTGCTTCTGCGGTCCCATGGGCCCAGGCGGGTGCTTGGCTCACTGCGATCCCGACAAAGCCGGCCAACGCTACCAGCTGCCGCGATGCGAATCGTATTGCGACGCCGGTTGCGGCAGCCGCTGCCTCTGCGGAGGAGCACCTGCGGCCCGAACCCTAGGTGCGGCGCAGCGGTCGATGCTTTATGCGACCACGCGCTTGCCCATACCCTCGTCATGCTGGCCACGCGAGGCAAGCTCGTAGAGAGAGGCGCTGGGGGCTGGAGTTGCTGCCGGCCCTCGCGCCGCCTGCGCAGGCACAGCCCGCGGCCGACGCGCAACCGGGCGTTGCGTTATATAGCCCGCGCGGCGCAGCGCAAGCGCCGGCACACCTATCCGGAGCTGCTTCGAGCTCGCCGCTGCCGCTTCGTCGTGTTCGACATCGAAACTAGTGGGCGCTGGAGTGAGGAAGCCGCGGCCTTCCTCCGACTTCTCGCGCAGGCCCGCGCAGCCACCTGTCGCCGTTCGCCGCGCTGCTCAAGCCGCTTGGGTGTACCGTTGGAGCGGCATCCTCTCCGTTGCCGCGCAGCGAGCCTTCGCCACTTCGCTGCTCGAGCTTCCCGCTGCCGCAGAGCTCGGTGCTGCTGGTGACCCACCCGCTTTGCACGAGCTCCTGGCCGACGCACGCTGGTCGCAGGCCCCCGCTAACACCCGCTTCCCAGCCCGCCCTGCCTAACCCGTAGACAGCAGTTTGCACAGGGACCGGACCTAGTACCTCTGGCGCTGTTGCAAAAACGGGAGTTAAACAAAAAAAAACACTGCTGCGTTCGCAGTCTGGGCCGCGCGCTGCCGCCTGGCTCGGCACCGTCCCAGCGAGGCCGGCACCACAATACCGCCAGACCGCATGCTCATCGCTTTGCGGCGACGGTTGCGCCTGCCGCGCGCCAAGGCGGAGCGACTCGTCGTTCCAGCGCCCGCCGGTCTCGCCCGCGAGCACGCACAACCGTTGCGGTCCTCGCCGAAGGAGCTCGTTCGGCGACGGCCAGTGCAGCACCGTCCCAGGTGGTCGAGGAAGGTTGCGGGCGGCCGTCGCGGGTAAGCGGCGAGACCAGGTTTACGTCGCAGCACAGTGCTTCGCCGAGCTGTGTGGCACCATATGCGACGAAGTCGAGACGCCGGCGATCATCGGGGTCGACACCTGGGGCAGGCGTCCGCGCGAGCCACTGTTGCGGGACGACCTGGCCCTCCGGCCCGACTGCTTCGCGCACGATCCTGATCCACGTGTGCTCAAGTGGCTTGGCTCGCCGGGCGAGCAGGCCGGTGCGGGGGCAGGCAGCATAGTGATCACCGTAGACGTCGACCGGCGAGCCCCTGCATGCTCCGCTCCGAGGAGCTGCCACCCAGGGCTGATGCAGACGCTGGTGGGGCCTATTCAG
Source organism: Symbiodinium sp. CCMP2592 (assembly GCA_905221615.1). Taxonomy (NCBI): domain Eukaryota; class Dinophyceae; order Suessiales; family Symbiodiniaceae; genus Symbiodinium; species Symbiodinium sp. CCMP2592. The sequence goes on along the minus strand of CAJNDT010001668.1, from coordinate 1,623,501 downwards.
CGTGGCTGTGCAAAACACGCTTGCTGCCACTTTGCTCGGGTCGCCGCCGGTCCATGCCCCTATGCCTGGCGCGCAGGCGCCACCTCTGCAGGACGTCGTGCACGACGCATGCCCGCCTGTGCCCAGGTGCCTATACCGGCTCGCTGAGCCGCTGCAGCCCCTCTGCTATGCCGTAGTTCGCAGGTGCACTGGGACCGCGCGCGGATCGCCCGAAAAGTTCGTTGGGAAAAAAAAGGAAGGTCGTGCCACAGCAATGGCCCACACCACGGCGCCTGGCGTGGAAGCCGCAGACCGGCGCCGCCTCGACCTGGTTGTGTACGGCGCGACGCACAGCGGCGGAGCTTCGTGTTGTGATGCCACGCTCGTGTCTCCTTGGACGCGCATGGCACCCGCAACCTTAAGCAGTGCTGGTCGACGGCGTCGCATTCAGGGTAGCCGAACGCCGGAAGCTCACTACCTACCCAGAGCTTCCCAGCGGCGGGCCGCAGGAGCTCGGGCTCGGAGGTGGGCGGACGTTGCAACGACCAGGCGCGCGCTTTCGTGCGGGACCTCGGCCGGTTGAAAGCTCACCGGGCCCCGCTCATCCCCGCCCGCACTTCGCGCAGCGGCGCCAGCCGGCTGGGCGAGGCGCTGGTGGGGAATCTTGTCCGTGGCGGTGCAAAAGGCCGTCGCCAGCACGGCATCATAGACGCGTTTTGGAACAGCCACTGCATGTCTCCGACGAGCAGCGCATCGGCCCGCCACTGGACACACCCTACTCGACCAGGAGGACTGCAGCGTAGTCCGTAGTCTATGAGGCAGACTAGTCAGGTGCGACCGGGGCTAGCAGCTTTCGTTGGACAGCTCGAAAAGTCCGCTGCAAAAAAAATGGTCCGAGGAACCGGGGACGCCTTGTCTTCAATTTCTCTTCGGATTTTAAGCGGGTTAAACTTTCAGCGGATAAGTGATTGCGGCCAAGGAGCCGCAAACACATCATCCAACACCCTGGCAACAACCACATTTTCAAAGTCTATTTGATCTTTGCAGGAGATGCCGTGACAAACGTGAACGATGCAGACTTTCAAAGTTGATTCGTTCTGGTTTACGTCGGGAAATGCGCCGCAGAAGAAATGCTCGATTGAACGAAGTATTGCTTGAATTTCCGGACTTGAGCGGGTTAGAATCGATTCGGCATGACCCTTTGAGCAATACGAACAGATCTCATGAGTATGACCCGCATCCAGATGAGTTTGCAGCATACTTGGCCGAGATTTTCGCTGTGGACGAGACTGACCTCCCCAGCACAAACCCGTCACAGCATAATTTAACATCCCTCCTTTCACAAAATCAGAATTACAAGTCTTGCATTGCACCGACTTCGCAAGCACAAATCTGCAGATGTTGTATTATGCGCCAGATGAGTTATTGGATTATCTGCTGGAGTTGTATAGCGACTTGCTTCGAACTGGACATTTGGACCCGGATTGGCAGCATACATTATTCACAATGTTGCCCAAAAAAGGTGGCCGAAATTGGAGACCGATTGCTTCACTGAAGGTGTTGTATAAGGTCTTTTCCAAGATGTTACACGCACGGCTACAACATGTCCTTGATCCACAACAATCTTTCGACCAAACGGGTTTTCGGCAACACACTGGTGTAGAACATGCCTTATGCGTGTTTGACAACGTTTGTGCCAGATCTTTGGAGTATAACTGCGAGATTTGGGTTGCGAGTATCGATTCAAGAAAGGCTTTTGATCGGATACATCATCCAGCTCTGTTTCGAGCACTTCGGCATCAAGGAGTTTCCGAGGGATATCTTGAATTGTTACAGACATTGTACTCTTCGCAAACAGGTTCAGTGTCCGACAACCGCAAATTCCATATTGGACGTGGTGTAAAACAGGGCGACATCATTAGCCCACTGCTGTTCAACGCCGGTCTGGAACACGCGGTGCGCGAATGGAAAGCATGTCTACGTGACGAGGGTATTCACATAGGAGCACCAGCTAACTTGACAAACATCCGATATGCAGATGACTTGATGTTGTATGCCAAAACATGGCAAGAACTGGTACGCATGCTGGAATAGCTAGAAGCAGTTTTGGCAAGTTGACGGCGACATGGTTCAAGTACTCGCAGATATGGAGGCGCACATGTACCTCGGACGAAAAATCCCGGCTGATCTTCGAAGATGCTCAGCTGTTGAAGTTGCCCACCGGATCAACGCCGCCTGGGGCAAGTTCAACAAGTTCGGGTATGTTCTGACAAATCGACACGTTTCAATAAAAGGTCGACTACAGTTGTTCAATCAATGCAGTCGTCACACCGACGGTCTTGTTTGGTCTTGGCAGCCTCCCCCTTACCAAAAGACAGTTGGAAGAAATTGACACGTTGCAAAGAAAAATGTTGAGATCCATCGTCGGCTGGTATCGTGTCGAAGGTGAGGCTTGGTCTCCTTCGCTTGGCAATTGTATTTCTTCTCCGAGCCTTTACGCGTGGTCGGATGATAACGGTTGCTTGCATGATGTTGGTCACGGCGCAGCCGGCGATCAAGGCGATACAAGGCGATCTCCCAATGCCCACCCTCTACGCCTTGGCACAGCAAGACGCCCGGTGCGACCTGCAGCGCCAGCTCCACGACGGTAAGGCTGTTTTCGTCGAAGACGACGTCTACATCGTCGCCCCGCTTAGGAAGTACGATGCCTTCAGCGCCGCCTTATGGAACCGCGCACGGGTCCGGACACTGAAAGCTGTGAGTGGAGCTTCAAGCTCAATTGCTGATCATCGAGGTGGGGGCGGCAGCGTTCTAGATGCGAGTCTCGCTGTTGTGGAGACGGGCAGTCTAAGTCCCCCAAGGTTCGGTGGGTTAGGCCTTTGCATCCTGCCCTTCGCCAGTTCTCACTGGGCTTCCTGGTGCCACGCTGTCCCCGTCTTCGAGGCCCGCTGCTCCGGGCGTGGAGCGGTGAGGGGGTCTTGCCTTGTGCTACCGCTGCGGTCCTCTCGCGCCAGCACCCGTCCCCCTTGCCAAGAGGCCCGCCACGACCGTTGGCCCAAAGGCTGGCAGCGATTCGCTGCCCACGCACCTTTATGACCTGACACCTGCCTCTGGTGCGCTGCTGCTGTCCCAGCTGGGCCGTTCGCCGCCCGCTTTGCCGACGTCACGCCCACACGGGATAACGTCCCCATTGCCAGTGCGCTGTTTCGCGTCCTTCTGCTGCGCTGTTTGAGGCTCCCACTCCCTGTGGCGCCGTGCAGATGCAGCTGTCGGGAGCAGCTAAACCCGCCTGGTGACCACCGCTCCGCATGTGCAACCTCCGCCCGCGCCTTGCCCCTCGAGCACGCTGTTGTGCGCGTCTATACCGCGAGGCCGGCGCGAGGGTCGCCCGCGACATCCGGTTCGCAGACATGAACGTGGATGTGCGGGTGGCCGACGCACAGCGCATGGAGGATGTTGCACAATGTTGCACATGGTCTCATGCCCGGCTGCGCTGTCACTGCTGCAGCGCGCCGTAGGCGACATCATTCGTATACCCTGAGCTCGCAAGCGCCCGGCGGTGCAGCCTCGTCGTTTTCGGCGTCGAGGTTGGTAGCAGGTTCGGCACCGAGAAGGTGCAGCTCCTGCGCCTGCTCGCGCGACACCGACCCCTTGTCCTTGCCATTCCCCGCACTTTCCAGACCGGTCGCCATCACAACTTGGGTTGCGCGCTGGTCCGGACTCTTGGCCGGCGCATGCTGGGCTCCCTGCCGGAGTTGCCGTCCGCCGAAGGGCTTAGTGACGGACCACTGACGGACCCGTGCCCGACCACAGCGCGATGTCCTCGCTGACGTGCGCTCCGACTAGGCTGGCATGGCTCCGAGAGCACCCGGCAAAGAGACACCAGGCTTCACACCGCCATCCTCGCCGGCTCGGCCCTTCACAGATGCTCCCTGGCAAGATGCCCGCCCGCCGAGCTGAGTGCAATTATGCTCAATTCATGACCTGACATTCCTCCGCACGCTGCAACTCTCGCACGGAGCAGGAGCACAAAAAATTGTTGCAGGGATTTGCAGAGAACGGCACAAAGCGTACTGCGTCCACAGCCATGTGCAGCAACACAACCATCCAATCTTTTGCTTCTTGCGGCTCATCGTGCTTGGCTTCGAAGTTGTCGGATGTGGCACAGCGGTTCGTTCGAGACTTCGCGCGCATCCGCACCTGTGGTGGGCAGCTTTCGCGGTAGCGGTGCGGCGCCGTGACCAGCACGGCCTTGGCAGCCTGTGGCCCGCACCACCACATGCGAGCCAGCGGCTGGGCGCGGAGCTGGGCTGCATGCTCGACCTCGCATGACCTCGCCGATGCGGTGGGGCCGAGCCGTTTGCTGCTGCACTCGCTAGTCGCAGTAGGCACGCCTAGACCTCGCATGGACGGAGTGCAGGCGTAAAGAAAGGCCTGGAGAAAAAACTCAGTATCTCTCAATCCCTCTCCTTCCCAGCTATTGCGTTCTCCGGGAATTGCAGGCTGTTTGTTTTACCACAGCGGTTTGCACAGCGATTTGTTGTGCTTTGCGTCCTGTTGCGGGCGAATAGTTGCAATTGGTTGTTTGCAGGGCCACGGGCGGCCAGGGCAAGAGTTCTTGGTGCGCTACTTCTCGCATCAGGAGTCAGCATACATTAGTATGATAGTAGGAGGCATGTGCCGTGTGTTGAAAGACCGACATGCAGTGCATAGCTCGGTTCGAAGGAGCTGTCTGGTCAAGGTCGAGGAGGTGCCGAGGTCGGATGACGACAGTTGGTATTTTGGTGGATGTTTTCGAATGTGGTTCGAGCAGGTTCAACTTCTGATGGAATGGTGCGATGCTGGAAACTTGCTTGACCGACCCTTCGGCTAGTAAGCATCATGCAGCATGCTGACAAGAAGTTGGCCATGCCAAGTTTGGCCACGTTGATGGGGGGCACTGAGGAATATTGCATGGCGAGCCAAGCGGAGCTGCGTGCTTGAGCATGCAAAGGCATTTTGCCTCATCGACGTTTGGTTTTCTGATTTGAGCGAAGGATAGTATCGTTTCTCGAGGGAGTTAGCAGGCAGTAGCTAGTTTCCGAGTGTTTCGGTGGTGAAGGAACCGACGGGCCATGTAGAGGTTGAATGTTTGCTCCAAGGCGCTGCCCGAACATGGCTGAGGCCAGACTCGACGGATGTGATTCCTTCGTTGCTGTTGCTGAGCCATTGCCATTTGAGGCATCGGCAAGTTCGGTGCAGCTATAAAGTCTTGGTTGGAGCTTGGTGGTTGCCGACAGCGCGTTATAGCGCATTTTTCGCTTTATTATTTTGAAAGATTGTCCGTCAAATGGAGCGGCAAATGTTAAGCATGGCGTTGATCCAGGTGGAAACGAAGAGCATCGTGCGGCAAGCTGCAGCCGGACTTTCGCCTCAGAGCAGCAAAAAGACATGAGTGTTGGGTTGCGGCATTGTCCTTCATTCATCCAAGCAACCACTGAGCAGCAGCGTCCAGGTTTTTGCACGGCCTTGGGATTGTGCCTTGGCAGTACGTCTGGGCTGTCAACGGGGCTGCTGGAGGCAAAGTTGCATTATGAGGTCCACTACGACTTGAAACCGGAGGCCGACACTGGTGACGGAGCGTGTTTCGGGCAGATTCGGGCAGCATGTCAAGCGATGCCTCATGTGGCTGAGCTTGGTTCCCTGTTAGAATATCCTCTTCCACAACAGCCAGCTTCGCCTTTGCGACTTCGGCTCAGCGAGTGATCGACAGCCGGCGCCTTGGCACCCCGATATTTTCTCGAAGAACCGCCTTGATTTCCCGAACATTGCGCAGGTGGCCCGAATTCAGCAAGGAAACGCCACGCCACATCGTGCGAGAGGTGAAGTCCAGTCCAAGCACAGGCCAAACTCATCACGACCTTTGTTCTAGTGGGGTTTGCCACAGGTGGACCTGTTCTTCACACAGCGGACAACGCCCATGTTTCGGCCACCAGAGTTGGCGGCAGGGTTGCTTAGTGCCGATGGGTTCAGAGTGCGGCAACGTCCAGAAGAAGGCTTAAGGATGCTTAAGGGTTCCAGCCGCTGTCGCTCAGGACCCGGACCTCGTTCGCTTTCCCATCACCAGCAAGGTCAGCTGACTGGCATTGACCGGATCATGCTGGCAGAAGAACATGTCCAGATACAGTCGTCCGGGCGATGGCAGGCCGACCTGTTCATGCTTGGTTTGTCTTTGTTCCAGGCGGGCATTGCGCGTGTCGCTGTTGGCATTGGCATCGAATCATTTTGTACTGCATGATATTGTATGTACTTCTAGTGCCGTGCATTCGAGAACGCCCCGAGCCCACGAAGCATTCACCACGGATTTTTCCCAGCCATCTGCCACAGATGCTCTTCCGCGTGCATGCCTTCCCGATGGAGGGCAAGCTGGCGAACATTCATGCAAGGCCGATCATGACATATGGTGTGTTGATTCCAAAAGCGTTTTTCAAGTCCTGTCAATGCTGCACACTTTCAACTCCGGGCAGTGTGGTTGCCGATGCCGAAACGGTAGAACGCTAGAGCTCTGCAGGGTGCACGCTTCACGTGATGTGCTGATGCACAACCTGCCAGGTTTTGGATTTAGTTCTAGCAGATTCGGCACGTGAGAACTACTGCGCGATGTGGCAGATGATTTGTGGCGATCGGCAGGTACACATGTCCGGCATCTGCCAGATCAGTGTATTCCAAGGAGCAGATGGCCACACTCGAAGCGTTTTCACCTGAGAAGCGCGTGCAGGGACCACTTCAAGGCCAATGAACCAAGAGACAGAGACAGCGAGAGATCCCGCGAGCTGTTCAAGGCTGTTGCAAAGAGATCCGCGCGAACGGCCGACAGCGCAGGACCCACACGGCAGTAGAATCACGATCAGTGGTCATCACTTGGCACAAGCTCGGCGCAATATGCAGGAGCTTTCATTGCCCCTTGTCTGGATTCGGTTGGGCAGGGAGTTGCTGTGCCAGGTCTTGCATCACAATCGCATCTTGTTTTGGCTTTGCTGCGGGCTTCAGGTCAGCTCGCAAGAACAGCAATTTCTGGACGGAACACGCTTTCTCACAGTCTTCCCACCCAGCAGCCTGCATGTCCTGTCAATTTGCCTACATACTGACCGCGGGCAGCAGCTTCCAGTGGCGAAGCCATGGCGTTTGATGCACCTGGGACGCGTTATTAAGTGCCGAATGTGGTCGGGTAGCGAGTTCATGTGTAGAGGATGCCGCTGCAGAATGTTCTGGCCGGATTTTTCTGAACGAGCGCTTTCTTCCGGCATGATCGCGTTGTACTTGTATGAGTTTTGAGGGATGCCGCCCCACGAGCCATTTCAGCATTCTCGGTAGTATGTTAGTCCTGCCAGCGAGTTTGAAGTTGTCTCTGCGCACTTTGGGCAGTGTTCGCAGCATGCCACGTTTCCAGCCTATGCCACGTTTCCAGCCTACACCTCGAAATAACACAACCACGAAAACGGATTCTCAGCTAAGGCAGCTAGAACCTAATCATCGTATGATCCCCAAAACAGACCGTGATGAGGCATCATCCCCGGGGCAGTGCATGGAGTTTACGCGACTGTGTGAGCAGCTCTGCAGCATGCATCTCTGCAAGTGTGCCAGCATGAACCCTGAACTGCAAGATATCTTAGGAAAGAGGATGCCCTGCAGATGCGATGGGTTTTGATGGACCTGAGCCCAGACGAGCTGGACATGGCCAAGAGGGGAGAGGCGCGATGCTGCATTCAAGCTCTCTCTCTCTCTCTCTGTCTCTCTCTCTCTCTATATATATATAAATGATACATATATATATATATATATGTATATATATATATATATATATATATATATATATATATATATATTAAAGAAGGCGTTCACGTGAGTCGTGCAGTTTTGTACCAGATCCTGTTTCAGAATCACTAATGTCTCCGCTTGTTTGTTGCTATTCGATTTCGTTGACAATATGGGGCTGTTATTGCCATGTTGTGCACTGGAGTCACAAGAGATGCAATGCGGGCTCGAGGGGACAGCGTGCACTTCACCTCACGACACATCACTACACTAGTTTCCCTCGGGTAGAACCTGACAAAGCAGTCGTTCTCAACTATCGGCCGCGGCGGCCTCTGCGGCCCGCAGATCGCACAAGTCAGGTAGTCTAAGCTTGCCCAAGTGTGTTCGCAGCAGGGAGAGGCAGTCGGGAGCATGTCTCCTGCTCGCCTCCGACCCAACAAGTATTGCTACCCTGCTACTTCTGCCGGTTGTACTAGTTCTAGTACGAGCAAAGTCAGCCTTGTGCCCAGAGAAAACCCGCCGCCAATATCACCCCGCGGCCCTCAAGCCTCATGCACCAGCATCTATCTCAACAGCAGCGTCTAGTCTTGAGGAACTTTTTTGGAAGGGTTTGGCAAGCACCATCTTTTTGAATGTGGTAACCAGCATCCTTTCAGGGTTTGGGCTTCGGCCACAAACATCTCCTTGCTTTGGGACCAGCATCTCCCCGTTGCTCCTTTTTTGCGCATCCAGGGTTTCTCCGCCATCAGGTTCTTTCATTTTAGGGTCTTGGGTTTGGCAACCACCCTCTCCTTCTGGGGGTTTGGGCTTGGCAACCGGCATCTCCTGTTTGGTGACTCGGGTTGGGCAACCAACATGTCCTTTCATGGTTTTAGGGTTTTTCTTTGTTGGCAGCCAGCATTTCCTTTCCAGGGCATGGGGTTTCGCTCCTTTGAGGGGTGTTGATCTTGCCGCGTAAGGGGAGCACAGTTGTGCTATTGTCACTGCTACTACCAGTACTACACTACAAAGAAGACTGCTGCAGCTGCTGCTGCTACTACTAGTGCTACTAGTACAGTACTACTGCTACTACTACTGCTACTATAACTGCTGCGGCTACTACTACTACTACTACTACTACTACTACTACTACTACTACTACTACTACTACTACTACTACTACTACTACTACTTTGAGTGGGCCTAACTTGGTGTTGACGCTGTTTTTCCGTAAAGGCCCGCACTGATCCTGACGTTGAGGAACTCGTGGAATGCATTCCAGTCGTCGTTGCTCTCATAGAGCCCCGCGGACTGGGCAAAGCCGTGCTAGGTGGGTGACAAAAACTACTACGACGACTACTACTACTACTACTACTACGACTACTACGACTACTACGACTACTACGACTACGACGACTACTACTACTACTACTACTACTACTACTACTACTACTACTACTACTACTACTACTAACTACCAGTACTGCTGCGTCTACTGTTTGGTTTATCAGAAAGTCAAGTGAAACGCCAGCCGGTACAGGAACTAGCCACAATGGAAGTAGACGATACAGCATTTTTACTACATTTACGCATATCGCCACATCAAGGTACCACTTGGTGACTGGTGCTTATGCAGCTGTGGCAGCATAGGAACCGCGGCCATACTCCCACATAGTTAAGCATCAATCAGAAGCAGTAGCAGGAGGCGCAGCACAGAAGCAGCAGCAACAGCAGATTGCGCGGCAGCAGGTTGTGGTTGTGGTTGCGGTTGTGGTGGTTGTGGTTGTTGGCAGCGGCGGCATCTGCTTCTTCTCCTCTCCCGCTGTTGCTTACACTCCTGCTCCTATCCTCCTGCCATCTGTTGCTACTGCTCATGCCTTTGCTTTTGCTCTTTATTACAGCTGCAGAAGGTGTTCTGACACGCAGGTAATCACTTAGTGAGTTTGTGGAACCATTGCCCAGGCCAGGAAGCTGACCTATCATCTCCTCATGAAGAATGCCGTCGCCCGTCTGTTCCGGTTGAGTAGCATGGTCTTCAGAGGGGGAGTTAGTTTGTCACCCATCTTTGGCTTGTTGCTGTTCGGCTTGGATGCAACGTTGCTGTCAGAAATGTTTCGGAGGCGAGAACCGCCTCCAAGCTGTTTTGCTCTTCGTAGGAGGCAGCGTCAGCACTGCAGCCCTCGCCGGCCTCTGCAGCATTACGCGCCGCCGCGGAAGCGGCAATGCGTCGGGAGCAGCCTGGGCTTGCGCTTGGAGGGTTGCAGAGCGAGGGGGTGGGAAGAGCACAGATGCTTCGAGAGAGTAGCCGGTTAGCCGGACACCGAGGAAGCTGGAAGCGGCCGTGAAAGAGAAGGTCGACGAGGAAAGAGCAGAGCTCAACAGAAAGAGCCCTGCAGCAAGACTTGGCTGAAGAAATGCACGGGAGGCTCGCGGTCGAGAAGGGGTGTGAGAGACGGAAGGTGAAAAGACCTCTCTGGCAACTCATTGTGTCATCTGAGGATTGCGGCAGAAGCGGCGCAGCGCCGGCGGCTCTTCGCCGAGCTACGACACTTGTTGGATACGGCAGGGCTTAAGTTCATAGCAAGATGCAAGCTCGAGCGGGCCTGCACTGCAGCAACAAGACCAACAGTGTGGTGTGAGACTTTCAGTGCATGCAAGAAGTCGGGGTTCATGTCTGTCTGTTTGTGCGTGCGTGCGTGTGTTTCCGTGCATGTGTCGGTGTCGGTGTGTGTGTGTGTGAGTGTGAGATTCATCTTACCACGAGGGTGCAGTAGCTAAAAATTCAAAGTGGTCGACGGAGTGTAGCCTGCATCTACTTTCGTCTTCTTGAAGTCGGGTTTTGAAGCAACTGGGCAGCCAGCAGACTTTGGGCCCCAGGTATGAGGTGCTCCTTCGATACCACATCATAATCAGGGCTGTTTTTGGTTTCAGTCTATCAGATCTTTGACACCTCTGACTTGATGACAGCACTGAAGCACTGTCAGACGCAGTACAGCTTCCCTGTAGTTAACGTCAGTCTCACACAGCATCATTTTGATTCCAATTTGCAGTCATTTTGACAGCGGCGGAGTCCCAGAGTTGTCCACTGCTGCATCCTTTGACGTCATACCTGATGAGTGGCACGGCAGACTTGAAGGTTTAGGCCCTCATTTAGTCCCCAGCAGAGGCTTTTGGAGGCTGGATGCAAAAAGTTTATCAGATCCGGCAGGCGAAATAAGCCCGGATGCAAAAGTCTATCAAATATCAGTGTTTGAGTCATCCTCGGACATGAATTCTCTGGCTCACTTCAGTTTGCAAACTGCATGCTTACTGCACTGTAGGTCTGCAGGGGCACACCACATCCACAGCCTCTTGTGCGGAACAAAGCTACACTGTGCATTGTAACTATGTCCAGCCTGATCAGCTGCAAGTGACACAGCATCCGGATGAGAAGGTCGGCCACTCTGGCACCTACATTGCCGGTCTTCTTGACATGCAAGCAAGCAAGCCCGACATGTACAGGAAAGTTGCGTTGCATCTAGCATGGACAGGGTGAAATCACCATGTTGAGCTTGATTGTGTATACAGGTCTGTCGTCGCATGGGCAATGGGGCATCACTCTCACATCCAGCATGACACAGCTGTGCATCACAATGTGTTGTAGAATGCAAGGGGCTGGCAGCCGATTCCGTGATTTCACACACCAGAACAGTCTTCCGTTTCCCTGACAGTTGGCAGTCACCGGTCGACCAACTTGCAAGTGTGTCAATCTCTGCGTGAGTGTGTGTGTGTGTGTGTGTGTGTGTTGCGATAAAGATTTGGAGTGTCTGTGCCTCGAGGACAGATTCGACCTGCTCCTACACCTGTTCAGCATCCGCGTGCAGCTGTGAGGCAGTGAAGTTTGAAGTGGCGCTCTCGCCGGCCCAGTCGGCTCTGTAGCAGTCAAGATACCCCATGAAATCGCACAGTGCCTGCCTTCCACTGCGCGAGGATGCAGTTTCGAACGCAGTCGGCGAGCAAGCTCGGCGCAAGCCCGGCTTTTATGTCGCTTGGACTGCAGAGACATGAGAAACAGCGAGGGCAACCGCCAATGCACAGTGTCTGCGGCGTGCGGTGTCTGAAGAATTTCTGCCAGGATGGGCCTTGCGCCGAATGAGCTCGCAAGCGCGACTTGTCTCACACGTCAGCATTGCTAGCCCTGTACTGGCTTTCGCCTCCGTCTTGTAGCCAGGGAATTTCAGGAAATGAAGGGCATAAGCATCGAGGCCCACATGGGACGACCACAGTCAGCCGACCTCCGTCAGCTTTTAGACACACGGAGTCCGCTGCTTGCATGCAATGCTTCCGTGTGTAGGTATCTTTCAAAGCTAATCTAAGCGCCCCCAAGGGGCAGTTACCGTTTGCATCCGCTGGCCGCACGAAGGGCGGCCACCATGATTCGCTTCCGTGGACGCCAGGATCCTGCTTCTAGCGCTTGAGGAGCTGGTGGAGAAAGAGCTGCTCCCTGATTGCTTTCGCTACAGTTAACATGAAGGGTCCAGTAGGTTGGAACAGTTGTGTTGCGGATGACCAAATTGCTACTAGCATCCATGGCGACCAGATGCAGAACGACTCACAATTCATGAGACCGCCGCTGATATGTGCCACTGACAGTTTGGGAGTATTTGGACACTGCTGGGTCTGATTGTGTATTTGGACAATGCTGGGTCTGATTGGCGGCCTGCCCTGCTATCAGCCACAATCCACAGTGTCTCTATGAACTCGACTTGCATCCCGGAAGCCCGCAGTGCCGATATCAAGTCATCTCAGGACTGGCTTCATCCAGTCGAGTTCCGAATGCTGAGATGCGAGAAGACAAAAGCCCTGTGGCTCTGGACCTGTCGACTTGCACATATGCCTATGTCTGTGTAAGCCGGGAGGCAGGCCGCTCAGCACTTTTCGGTAGGAAAGATTGGAGTAGAGCTCTTTATGCTGGTTCGGATGCAGGTGGTCTACTGCAGTCTTTAGAGCATGCCTCCTTCTCCCGCTGGCCGATAGTTTGCACCAAATGGGCCTGCAGGTCCGCAGCAGTTTTGGGAGTTTGAATGTGCTTTTGAATCAGCGCCCTGTGTGTCGCTTGGACGCCCGAGCCCAAGAACAGGTCTCTCATTGCACAGAAGGCAGAGTTTGCTGATTGCTGGCTGAGCTGTAGACATGTGTTTTTCCCTCATCTCGGGCTCTGCCGTGCATTTCCCTGCAGGCCATGGCGCCCGCTGCTGGCCTGCGAGCCTTCTGGGATTGGGATGATCTCCCGGGTGTCCCAGGCGAAGCCGTGGAACGAAACGCCAGCACAGCCCACACATAGACGTCTAGAGTCTAGAGTCCAGAGTCTGGCTACTGTTGTCTTTCCGGACGCCGCGATCAGTTGGTTTGTGTTGGTTTCTGTTGCTCATGGAGACTTTGCCATAGAAGCCACAACTAACGACAGCTTTCGGCTCAGCGTTCCAGTTCCGATCCCAACAGTGCCTCGGAGCGTTAGAAGCCGCGAGAAGCCATGGATGTCATGCTGGAAGGGAAGGATGATGCCAAGGGCAGCAAGGCCGGGCTCCGCCGGAACTCTTCGCCGACTTTGATCTTTTACATATTATATACTTTTTTTACATACTATATGTTTTGTATTACCTATTACATATTAAGTACTCTTCTCGTTTCTTCTTTGGGGCCCTGCAGTGCTCCGCAGGTCCACATCCGAATGCAGCAGCGAAACGGCCGAAAGTCCTGGACAACGGTCGCGGGCTTTCCGGACCAGGCGAGCCTGCCAGTGCTGCTAGTGAACCAGTGTTCCAGTTTTTTCTTCAAGATCCCCGCTGAGACTTCCCTGCCCCTGGCTCCAGGTTCGCCTTCCAAAATCCGGCCCTCTGGTTGCACTGTGGCACTGGCACTGGCTCAAGGACTCAAGGGGCTTTTCTCGGCGTTTCTGGGCATGTGACCGCTAAAAACCACTGCACAACACCGCTTGATGGGTGCTTCTCAAATGTCAACAAGAAAGCGGTGTTTGAGGCAAGGTCCTGCAAGTTGACTTCGAGAAGATCCTGCGAGCGCTGAAAAAGTAACTTGGCCGACGTTGGGGACTTCGTTTGTTTTGCAACTGCCTTGGTGCAGATGCTTTCGGCCCCGGGTGTCTCAGGACCTTCAAGACCAACGGAGTCCTGATCAAGGACCCAGACCATGGCAGTGTCATGCAGCTCCAGGGCGACATCCGAAAGGAGGCTGGAGGATGGCAGTCTGATGACAGTCTTATGCTGTCTTCACCAGAAGCTGCATGCGTGGACCATGTGTATGGTGCCTGGCAGGTGGCAGAATTCCTGATTGAGGTGACCGCCATCATCACGAAGGACCAGGTGGACGCTCGGAGTGTGTAGGGCTGGAGGCTGAATGGTGCCAAACTCTAAGGTGATGATCCACGGATCTTGAGCGAACAGATTGCCGCTGATTGAAGCCGTGCAGCTGGTAGCGCGTGCCAGTGTTTCCCAGATGTAAGACATGGCGTTCAGACTTGGGCAAAGTCCAGAAACATTGAGTTGCAGCGCCACTGCTTCATTCCGGTGAGAGGCGGACGGTCTGTACTGCGACAGGCACACACAGTCTGCCTCTTCGCAGCTGTTTTTGAAGGCTGCCCGGAAGTAGGCCCAGCCCGGCATCGACACGCTCAGCCATGTCGCAGATTGCCCTTTGCCTCGCAGCCGGAGCCGTCGCGCTCCTGGCTCGCTTCAGCCCTGCAGCCTTTGCTCCAGCAGGCTTCCAGGTGCAATCTGGGCTGCAGCAGCCGGCGCATGGTGCAGGGCTGAGCGCCAGCACTGATGCCCCTCGATCCTTCGGCACGCTGGCTGGCATGGCCGCTGCTGGCATGGCCATTGGTGCAGCCGCAGGAGCTGCCGGCCGATGGCAAAAGGGTGCCAGCCTGTTGGCTCGGCGTTCCCATGCTGTGAAGATCTACGACACCTGCATTGGCTGCACTCTGTGCGTCCGTGCGTGCCCCACAGATGTGCTGGAGATGGTCCCGGCCACTATCAACGCAGCCAAGCAGGTGGCTTCGTCCCCGCGAGTGGAGGACTGCGTGGGTTGCAAGCGCTGCGAGACGGCCTGCCCTACCGACTTCCTGAGCATCCGCGTGTACCTGCAGGACCGATAGCCTAATGTGTTTCTGCATGAATGCGCCTGAGTAATGAATCAACTCGAGTCCCAGGTCTCCTTCGCATGTGAGCTCATGTGCTCCCTCATGCCCACGCCCATGCCCACGCCCATACCCAGGACAACGAGGAGACGCAGTACAGCTTGGGCTTGGACTTGGTGGACTGGTCCTGAGAAGCGAGGGTTACTTTCGATGTCTCTGGTAGCCATATTTCTGGGAGCGTGTGATGGGGGACTTGCAGAACACATCGTAGACCCCCTTGACGACTGGTCTCCCTCTGAGCCCCTGTCCGCACTTCCAGTTAAGAGGTAACAATTCCGGGCATGCCGAGGACAGAAAGTTACCGTGTTGTAGATGGCTTCAGCTGCACCACCCAACGTAGCGGACAGAGAGAGTCTTCTTCGTCTCTTTTGCTTTTGCGTATTGAGCACTACATCTGAGACTCTGCTTTTGCATGTGCATCGAACTTCGGCAGCTGTTTTTGAAGGCTGCCCGGAAGTAGGCCCAGCCCGGCATCGATACGCTCAGCCATGTCGCAGATTGCCCTTTGCCTCGCAGCCGGAGCCGTCGCGCTCCTGGCTCGCTTCAGCCCTGCAGCCTTTGCTCCAGCAGGCTTCCAGGTGCAATCTGGGCTGCAGCAGCCGGCGCATGGTGCAGGGCTGAGCGCCAGCACTGATGCCCCTCGATCCTTCGGCACGCTGGCTGGCATTGCCGCTGCTGGCATGGCCATTGGTGCAGCCGCAGGAGCTGCCGGCCGATGCCAAAAGGGTGCCAGCCTGTTGGCTCGGCGTTCCCATGCTGTGAAGATCTACGACACCTGCATTGGCTGCACTCTGTGCGTCCGTGCGTGCCCCACAGATGTGCTGGAGATGGTCCCGGCCACTATCAACGCAGCCAAGCAGGTGGCTTCGTCCCCGCGAGTGGAGGACTGCGTGGGTTGCAAGCGCTGCGAGACGGCCTGCCCTACCGACTTCCTGAGCATCCGCGTGTACCTGCAGGACCGATAGCCTAATGTGTTTCTGCATGAATGCGCCTGAGTAATGAATCAACTCGAGTCCCAGGTCTCCTTCGCATGTGAGCTCATGTGCTCCCTCATGCCCACGCCCATGCCCACGCCCATACCCAGGACAACGAGGAGACGCAGTACAGCTTGGGCTTGGACTTGGTGGATTGGTCCTGAGAAGCGAGGGTTACTTTGAGCTTGAGAAGGTCCAGCCACCAGTTGTACAGGTTGGCGGGACTTGATTCCGCGGTAGCACTTGCCTTTATTGAGCATGCGACTCAAGCAGCACAGCTAGGATTAGAGTGTTCTTTGCTCCTCCGTGCTTGATTTTGTTCACCCGGATCCTGTTCGATCCAGACCAGCCGAAGCGAGGAACATGCGAGTGTGAATCTGGCAAACAAAGATGGTTGTTGACATTCGCGGTATTGCAACTGACGAAGGTGGGCACTAGGTCCACCTACTACAGTATCATCGCCTCGGGCATTCGCCGGGCTTGTTGTGCAGCACTCGTGTCCTCGACTCTCGTTATGCATGTCGCCGCTGTTTTGAAGGCTGCCCGGAAGTAGGCCCAGCCCGGCATCGATACGCTCAGCCATGTCGCAGATTGCCCTTTGCCTCGCAGCCGGAGCCGTCGCGCTCCTGGCTCGCTTCAGCCCTGCAGCCTTTGCTCCAGCAGGCTTCCAGGTGCAATCTGGGCTGCAGCAGCCGGCGCATGGTGCAGGGCTGAGCGCCAGCACTGATTCCCCTCGATCCCTCGGCACGCTGGCTGGCATGGCCGCTGCTGGCATGGCCATTGGTGCAGCCGCAGGAGCTGCCGGCCGATGCCAAAAGGGTGCCAGCCTGTTGTCTCGGCGTTCCCATGCTGTGAAGATCTACGACACCTGCATTGGCTGCACTCTGTGCGTCCGTGCGTGCCCCACAGATGTGCTGGAGATGGTCCCGGCCACTATCAACGCAGCCAAGCAGGTGGCTTCGTCCCCGCGAGTGGAGGACTGCGTGGGTTGCAAGCGCTGCGAGACGGCCTGCCCTACCGACTTCCTGAGCATCCGCGTGTACCTGCAGGACCGATAGCCTAATGTGTTTCTGCATGAATGCGCCTGAGTAATTAATCAACTTGAGTCCCAGGTCTCCGTCGCATGTGAGCCCATGTGCTCCCTCATGCCCACGCCCATGCCCACGCCCATACCCAGGACAACGAGGAGACGCAGTACAGCTTGGGCTTGGACTTGGTGGATTGGTCCTGAGCGGCCCCGATGTAGAGGTTTTTACAAGTCATCCGCGAGGCTGCGTGTAGTTCAGCAGCGGTCACAGACACCGCTAGTTCATCCGACACATGCCGAGCACATGGGCGGAAAAGCGTATGCTGACGTTTTTCCGTCGTCCATCTGCAGTATGTCCGGAAGTTTGGAAGGGAGCTCAGGCCCTGTCGACCTCAAAAATGAATTGACTGGCTGCTGATGTTTCAGGCGCATACACGCCAAAGCACCGCGAGTTGCGAGAGACTTGTGCGAGGCCCTTATTCTGCTTTTCATGAGGTGTGGGGATGCACTGATGCACTCGGGACCGGCCCATATCTGTCAGAGCCGACAGAGGGTGCCTGTCTTGTGGTGAGACGTCCGTTTCCCGCATTAGGCTTGTGGTGCCGTAAAGCAGGTTTGTGGACAACGACATGTTGCCCTACGTAGATGCGCCGGGGTCTGCACTGGATGGGTCAACATTCGGCCTTACGCTGTTGCCTTGGTTTCGTGAATGGCTAAGGACTGGGAGGAGGCCGGAGGCTTTCCGAAAGATCTCCATCGACGTGCGTACCAGGTGCGAGGAATGCGCGCCAGAACGGCGAGCTCCGGGTTTCTCATAGAGCCGTATCGTGAAGTCTGCACGACGTCAATCGTCAAAGAAAGAATGAAACTCTCTATACTATATCCAATCTGATGCAGATGGGGCGGACCGGCTCTAGCATGACAGGCTGGTGTTTATGGAGCTTTCTGGCCCGAGAAGTGCCCGCCTGCTCCGTACAGGACTGATTAGTAAGTTGTTGCTGAATAGTCCCGATGGAATGTCGCTTCTTGGAGCTGCAGCTGTCGGAAGATCGGCAAGAAGTCACGTCTAAGCTCGGAGGTACGGCGGTACGTTTCCAACTGCTGAGGAGGCAGACATGCAACTTGGCCAGAAGTGTCGTTTCGTTGCACCACGACGTCGTGTTTCTTCAGGGGGTGTGGCATAGATACAGCCGTGACCGTTGCCTGAACCGTCGACCTAGTTTACGATCTGCAGAGGGGCTTCGGTCACTGGATGTTTGGTGCCTTTGGCCGAGGTTTCATTACTTCATCTTCTACGACGAATTAGCGCGCCCGTGCGCCAGTGGTGCTAAGCCCAGATCGCCGTAGTTGCCGAAGTTGGTGCTTCTCTGCGTGGGAGGAATCAAGTTCGGGTGCGTAGCCTGCTCGAAGTCGATGCCAAACTGAGAAGGAGAGCAGGGCAGGGCAGCCAGGGCCAGCTTTGGGACTCCGAACTTGGGACCTTTGAATGTAAGATCAGTCTCTTCATCCCCAAGGCAGAGTGTGACACCGCGAAGAGAGTGTGCCTTTAAGGAAGACTTTTCTAGTTCCATGAGACTCCATGTCAGGCCTTTACGGCTCCCTGATGACGCACAGCATCTCGCTGCCACCGCTGCTGGAGCTCGGGTTGTTGTGTGCCTGTGCAGAGAACAGCCTGCTTAGTGACCAAGCAGAGCAGGAGCTCGGCTCCGAGAAGCAGAAGGAGGTGGGAATGTGAGCAGCAGTGGCACTTCTTCAGCGTTGAGTTTGCTGGCGTGCAGACGCCTTCCCCCTAGCAGGCCCCGACCAAAGATCCCTGGCCAGGCTGTCGCCAGCTGCTTTGCCCAAGTTCAGCTGTGGTCTCACGCCGGAGGGAGGTGGTTGCGAAGCTAAGCATGGGCCCACCGTTCTGGAAGGCCCCTTCCTGCAAGCATCATTGCCAAGGTTTGGGATTCCGTTGCCGCGAGCTGTTCAGTGCAGGAAGCCTTAGGAGAATGAGGTGTTTCCTGTAGGCTTCAGGATTTGGTTAGCGACTTCCGAAATTCACTCTACGCCGCTGCAGTGTGTGCACAATTGGCCAGGCAAAGCAAGGCCATGAATCATCCTCAAGAACCTCACCCGAAACCGCCGATGCATGTGCAGCTAAATACGTCAAAAACTATTGGCGCGTGCTAACGCCAACCCTCGGTGTCACGGCGGCCTTTCCAACTCTGCGAGTGCTTTGTGCCATGCCCCGTCTGAGGACAAATCATCTCTGGTGAGAGCCCGGGTCGCATTGCGAATGCAGTTGGGTTCTGTGTGGGGCTTCTCCAAGCGGCACTCACGTGCGGTTGGCTGTTTCTGCAATGCACGGGGACCTGGATGCGCCATTCCAGGAAGACCTGCTGCCTGGCCGTCACGGAACCGGGAGGTGGCTCCGACGTGGCCAATGTACAGACTACAGCAGTGCCCTGGTGGAAACCCGGTTTGCCGCTTCAGAAGCTGAGTGTACAAGATCTGTTGCGCGGAATATCGGCAAAGCAGGTCCTGGACGCCAGCGGAACGTACTATGCGACTCAGCTAAACATGTGGTGCTGAGCTCGGGATTGACCATCAATCCTTACTGGTGCATCACGTTGCCCAGCTTTCTGGAAACTCGCATTTAGCGCAGTCTTAGTTCCACGTGCCACCCTACTCTCTGCAAGGTGGTCAACGGCCAAAAGACTTTCATCTCAGGGGGGATGCATGCCGACTACTTCACCACAGGGGTCCGCACCAGTGGCAAAGCCGGCAGCCAGGCGCCTTGGTACCCGTGAGTTCTGGTTCTGAGCCGGCTTCGCGTGCATCGTGAGATGCTGCAGCTTGGGGCACTGAACACCCCTTCTTCAAGAGCCGACCTGGCAGGGCATCTCCGTCTTGCTGGTGCCACGGCCAAGTGCTGGTCTGAATACGACGCGCTTGAAGTTCTCCAGCCGCAAATCTAGACTTGGAGCCTGGGCGGAAGGCGAAGGTGTGGTTTTGCTAGGCCAGGATCCAAAGTGTTGGCACGCAACAGCGGGTCTGCAGCCCATTTCCGCTCATCGGCAGATTCAGATGTCTAAATCCTAGTGCGACCTTGTGACATCAAGCCAGTGCTCGTAACAGCCCGAGAATCTGCTTTGAGAGCAGGGCCTAAGTGTCCGGACGGCTGGCTTGGGGATTCCTTCTGAGCCCATGAACTCTTTGTGCAGGACGCAGGGATGGCACCTCAGCTCCACGCTGCGTGGCTGGACAAGGGGTGAGCTCCTCCGAGTTGTTGTTTTGTTCTTGGAAGTTTGGGGGCTCAAAGCTGGAGATGGAGGATATCCGCCCTCTACCCAGTCTGTTGTGCAGAGGATTGCTGCAAACACATATCCGAAAGCTTACCGAGGACATTGGTGACCTTTGACGAGGTCAAGGTGCCGGCAGAGAACTTGCTGGGGCGAGAAGGCGGGGCCGAGCGACCTGTGAGAACGTGAGAGAGGTCGGGATAGCAATGTCCACATGAGTTGAGTATGATACAATGATACACTTGTTCGCCCGGTAGCCGTTACGGTTTGGGTTGGCCGGCTAAGTCTACAAGATTTGACTTGGGACCTTGCTAGGTTTGTGATGGCGATCTCTGCAGGTGATGGTTTTCTGGCAATCATGCGGAACTTCAACAATGAGAGGACCGGGGACCAGACCGTTCGTGACTCCCTTAGCGGCGCCTTGAGTGCCGGAGTCTGAGAGCAGGCTGGCTCTGGCGATCATCGCAAACCGCCAGGCGACTGCAGCGAATTTGGCAGTGCCATCAGTGGGCCTGCTGTTCTCTTTGCGATTGTGAAGGTTGCGTGCGTGCACACGAGAGAGGGTTCTAGCGTTCAGGGAAAACAGACAGGTCTGCCGTGCGGAGAGCGCGCAAAAACGTTGACCCCCTTGTCGGCGCGCTTCATTGTGTGTGTGTGCGTGCGTGCTGACGTCCTGTGATTCCACAAGATACGTTGGAAACCGTTTCCCTGAGAGCCAGATTGTATATTCCAATACATTGACAGTCTTCCCGAACCCGGCCAGTTTGGGCAAGCGCCGGCTCCCAAATCCCGTCAGTACTTTGCGGAAATGGCATGGTGGCCCTGCTCCTGAAGAGCTGTTTGGTGCGTTTGGGATCTGCACTGGCTGGCTTGGGCATTCTTCGAAAAAACGTGAGCGGATTGGGCCACGCCATGGGGGTCCTGTCCAGGCCCGGGTCTGCCTGGAAGAGACGGCGACGGCCCCAAAGGAAGCTTTCAGCTTTCGGTGAAACCCTACTGTGACTAGGAGCACTTCTCCGGGTTCGCTTCTATGTTGCATAGCTTGAGTCGACAGGATGCATGCAGGGCCGAAAGGCGGCCATGACGTTTCGTCAAAATCTGGGCCTATAGGGTTGCGAAGTGCCACAAGGTGGACCGAGACTCTGAGGGTACGTGACTTAGCTAAGGTCAGATACGCACAGGACTCTTGGCAGAAATTTATTGATGTCTTTCCCAGTTAGCCCTGACGTTGCAAGCAGCTCGAGAATGTTCCATGTCCTTAACAAGTCATTGTCTCACGCCATGCCGCCCACAGAACCTAGGAATAAGGTGTAACCTTGTGTATTCCCATCCCGTTACAAATCGCACAACGGCTGAAGTTGCACGATGGTGCCTTCTGTTTGTCAGATCCGTTGCGCGTGAGCCGTTGAGGTGCGCAAGACCTTCGGCAAGCCGCTTTCGACGCATCAGGCGTCAAGATTCAGGGTCGCATGCCCTGCATGCGTCTTGAGGGCAAGAAAACTGTCCAGGTCATCCGCCACAAGCTCATGGAATGTGGTCGCCGGGTGCTTGGCTGGATTGGGTGGATGCTAATTGGGCAGCTGGTTTGCGGAGTCAGGATTCCAGATATTCCAGGGTTTTTGATTTTGGCTTGTGCGCGAACAGCAGATGTGGATGCCCGCTGCTGGGGCCTCCTCCTCCTCCTCCTCCTCCTCCTCCTCCTCCTCCTCCTCCTCCTCCTCATTAAATGATGTCCCCAACGAAAAGCATCGTTCCTGCCTTCACGACATTGCACGACTGCCTGCCCGGAATCGACAAGCTTCATCAGCCTGCAAAGGCCACATTATGGCCACCAACGGCATGATCCTTTCCATCTGTGCCCCTTGGTCGTTACGCGGTCGAGGGCTGGAGGTTTCGGCGCCAGCAGGGGTGTGGCCGCGCTTGGAGTCCAAGAGCCAAGGGTTGTTTGATGTTGTTTGCTTGTTGCCGTTGTTTTAGCGCCGGCATCTCGCGGAAATCCCACAAGGCGCAGAAAGCCCGGCCTGCAGATTCCTCGGAGCAGCTTGCAGGCGCCATCGCCTTGGCAAAGGCGCCTTTCTTCCGTCGAAAGGGGGTCTTGCAGCGTGCTGTGCATTGACTCGGGGGACCACTATTGCTATTCCAGGGGGATTTTGTCTCTGGCCTTTCGGGGTGTTTCTTTGCCAGGAGCTGCTCTTCACCACAGCTAACATCAGGGGTCAGTCTTTTCTGGTCTCAGTCGTTTCCTAGAGCTTGAACCGTCCCGCGGTTGGCAAGTGTTGGCTGCTTCCTCTAGTTTCCTGTATTTTGTTGTTTTCATCGTTTCGATGTACGGGTAGCGAAGTGTTTCTCACACTTCGCGGCGACATTGTCGTCAGGCTCACAGTTCGTTGCCGTGTTTACATGTTTCCATAAGTTCTACTGTTGCACTTCTCAATTGTACTGTTCCCATGACATGGGAATGGCTTCAGGGTTGCCAGAGGCTATCGTTTGAATATTTGCTTCGACCGTCGGAGGTTCAGGCGACGAAGAGCTTCGAGTTCGTGGCCCGTGAATGCTCGCAGGCGGAACTCTGAGGGCAGCTGATGTATCTCTATCTGCAGATGAATGTGCATGTGTACGTGTATGTGCATGTGTAAGTATGTGTAAAGACAGAGATGCCGACAGACGCGCGCCGCCTGACAACGCGATCTATCGATCCTTTCTCCGATCATCCACGCATCAGTTCATGTGCTCAGAAGTTTCATTAGTTTCATTTGCTCATTCATTCCTTCATTCTGTACTTCCCTTTTGATTCAGCTGCTTCCTTCCTCTTCCTTCAAGCAGTATCCAGCATTGCCGGTGTTGCTAGCGGTTTTGTTGCGCTGTTGGTCCTCCGTGAGGGTGGTATGCGATAGCTAGTACAATTTTTTGGTCTCATGTTGTTCCGATACTGTGTTGACTTCAAGGCCTGTCATGCCTCCGTTTCACCCTGTCAAGTATCAGCAGACATGATCTCCGCTGGGCTGCTAGCTTTTCCTCAGCTTCGCTCGCAGAACCTTTTGTATCAGATGTCTCTCATCTGGTCAGGTCTTCGGAGGCAAGTCTTACCTTCGGCGCCTCGGCACGCTTCGGCCAAGCTGAAAAGCTTTTTCGCCGCTTTCGTTCATAGGGCCGCCCAGGGGACCTTTTTGGGGCCCAGGGGCCCCGGGAAGAGGGCCCAGGGCCGCATAAGGTCTGGGCCTGGCCGCATCGTGGAGCGGGCCTACCGGGAGGCTCGGCCAGGGCCAAGAAGCCACAGCCTGGGGCCTCCGTTCTGTGGCTTTTTGATTTTGAGGGTTGCATGGTGACACGCCCCATCCAAAAGGATCATTTCGAATCGATTTAGCTGTCTCCAGGTGATATCAAAGCCCAACACCAAGCCCCGGATCCATTCTTCGGGAATTTACTGCCAGTCGCAAGAGGGGCAGCGAGCCAAACGGTCTGGTTTCAAAAGCGGTGAGCCAAGTCTGCGGTTGATCCGCATTGGGGTGACAACGTCTTCTGTAGCCTGCCTTGTAAGGCCTGGAAGTCGATTCCCGCCGGGATCGGAACCTGTTTGGAGGTACGCGTCCTCGCGATGGGAGGCGGCTCTGAGGACCCTCTGGCAAAGAATTCTCAAAGTGCAAAGCCTTCGAAAAGCAAGCAGAGCGGCAGAGGCGAGCAAACACCTAGAACCAAAGACTGACCAGCGTGGACCGAATGCAACAGACTTTTGGCAAATTTCGAGAAGCAGGACAGCTTTGTGAGAGCTGGCTATTTTTATGCAATGAGAGCAGGAGATCATGCTCGACCTCGCCTCGCGCCAAGCCAGGCCACTGTGCAGCATTGGGGTGCTCATCCAATTCTTCCCAAAGGTGGACATGCCCCATCACCCACATCCCCTGCATGTAACTTTTTTTTTCTGGATCGCTGGGGCAGGGGTGTTGTGTTGTGACAGCAGCCTTATGCCGGGAATCAATGCGGAGAACAGATGTCACCCTGCAGACCATAGACCATGATCCAAGGCTTTGACGGCATCTACTTCCCTGGTGACCTGTGGACGTGCCGCGGCCC
This sequence comes from Symbiodinium sp. CCMP2592, assembly GCA_905221615.1. Lineage (NCBI taxonomy): Eukaryota > Dinophyceae > Suessiales > Symbiodiniaceae > Symbiodinium > Symbiodinium sp. CCMP2592. Next base: position 1,599,201 of record CAJNDT010001668.1, on the reverse strand, counting down.
TGGGTGACTCTGAGAGTGGGCGGCCGTTGGATACTGCCACCATTCAGTAGCAGTTGAATAAGATGTCCTCATAGATATATCAGGACCGTAACAGGGGCCTCTTATTCTGCTACTGTGTGGGGGCAGTACCCGAGGCGGCCTGTTCTTTGCAGGAACCCGATGGTGCTCCTTCGAGACAGCATGGACACTTGCGGGGTCCCCCCACACGCCACATAGCTGAGCTTCTTGCAGATGAAGCTGAGGATTGTCCAAAGTCCGCGAAGTCGCACGTGGAGTTTGAACATGCTTCCCCTACTGCCACGCATGGACATGGTCTTGCATCACTGCAACATACTGCAGCACTGTTGCTCCACATTCCCTGTTTTTCTGGAAGCAGTTCGTGCCACAGCGCGGGCCAGATTCCGCTCAGGTCTGCGCTGACAGCTGCTTGCAGCACTTGTGGCGAAGCGTGGAGTCAGGTGCAGGCAAAACTTCCCAGGGGAGCTCGTCGCTTAGCCATTTTAACGAGACGCCTTTGGCTTGGGAAGGCGGCCTTGAGTAAGGGACGCGCCGCGCAGTTTCTGTTGGATGCCAGAGTGGGGCCAGAGAAGCCCCATTGCACGCGCGGCTGCACGAGTGCCTTACAGTGACACCCCGCAGACCTCCCTTGGAGCAGTTGGGCGTCAAGAAAAGGCCGCGGCCAGCCCAAGGCCAACGTGTTAGTATGACAGCGAGGGGTTGTGAATGATGTCTCGACAGACCCATCAGTTTCAGATGCAGAGAATGCAACGACTGATTTTTTTTGGCTTTCGGCTTTGCGAGTTTTCATCCGGCGCAGAGATGTCGCAGAACTGTAGCTGGCGGTCTTGAATCTGCTCAGGGACTCCAGGCTCGTACCACTGTTCCTGCGATGTTCTGAGAACCCAGCTGAAACATATTCCAGGCCTGACGGCCCCGTGCAGAGTCCCACCACCACCAGCTGCAGCTTTGCGACTTGACGCTAGTAGCTAGTACTCTCGCGACAACCACCAGAGCCAGGCCGGAAGATGAAGGTGAACTCCCGCAGCGCAGTCTACAGTGCTCTATATACTTCCGGCAGCGTCACTGCCAACCCGACTCACTAACAAACAGTAGCCATGCCATCTAATGGCGGCCAACTAGCTGCACGGCCATATCTTGATGTCATCCGTGAGACTATGTTCTTGCCTTGTGCCCTGCCCAGTTCCGTTCCGTTGCCACAGACACGCAAAGCAAACATCCTTGTGGCTTGTGCTCAATCTTCAGCAAAGGCATATTTGCCGCATGATAGCAGATGCAAGCAAGGAGCTGGCTGCTGCAATGTTTCTTCACGTGAAGCAAGTAAATACATATGGGTGGTTGTCAAAATCATGGTTCCTTTTTGGGTCCCTATTATAATACGGCACCTATTATTTAGGGTACCTGAAAAGGGACCATATTTGTGTTAACCACCCCTTTGAAAACGAATCGGCAGGGCCTAGAGTCTCCGACAGCCAGGCACGCAGAAATGCTGGTACAAGTATCAATGTGCTTCTGTGTGCCATGGTCGCTGTGGCCGTTTCCTTGCTGAGCGGTGTGCTTCTGCTGCATCGGAGCAGATGGGGCCTTGGAGCCTGGGGCCCTCGGAAATGTCGGAAACTAAAGGCACCACGACGACGACAAGAAAACGAGCGACTCGAAAGCTAAAGGCCTATTGCAACTGTGGCGTGAGCACTCTAGGAGCGCCTTTTCGCAGTCGTGTGCTGCTGTAGACACCCCGAAAGCTGAAAGTTAAAGTCCAACGCTAGGCAGACAATTGGCCCAAGCAGTAGGGCGGCTGCCTTACATCTGTAGTGTTGTGTTAAGCTACAGTTACAGTGGGGGCTCAGGCACAAGGCGGGCGAATTGAGTACAGCAAGGGGAAAGCGCAGGGTAGCGAGCAAGCCCCAAGGCATGTCTGACGGTGGAGCTAGCCACCCCAGTTGTGGCGCGGCTGCGTGAAGAGGCCATGGGTATCCAGGAATCAGACATTCGAACTTTGTGTTGGTGTAGTACGTTGTAGTACCATGTAGTAGCTCATCATGCCATGGCCAAGCTCACGGCCTTGACGAGGTCGCCAAGGAGCTGGATGTCCTGGCATGCCAGATCCGCCTGACTCGAGCAGGGCCGCTTTGACGTGGGTTCTCAGGTTGTTATGGAGAATGTGAAAGCCAACGAATCCTCACGGACTTGGCACCTGTGCGAAAGAACGTTGCAAAGCTTGTGATCGGAAATCGAGAAACTTCTTAGCAGTTCCTCGCACAGGGCCGAGCTTGCTGACGATTCAACTCTGGCAGCCGAAGGCACTTCAGGGGTTCCAGTGGGCCTGGCATAAGGCATTGTACATAGACATAGGGCGGTTGGAGTGGTGGAGGCAACGGGACGCAGAAGGTTTGTGCAAGAGTTCATCTGCGCTCCAGGTGACAAGGAGGCTGCTGATGTGGAGGTCACGCAGCGTTCGGCAATTCTCCCGTGTGAACTTGCATGCTGATGCTGGTGGTCGCACATCAGAGCTCACAAGTGTAATGCCTTTCCTCTAATGTCAGCGACGACTTCCTTATCGTTCGAAGGCTATGGTGGTGCCGATTCTTGACTTCCCGTGCCACGAATCTCTGGCAGCAGCTTTCATGAGCATGGCTGAGGTCCTTTGCAGCGGGGCCTACTTCTGACGGAAAGTTCGAGCTAGCACTTTGTCTTGAGCGACGAAAGACCAGACCATTATGGGCCACCCAGGGTCCTGAATACCTTGCCGCCTGTAGTTCGTGCAACATCACAAGCTGTTGAACCGTTGAACGTGTTTATGAAGTTAAGGGGCGCCTCCGGCCTGTCCAGTCTGAGATGTGCACCAAGGATCGATACCCCGGAGCCGAAAGATATGTGGCCTGCTCTGATGTCACTCACCGCTTTGGAACAGGGTGCTTGAACGAACACAGATGTAGCGCCACGCGAGGCGAGTCAGCTGAGCATCGAAACCCGTAGTCTGAACCCTGGGTTCTTGCAAACATGTGTTGGAGCTTCCCATCTCATCGAGGCTTCTGCCGTCCCGACTTTCCCGTGTCGCGAAGATGAGCGATGCCTGCCCGAAGCTGACCTCAGATGGTAAGTTTCGGGGCCTCCAGCTGTTCAGGGTCAGGTCATCTTGTGCCCGCAGTAGCTACACGTCTGCCTTCAGATCTAGGTATTCCGTCGGGAGTAATGTGCCCGGAAATCCCCGCACGGCAGCCGTGTCGCTTCGCAGCTCTCCGGGCCTAGCTGTGGGCCCGGCGGCCACAGGGGCCGAGGCGCCTCGGCCAAGTCAGGACCCGACGCTCAGATGCTTGCAGGGGTTTTGCAGTCCGTGGGCCACGGCTCAGGGCTGTGAAGAGCTTCGGCCCAGCTTTCTGCTAAAGCCAGAGGTGGCCAATGGCTCCTGTGATCGAGTCAGCCGGCGTGCGCCTGCTGATTGTTCTGCGGCTCGGCGATATTGGCGGAGAAGGAAGAAGCGGCTCCCCAAAAAAGCTGATGTAGCATTGCGCCTTTCGGACCTTAATTCAAACAAGTGTAAACAAATGCTCCCGGACCCAGGTGTGTGGTGGTCTGCACCGTGCTGCTGAGCAACCAATACCTGGACCGGGATTCGGGTTCAGGCTCTCACACAAAGCCCAACAAGAAGCACTCTCGCCGGGCTTGTTCTGTGTCCTGCTTGGCTCGCGGGAGCGGTAGCTGAGCGGTCGGCTGAGCTTGTCGCGCAAAGCCATGTATGTGATTGGGGTCAACTGAAACCCTCGGTTCACAACCTTGCCGAGTTTGCCCTTCCTGCTCATGGGCCATCGTCTTTGTTTGCAAGCCAAGACAGCAGCCGGCCATGCATGCGAGGAAGAGCTGCTGCCACAGGTAAAGGTCTCCGAGCTTTGGCCAAACTACATTGGTTTGGACTCTGATTTGGGCAGAATGGAGCATGCTCAGCCCACCTGAAGTGCTTAAACTCTTCACAGGGAAAGACTTAAGAATACACCTCAAGCAAACCCGCAGCAGAGTCGGGCCCAGGCGGAAGTCGCATGGGGCTTGGTCTCTAAAGGCGCCTTGGCTTTCCCACTGTGGTACCTTAAATGTTGTTGCTTCCCTGCAACTGTGCACTTCTTTGCCGGCGCTGATCGGGGAACTAGCTGTTTGCCTCTGAGGATATGGATTGCTCTACGTCATGGTCTTTGCGTCGTTTCATAGCCAGGCCACGGAATCCAATGACGCTCCTCATCTTCCTCCTCAATTTCGAAAAGGAAAACGCTTTGAGTTGCTTATTTGGATGCTCCTGTCACCCAAGCCTCTAGCACGCCTTTATCTCATGGATATTTGTCTGAGAGGTCGTGCCTCTTTGCGGCAAGACACTTGGCTCACGTCGGAGGTTGAGGTCACGGTGTTGAAGTTTGCTCTCCGGGTTTTCCTGGTGTCGTGGGGGCTGGATTGCACGACAGTTTGCATTTACAAAGCTTATGCGTGGAGCCCAAAAACTCCCGCATGGAACCAAGAAACCTGTTTATACAGCCGGGCTTGCAACCCCGTGCCTTTGCGAGGCATGCATTGGGGTCCAATTAAAGTACTCTACTCTATTCTACGACTACTAGCAGCAAATGCCAAGGGGCCGCGGGAGTGGAATATGGTGGGACGGAGTGGGGCTGGGTGGGGCTGAGGAGGGGTTGGGCAACCTGCCAAAGGCTTTCACCCAGTTCCTGAGTTGGATTCAAGAAGAACCTACGGTCTGCAGCGTGTGACCACTCCTTACCCAGTCAACTGTTTATGTCTTTAAAGATCCGAGCCCCTAGCGAATTGCAGTTTCGATAATTTTGGAGTTATGCATATGCTGCACAGAGAGGCCCTTGCCCAGAGAACTGCATCAAGCTAGCCCAGCTGCATCTGTGCAGCATTCGTTGAAACCCACACCAGAGATCTGCAGTGTTCTGCCAGGAAAGGAGTTTCGCCAGTGTCCGACCTTCTCTCGAGGGCGAGCAAGGTTTGCGACTGTGGTGCTGACGATCAATATCGTTCATGGTTGCTCAAGCCTCTCTTAGCTTGTGATGGATCTTTGGCCTACTGGATCAGGACTTTTCTGGCTACCGGAAGGTCCTGTACTTTCCGACTCTCGGAGCACTGGTTCTGAAATTTCCCAGGATCATAGAATCATGGCTGTGCCGCTGGAGAGCATATGATACGAGCCACATGACATGGCTTGCCTTTCTCAAGGGCTAGGCAGCCAGCCTTGTGCAATTTCGAATGCATGTCTTCCCGGCCAAGGACCCTTCTCTGGCTTGATGATAGCGACGCCATGCTTGTGGGCCTGAACGGTGTTGGCGCGGCCCTGAGTGCTGAGGGGATGCTGAGGGGCGAATCGGTGCGAGACTGATTCAGAGCAACCTCCGGGCTGACCCTAGTCTTGACAGGATGCCCGAAGGATCGAGTTCCGAAGAATTCACTTAGAATGTCTGCTTGTGCGGGAAGTTTGCCTATCAAGGCATCCTCCCCGATTTGCATCTCAGAGCAAGACTAGACGTCCCAGCCTAGCTGCCTGCGACGGCAGAAGTCGCAATGTTGCATGTTTAGATTTCAGAGGCTTCGAACTCATGGAGCTCCGGCAAGCTCGGTTTGAGTCGCGGGCTGCCACTTTCGGAGGTCTGCTGGCCGGCCTTCTTGCCATTTGCGGCGGCTTAGCAGGCGGCTCGGGGCCGCGACAGCTTGAGATAACGTGACGGCATGGTTCAAAGCTCGCCTCTTCATAGGCAGACCGCAGCACACCCCTCCCGCGCAGAAATTCCACTTACCGCATGCGTGTGTGCGTCGTCGCTGCATCCCGTGCTCGAGGCTGGCTTGGACTACTCGTCGCACGAGTCTGCCTACAGTCTCTGGCAGTCGCAGGACGCCCACTCAAGGGCTGCTGAGATGCTTCACAAACGCGGCTTCACGAGCCTTTGCACACCCCTAGTCAGTTGGGACAGGCGGTTGTCAGCAGCATTCCCCAACCTTCAAACGATTTCGCGGGCCTCCCGCACCTACTGCGGCGAAGGAGAGTTCTGGTACGTTTGGGACTACATGGTTCTCGAGGCTGGCGGTGTGCCGAGTGAGAGTGCTTACGTAGTTGCGGTCGTGGAGGCTGATGCGAGCAGTCTTTGCACTATCTGGAGACGCGATGCACTAGCCCAAGGGTCAAGCCATGTTGAAGGCCGTCCCTTGCCCATAGCACAAGCCCAAAGTCGGGAAAGTTCCGGGAGCTGAAGAACCAGGTGTTGAAGACCCGGCATAACACGCGAAGGGTACCGCTCCGGGTAGTCTCTTGCGAAGGCGGGGGCTCTGGTCCTCCTGCTTCCGACTTCTGCACCGCTGCCGGCCCTGGGTCTGACATCGACGCACCTGCGCTGCAACGAGGGGGTCCATACTTCAAGGCTAACAGTATTATTGCTACTATTCTTATTGTTACTAAGATTCTTATTACTGCTATTAGTCTTATTATAATCCCGCCGCCACCATTACTTGACCTCTGCTTCCCACACATGCAACAGTAGCAGCAATCGTCAGGATATGCCTGCATATTGCGGCAGAATTTGATTGTTGCTTGGTACATCCGACCCGCATTTGCAGGCGACCCATCTCATGTGCTGGTAGCCCATCCTGATTGAAAACAGATCCCAATTGATGCGCAGTCTTGGTGCAATATGCTCACTTGTTGGAGTCCGAATGGTAACCAAACGGTGCGCCTGTAGCAGTTGATCAATTGATGCTTGTTTCGATGAGGCCCCTGGCGTGTACAACAGCCTTGCTTTTTCGACCTGAGACAGATATTCCGGGGCTTGAACTTCTTGGAAGCATTCTTCATGGTCGTGGGATCGGAAGGTTCGAAACTGTAAGTTGATCTGCTTGTGATTATCTTCCGCAGATCGTCGACGTCTGGACTCGTTTCAAAACTGTTACGTACGAAGAATTCCTGGCATCCCACGCAATTGCATGTCGAGAGGGCCCAATATGGAAGTTGCTGCTACAGGAGGGTTCTTAAAGCGACAACGGCTCCTTTTACTGACTGATTAACTGACTGACTGAGTGACTGAATGACTGACTGACTTTGCAAGAAGAAGCAGCCGTCGTCGTCGCAGTGGCCATGGTCGGAGTCGTAGTCACAGTCGCGGCCGCAGACGCAGGGGGAGTCGCCGTCGTAGTCGAGGTGGTGGCGGTTGTGTTGGCGGTGGTGGTGGTGGTGGCAGAAACAGCGTTAGAATCAGAACACAAGCAGAAGAAGCAAAAAGGGAGTGTCAATCATTGGAATTACGCAATGTGCAGGATTAGCCAGTTGTATGACTTGTCATTGTAGCAGCAAGACACGGGTCTGCAATTGCCATTCTCTGAGACAAGGCCAGCTCCGTGTGTGGCACTGGCCTGGCAGCTTCGCAGCCGCAGTACTGGCTGAGAGTATGACATGCTTCGGAGGCCTCCCGGAGGAAAAGCCGGGCCTTCTGAACATCCGGTGCATGCAAGGTCCACAATCAGCTGCAAGGCGTGACGTAGTCGAGATGGGCTTACTACTCGTACCTCACTTTTTCACTTCGTAGAAGAACCAGCAGATCCTGCAGTCGCCCAGATTGGCCACACGAGTAGAAGCTGTCAGCTTGTCGTTGTGGGTCACCAGGTGATTCTGGAGATCCGTCACAAAGCGGAGGTGTAGAGTTGTGCTTGCAAGTTACACTCCGGTCGCCACAAGGTTTCTGGCTATTCGCCTCATGAAGCTTGGCACAGTTTGAGCATGCAGCATTGGCGTTGTGGTTTCGGTGTGTTGAGGAGGCCGTACAGTGGGTTGCCGTGATTGAGATTTCACGCTTCCTGCCCGCAGCTTCTCAGATTAATGGTGTTGCCAAGCTCAGAAGGCCACAGATGCAGAGCCTGAGTGCACCCTCTGAGAGAAAGAAAGTCCCATCCCTCGGGCCAATATCAGGCTCGGCTTCGCGAAGACGAAGTTTGGTGGGGTTGCTCGGCACAGGACGATCTCGGAGTCACTTCTTGCATGTGTGAGTGAAGCCCAAACTTCTCAGATCCCTGCGGTGTGGGGTCCATGCGCGGAGATCCGGGACGTTGTTAGTGTCGCTGTGAGTTCCGTGATGAGTCTGTGTCGACTCTCGCCCGGCAGCCGAATTGCTCGAGGCTCGCGTTTTCGAGGACAACCTGTACCTTCAGGGATTTTTCATCTGGCAGCTGCTGCCAAATCGGCTCAGCTGGCTTCCTGGCGTTGTTATGCCACACGGTTCTACGTAGATTGGGAAGTAGCCTGCCACATCTTCGGAAAGGAGGCAGTGCGTCAACAGCCACATCTGTTCAAACCATGTAGCATTCTAAATGAAGGGTCTGTTCGCAACACAGCATGACACATCCGTCAGACGAGCCACCCTCTGGATGCAACGGCAGAGAGGGAGAGAGAGTGCAAGCAAGAGCAGTAAAGTACAGTATAAATGCCTTCTAGAAAGCGAGTCGAGGCCAATTTCTTTTTGGCTTGTTGTTGTGCTTGTGCCTGTGGAGTTTCGAGCGCTAAGGGAACACTGCTCGAAAGAAACTTCGTTTGTGGCAGAATAAGCCAGATTGTTGATGTTTTCGTTGACAAGCCATATGCCATAAGAGAAGAGACAAAGCCCACAACCGATCGGCAGAGAATCGTAGTCAAACCGCGGCAGCAAGCGCCACGGCTCCTTTTAATCCCCAGCCTCACTGTCGCTGCTGCTCCTCGTCCTGCTCCGCCTGGCTTTTTTTCCGGGTCCTCCAACTTCTCCAGCTGCTGGTCCTGCTTCGCATCAGTGGCGTTCCGCCTTACCGGCTCATGCGGCCCCTGCTCCCCTTCTTAGCAACTTCGTCACTGCACCGCTGTGCAAGGTATCTGCATCACGCGCCCCTGTGGTTTCTCAGAGCCGGCTACGTCTTCATGCTCTATGTGTCACAGACTGCAGCTATGTTGGCTTTGACTGTGATCCGAAGGGAGCTCAGAGTATAGGGCTGTTGTTGTTTGCCTTTATACTCACAGCTCAAGCTGCCCGGCCGCCCAAACTCCGGAATCTAAGCATTTCCAAGAACACCTTCAGTGTGAAGCCTTGGTTTCAGAGAGAGTCGAGGCAGCTGCATGAACGTCAGGTCGAGGTGATTCTGCCGCTTTGCGCCTTCTTTGGAGGAGCGCCCCGCTACATCGCTGCCTGCGGACTGCAGCTTGGCAGCGGTGTGCGGCTTTTAGGGCCTTGGAGCCTTGGACCTTGGGTGTGTTTTGGATCTGCATGTCTCCGGGTGCAAGCATGTAGGATTTTGGCTAACCTCGCTTAAAGGGAAAGTTCAGGTGGAACGGCTGTCTCTAAACAGCCAGCAAATGCTTCAGAGCCTGGGGAATTCACACGCCAGCAGCAAGAGTTTCATGAAGGCCTAAGTTGCGATACTCAGGATCGCGCTGATGTTCGGCATCTACCTAACAGGAGCGAGATTGTGAAGAGTTTCTCGGAAACGTGCACCCAACGTCTGGGAAAAAACGAACATTTCTGGTGAATCTCCGTGCGTGGCACAGCACGCAATTGCTCACCGGGTCTGTATCACGTAGGATCCCTGCTGTCCGCTGTACGATTTGGTTGTAGGATTAGTAGTAGGTAACGTAGTGTTGTATTCCTAGTAATGCTGCTAGCTGCACCTACTGAGATCCGCCGAAGAGTCGCCGACGAGTTTTCGACATCCACCCAAAATCCTGACAGAATGGTGAGTGATCCAAGCATGGGGGCGAATTCTGAGGGTGCGAACGGCAAGTCTGATTCGGTAGAATTTGCTTCGCACTGTTTATTCCCCCGCTGTTCGCCAGAGCCGTGAGCACTCATGAGCAGTCACTTTTGTGCTCTGGCCTCCCGCTCTAACGGTGAGCTGCAATATGACCCCGAACCGACAACACCAGACCAAATGGGATGCAGCATGGTGCGAGAGACACGGCTATCGCAGAAGTGAGCAGTCCGAATCAGTGTGGCCTAGCAGGAAACTGGGGCGCCTTCAATTTCGGAGCTTGGCCTGGAAAGGGAGTGCAGGGAAAGCTGGTTGGGTTGCCGGGTGGAGCGATTTTCGGGACGTCAGAGATCCTGCAGATTGGTCGGCCGCTATTTGGGAACTGCTTGCTGCTGCTGCTGCTGCTGCTGCTGCGGCTGCTGCTGCGCATCTGCAAGGATATGCCATTGTGTGCGTCGGCTTGTTCGACCTGGATGTGGCGGCTGAGCTTGGGATTACTAATGCAGTTACTACAGAGTCGCAGAGTCATGTGTTCGCCTTCTGCCTGGCCTGACACATTGGTTCATTGGTGGGCCTCGCCAGAGGTCCACACCTCAATGACCTAAGTGTCAACAGTCGGCCCCGTGTGAAGCATTTGCACCTGTATTATTTCATTTCACTCGCTCACGACCGCACATGAAAGGCATATTCGAGCTTCTTCTCTGCCAGAGAGCTGGGCGACTGCTTCTGGTCGGATATCCTTCTACGCCCACTGATGACGGCTTCTTGGAAGCATGATGATGGAGAGTAGGTCCAGCGCCTCTCATGGAATTCGTTCAGTGCACACACTTCTGGTGCATGTGTGTGTTTGTGTTCTACTTAGTCGCACGACAACTGCTGAAAGAGGGCTTGAAGCCCCGTACGAAAGTGTTTGACGTTGAGGTTGATGTCGTGGTAGCTCTGTCATGCTCGCCTTTCACCAGCGAATTACGATGCAAGATGGGGCGCTCATGGGCCATTCTCCTAATGATCGAATTGTACCGATTTGCACTGAAGCAGCTCCGTGCCACTCGCGATTGTGGAAGGGCTTTCTCTTTGAGAAGCATTACTGAAGTAGAAGTCGTGGACGATCTCACGACTGTCACTTGCTGGCAGCAACCTCCCTTTTGCCGTGATTATCCAGCTGTTTGGCATGCTGGCGCCTTTGTCGAGGCATCCTCGGAGTAGGGCTGTGTTGTCTTACTAGACCACGTTCTCTCACAGGGGTTGCCCTGTGGCCGAGAAGCCAGTCCCAGGAGGTGAACCCTCGCAATGAGACAAGGGCGCTATATCTCCCCCTTCTGCCCCGTCAGGCCGCACCAATATCAAGTTAGCAGTGTTGGCAAACTTGCGAAACTATCGCTGAGCGCATGTGTGTGTGTGTGTGTGCGTGCGTGCGTGCGTGCGTGCGTGCGTGCGTGCGTGCGTGCGTGCGTGCGTGCGTCCGCGCATACGTATGTATGTGTATGTGTATGTGTATGTGTATGTGTATGTGTATGTGTATGTGTATGTGTCTGTGTCTGTGTCTGTGTCTGTGTCTGTGTCTGTGTCTGTGTCTGTGTATGTGTATGTGTATGTGTATGTGTATGTGTATGTGTATGTGTATGTGTATGTATGTATATATATACACACACACACATATATATATATGTATATTGTGTATATGCATACATATGCTCTAACACATGTGTTGGCTTCTTCAGGCTGGAGGTGGCGTAGACAGTAGGCACCCTTGGAAGAAACGAAGAAACGACTCTGCCTGGTGTTGCTGTGGTTTAGGCTGGGGATTCAGGGCTGAGGGGCACTAAGTGAGGTTTACATGTTTCTGAGCCTGATCTACTGCGTCTTCGATACCTGGACGAACACATCCTGGCCCTACTACTACTGGGCCGCTCAGCAGCGATTGGGTCAGTTGCTTGAGACGTCCCCTTGTGTCAATTCTGGCACAAACGGCAAAGAGTGTTTGCTTGGGACTGTAAAGTTCGTGAGCAGAGCCGCCGAAGTGTTCTCTTAACCAGTCTATGTAGGGTTTGTGACTTAGTGGAAGTCTGGCTCCAAGCCATAGAAAGTAAGACTATGAAACACCCCACAGCTCACAGCGCATGCCACCTCAGCAGGAGCTTCGGGTGACGATGTTGTTGTCTGGTCTGGCATTCGCAGTCGATCTTGTGCTGTTCGAAGCGACGCCATGTGGGTCTGAGTTTAATTCCTCTATACTCCTCTTCTGCTGGAGAGAGTTTGGGCGCAGGAGATCATCCCAGAATTCCAGCTCCATGGGCTGAAGCCTGGCCACAAGAAGTGAGTACCCGGAATTTTGACGCTCCGAATTGGATGAAGCCCGGAAGCCTCTAGCCGTAGCCATAGTTCCCAAACCTTCCGTGTGGGTTTTCATGCCACGAGCTCAGGATCGGCCTCATCAGACTCTTAGGACCCGGAGAGTCGCGGCGAGCCTGTGACAGTGCCTGGCGAAAGTTTCTGAAACCGCGGTGAAGAGAGGACCCTTTCGCCTCATTAGCTCCTACGGCGTCTTTCCTCCCGAAGCTCTGCCTCAGGCCGGCAGAAGGACCGAAGGATTGCTGCAGGTAGCGTTGCGCCGTCAACTTTCGGTCGTTTATATGCCACATCCACTCCTTGATGTCACGAACTGCCAGTGCAGTTCCGGCCTCCAGGTCTGTCTTTTTTTGTCTTCCGACCTTGAGGTCCGCACCACCTTGGTGTACGAGGGCAGCCAGGATGGCACCTGGTCAGATGAAGATTTTTGTGAGGGTCGCGGCCTACTTTTCATTCATTGACGGGCCGTGTTTGCCGGATGTTGCATTGACCAGCCAGACGTAAAGCGCACGGCCTCTGCAGCCATTTGACCATCTCAGCTTCGTCCTAGCTGGGCCTTTGAGCCGTTCGCGGCCGCCGGACTTGACAGGGGTGGGGCTTCTGCATGTTTCTTTCAGAGTTTTGGCTTGATTTTGTCGAGCTCACTGGGACAGGGCCGGGTGAGCCAGCAAGAAAAGTATGTACAAGCTAGAGGTTGAGTCAACTTTCCTTGCCACGCCCGATTAGCCTCACCCCGAGCCGGCTACGAACTGCAAACCGCCCGGCGGCAGCTCAGGGGAAAGCGAAGATGGCAGACGCGGAGAAACTGCCCCCCCTGGATGATGACGCCGACTCTTGGGCCCAATGTCAACGCCCGCTTGTGGAAGCCTACCGGGATGCCAGGGTCACATCAAGTTTGAGCTAAAGACCTGCACCGAATACAGCGCTTGAGCCCTCAGCCCTCAGCCCTCGAGCGCCAGAATGCCCAGAAGCCGGAGCGAGGCCAGCGGGCCCGAGTGCCTGGAAGCCCCGAAGGCGCGGGAGGGGGGGTGGGCATGCGCCTTCATATTCATGGGCCATCACTGGGTCCTTGAACGGCTTGATGTGTTCTCTTGTTAGCGTGTGTGGATCCGCTGACCACAGCAAGCCTTCCAAGCTCTCAGGGCGCGGTGAAGATCTCGCCAGGGCGGTTTTGGCAAGCTCGTGCGGAGGAGCATGTGTCTTTCCCGCACACGAGCATGTGTTTCGTATGTTGGTAGGTTGAGTTTCGGAGATGGTGCCCGAAGCTTTCGCCAGCCAGATCCCTTGGAGTCATGTACGCACAATGATTGCCGAACACAGGGCGATGCCCGATCATCGCTAAGAACTCTTGAGTAGTTGGTTATTTCACCGCTTCCGCTTCAATGAACTGGACGAGGTTTACGTCAAAGACGCGCATGCCGACTCCACCGACAAAATGCTGCAGAAGCAAGCTGCTTCGCTGAGTATTGGCAGTGATTCGCGGGCGATACCCTTGCTTTGATTAGGCACCAGATGAACCAAGATGTAGCGATCTGTTTATCTGTCTGAAATGGCTCTGTCAATGATCGGCGGTTCCAAGTATCATGACGAGTACGATTAGAGCTTACAATGCGATTACGAACCAACATGTCGTTGTTTGAGAAGTATACTTTCCCTTGGAAAATGGTCTTCCATGAGAGAAGTCCCGAATTGTGTTTTAGCATCGTCACGAAGCGCACCTTCAGATCTCAATCCTGCCGTCAAGGCAGTGCTTGGGATCGTAACGCTATTTCCATGTCGTGCTTGAAGTGACCCATGAAACTGTAAGCTGATTTTGATGACTAGTGTTTGGTTGCATGATACGAGCACTACAAGGTGTTTTCACTACGTTCTCTCGTTCGCACATCAGGCAGAAATCCTGAAGCGACTGGACCACCAGACGGAGCTGTTGAGCCTGCTCGTGTCGACGCTTCGACTGCATCTCCCAGAGAGAGATCTTAAGAGTCTACTGGAAAGACCGCTGCTGCAACAAGGAAGCCTCCCTTGGGGATGCGGAGGCCGAGGGTCACAGAGAAGACGCAGAACAGAGAATAGTTCAGAAGCTTTACACTTTAGATGTGTAGCTTTCGCTGCGCCTGTGTGCTTCAGACTTCAGCCTTGCTGGCCAGAATCAGCCTGGAGCGGCCTGAAGTTGCCGCCTGCCACAGCAGTGGCTGCAACAGCGGCTGCCACAGCAACAGCTCTCAACAGGTTCGGGCAAAGGCCTTGAACTGAAGCTTCTTGTCTTCGGGTCGGAGGTCAGTTCGGTTCAGGCGTGTGTGTCGGGAGTGGGCAGCTGTGGAGGGTCTGAATGCTTTGACTTTGCTTAGAACGGGCTTTCGCGCCGACGGCTTGCTGATGCAATGAAAGTAGACAGCAGCTGCTCGAAACATCATTGATCGTGTCCAAAACGGAGGATGCATCTCTCCGCCCTGCCGGAGGTGAATCACGACGAGCCAGCTCGTCCCAAAAGAACTTCGTTTACGTGGTGCGCTCAGTACTTCTGCTGCGTCAGACCTTGAACTCTGGACACCCTTGTGCCCAGGCCTCATCTCTTCAAGACCTTCTCGCAGACCGAGCTAAGTCGTCGCCGGGAGGTGGGGCAGCAGGGCAATCGGCTGTGCAGTGTTGTGGGTCCCAGATTCATGTTAACATGTTGGGTCTTCGCTAGTATTCCTGACTCGCAGGCCAAGGCTGTCTCAGTGGAGCGGTCGGTGACGGCCGCGATGTCTTCGGAGGCAGAGACACATGCTTCTGAAGAGCTCACTTGACTGAGACGGTTCAGGCGCCGCCATACTGTGCAGAGCGACTGGTGAAACATCCTGTCTTTGACCTCTTCTTCACTGTGGTGGTCATCACGAACTCGACCCTTGCCTGCATGTCACTGAGGCGCGCACCCGCTCGGCCATTGGCATGACTTCGGCCTGTTCGGTGAACTTGCCTCGAGGGCTACTGAAGCTGTTGATTGCTCGCGTGATTGTGCGGTTGGCAAGCGTGACAGCAAAGCACCCGCTTCATGTCGCCAGAGGTGACAGTTACCAAGACCCAACTCTCAAACCATCACCCGGCGGCAAAGGATCTTCATTGGTGTGGAGCTGCAACTCAGCATGTCAACTGGGTGCAGGTCAATCCCTGTACAGGCCGTCAAGTTTGCCCGGTTTCTTATCATTGCAGGTTGAGTCTCAAGGCACCCTCGTGCCGAAGCTTTGAGTGGAATGCAGTCAATCACTCGAACCTGCCCGCAAGCTTTGCGGCGCCGATGCAGGCTGTACAATACGTCTACACTCTTCTCTTCACTCTCGAGCTTGTGCGACGGACTCAGCATCTGCTGCCCCTGTGATGCCCAGTTCTGCCTTCCTATGCCGAAAGACCCCAAAAGCAATGCCGTCGAGGCTCAGGGTTCTGGGGCAGGGCCCCAGCCTATTCTGGCGTGACGAGTGGACGTGGGCCTGCAACTTGACATCGCGGGGGGACTTGTGATTTTCAGCTTTCGGCAGGCTTGCGGTATCAGAGCAGAAGCGGTGATTCGTGAAGCGTCTGCAGATAGCGATTTGGGCTACAGGCGTCGGTTCGCCTAAGGAGGGTTGTCGGTTGCGAAGGTGATAGTGGTTGTGGACGGTGTTGTTTCCGATGAATGGTGATGATAGACTGCTGCTGCTGCTGGTGCTGCTGCTGGTGCTGCTGCTGGTGCTGCTGCTGGTGCTGCTGCTGCTGCTGCTGATGTTAATGATAATGAGTATGACAGTGCCACGGGGAACGGCTATGATAATGACAATGATAGTAGCAGGCGTGATGACGGTGAAAATGACACTGGTAAAGGCGATGGTCATTGCATTTGTCTTGGTAACGGTATTGGTGGTGGTGGTGGTGGTGGTGGTCATGTTCCTGAGTCATCCAATGCAGATGCCGGCGGCTGCGGCTAAGGCCATGGCGGCTAAGGTCATGTCGATAGTGAGGGTGAGGCTCAGGGCGACGGTTTCGACCGTTGACGATAAAGATGACGATGAAGCTGACGAAGAGGACGACGAGGATTTGTGGTGGTGGAAGTGAGTGGCGAGGGTGATTCTGTTTGGAGTTTCCCACTCAGCGGCTGCACCCATCTGAGGGCTTGATCTATTCATCGTGGCGACGTCCTTGTGGGAGGTGGCCGTGGATGTCTACTACTACAGCCAGGGCAATACGGAGCGGCAGCCGAGCGCTGGGGTGTCAGGGGCAGGGCTTTGCTTCTGTTTCTTTGGGATCTGGTGCCGGCCGGCAGACATGTCTGGTACTTCGCTACTGCCTGTCGCAATGAAGAGCTTGGCCACAAGTCGATTGCATCTACCGCAGGACCTCACCGCCCTATCAGGCATGTCGAGCCTCAAAGCCTTCCGGATCATCCGAATCACCAGGCCGCATGTTGATGGTCATGTGAGGGATGTCGAGTGCACCGAGATCCACCAAGGCTCATCAAGGCTGTCAGACTCGTGCGGATCCTGCGCTTCGTCATGGCTTTCCGAACACTCATTGCGCTCCGGCGAGCACTTCGAGACTTCGGGCTTGTTGCGATTGGCCGTAGCTACAGAACCTAGCTGTCCCGGGATCCGGCTGCTTCGGTGTCGGAGCCTCACGGAATCGACCAGTGTATCTTTTGATCCAGGGTTCGCTTTGCCCTGACAGAGCTTTCTGAATGAAGCTGCAGACCTCCATCCTGCACACGCTGAAGTCGCTGTTCTGGGCCCTCATGCTGTTGGCCTTGATCATCTACGTTCGGACCCCAGCTTTCGTTGAGGTCGGCTTCGTAAGTCGTAAGCATCGACTGCAGACTGCGAGTGCTTCAATTTTGGCCACGTGGCTGTGCGCAACAGTCCACCGGCCATAGCAGTGGCGCATGAAACCGCGTTCGTTGGATTGCGGGGCGAGCGCGAGGCCCTTGCCTGTCCGAACCATTTTGTCACGGCAGTAGGCCGATGTATGTTACCCGAATTGCTGTCACATTGCTGCGGCCATGTTTTGGGCCTCACCAAAGTTTGGAGACACCGATTCGGTGGGGTGGGCGTACCTCCGCAGCTTGCACAGTCTCGCATCTTTGAGAGATGTTGTGCAGCCTTCAACCTGTGGCGCTTTTTTGTTGTACTGTGCAAAGGTTTTTGCAGTCCTCTTCACGCAAGCGGTGTCACGTGGCCAGCAGAGAAGCTGTCTTGTGTCACGAACCAACATGAGAAGACACACAGTTTCATACATAGATGCATACATACATACATACATACATACATATATATACATACATGCACAGGCCGCTGCTTCTTGGAATGTACTGTAGGTAGTGGTGCAGAAAGGAGAAAGAAAACAGATACAAGATCTGCGGAGGGCCAACAACACAGTCAAAAGACAGACCCAAAGATTGAAATGCAAGAGATTGCGGTGCAATTCATCATCACGAAATTCGGCACCACTCGGGGTTTTAGACTTTCGGTTGGTTGGCGGCTTTGGCTGGCTTCCTCCTGCCTTCTCATGCAAACCAACGCCCTGGATCTCACGGCTTGGCCAGTTCATGCCGCTGAGTGCGTCACCGGCCCCCGCTCAGGCCTCCCAGTAGATTTTGACTTAGACTTTGTTCGTGGCGGCCATGGCAGTCGAGTGGGCTGACCTGGCATTGGCTCGCCATGGCCCGAGCGCGAGCTTGAACATTCAGCGTGGTCTGAGGTTCAGTTTGCTGTGGAGTTTTCGTTCCGTTTCGTAGGTGGTATCGTAGTGTATCCTCCTTTATGGCTTTGGGGCATGATGTTCCTTTGTTCCCTTTTCGACTGGGTCTGTAAGTGCATGCACCGAGTAGACCTGTTTCTACATCGTGTTTATTTTGGAGAGCATACACGAAAGCGCGATTCAAGAACAGGGTGATGCAGAACTGGATCGCAGATATTTTTCCTTCTTGCGTTTATGGTGGGATCCTGAAGAAGGGGGGTTCAGGACGCGGCTGGAATTGCTCAGATGCGCGCATGGGGGCAAGTACATAGGCTCCCTTGACTTAGCACACGCTTTTGACATGGCGGACCCTCGTCTCGCCGTAAAAATCATGCAGCACTTGAAGCTGGACCAGGACAGGGGCCTTACGAATCTGCTGGAGGGTGAAGACTCTTTGGCAGGAGTGGGTCCAGGTCTTGGGTCTCAAAAAGAATGAGGACAGGGTTCAATACTATCACCCTGAGACGACGGGCAAACGCAAACTTGTGTCTGTTGGCCTGGGCCCGGCAGGGATCAAGGGAAATATTCGGGTTCTGGGATATGTCTTTCCAGGAGCCCTGGCCTGCAGAGTTGATGCTCCTGAAACTCGCACGCTGGCTGAGGCTCGCAAGAGAGCTTCAAGGTGTGCGTGTTTACCTTGCACGCTCAAGAGGAAAGTTCGGATTGCCCAGCTGTTTTTGCTGCCCAAAGCTGCTGGGAGATGGATCTGTAGACGGCCTGCGCAGCGTGATTTGCAATCGATTGAGTCCGTTTTCGGACGTCTTCATTCGTATGGCGCAGAAGCAGTCGAGCCCCTTCCTTTACAAAATCGTTACAGGCCACCAGTGGGACCTGCGATTCTGTGCCGTGAATGAGGTTTGTGGCATCATGCACCGCTTGATTGCTAGAATGAACAGCAGCTACAGCATGTTTTGAGGAATTTTGGCGAAGGTTTTTGTCAAACGGATGGCTGTCCCAGGACCGTATCGATGCCAGACTTTGCTTTCACATGCCTTGCTGTGAAATCCGGTTGAAGGACCTCAGGTTTCTTCACCTCAGTTCGCATGAAGTAGCTGTCATCACGGGCGGAGACCGCACCGGCCAAGTATGCAGTAACGGTTCCTACGGCGCCGTCGTCGTCTCACTGTTGCCCCTTCTGTGGCGGTGAGAAAGCAGATTGGGAACACGTGGCCTGGGGCCGCGCGCAAGCCCGGAGAGCAGAAGGAGTGCGCAGGGACACATGTGACATACAACAAGCGAGATTGCTGGCCTTCGCCTTATAGGCTTCATAGTCGTCGTGTACTAACGTGGTTTGCATATGTCAGGAGGCTATGTCTGGAGGTAACGCGTGCCCCGCTGAGGAATTGAGGCTTCGTGCCTGTGTTTTGGAGTCTTGTTGCCACTTGCTGCGTGGACTTTTTTCCATACACAACTAAGATCTCGGCTTCTCCGCACAGCTCAGGTCCTTCAGACTGCCTCATCTAAAGACATGCTTCTTCTGACTTCGTGGCGCGCGGCGTTGTAGTCGTCCTCACGGGTGGCTACCTTGTGGAGCCGTCACGGCGTTTACGCATAGCTAGACTGCCTCATGTAAGGACATGCTGCTTGCGGCGTCGTGGGGCGCGGCGTTGTCGTCGTCCTCACGGGTGGGTGCGTTGTGTCGTCTTCGCGGCGGGTGTGGTCACGTTCTACAAGTCTTCGCCAAGTTCTCAGTTTTTGCCGCCTTATCATACGGTTCACTAAACCACCAAAGAACCGTTTCTGAACATAAAACCTTGGGCTAACGTCTACAGCAACACAGTACGGTTAGGGTCCAGAGTCCAGAAAGAATAAAAATGAATCGGGTGTTGAGTGATGGTTTATCGCCAGTCCTAGGGAAATACAGGGATCACGAGCTACATGGGTCGGATGGGCTTGAATGATTGGCGTATTGCACTAATGGTTTTGGTTAGAGTCTTGGGATCTCATCCGCCATACGGGCAAAACAGACAGACCACTGGATGAATGGTTCCGTGGTTCAAAACGGAGTCGCATAGGTGATAACTTGAAACATTGATGGTTTCGGTTGCGTAGCTCGAGCGGACACAGGCTCTGCCACGATACATGTGCATGTATCTGCATACCCACGATGAAAAAGACACACATACGCACTACATACATACATACATACATACATACATGGATGCATGCATGCATGCATGCATGCAGACATACATGACATACATGACATACATGCATGCATGCATATATATATATATATATATATATATATATATTTATACATGATATACTTCATTATCATTTTATATTGAACTATGTTGTCGGTTCTTACATAATATTCAAAATATGGTTTCCTCCCCTATCCTACTACTGCTATAGATCATGTTATATACCATATTACAGATTATACCATGGACCCGAGGAAACACGGTAATACATACTATGCCGCATACTATACTCCATACTGTACGTTATGCAATGCTATATACTTTATTCTGTGCTGTACTGTATGCTAGGTTATATACTACAATAAATCATTACAGTGCTATACTCTACAAGTGTCATGTGAAACCCGGTTGCAAAGTCCATAGTAGCTATCATAGTACATGCACAAACGAACTTATGTTCTATCATGCTGTGTTGCATATGTTGTTTTGCGGATATACTTTTGCAAACACAGGTCTTATGCTACATGAGATATGTTAGGTTAGACAGATGCCGTACTGGATCATACAAAAATATGAATACACTACATACGTGAAATACAGCTTGGTTACGTGCTGTATGACCTTGCCCTATATCGCATCATATCATCTCACAAAAAAGTGTATTGTGTTTGACATGTTTGTATGATTCATTCTGACAATATTGTCCACTAGTAGGGTAGGACATACCATATCGACGATATTTGATTGGATTGTGTCATGCAGAGTACGCATCTGGTTGTCAGCCCTCTCATTTCTGCACATTTCACCACATCAAAATGTTTACTGTACCCATGCCATATCAAATCATGTTGTATTGGAGCATATTATGTCTTGTCATGGAATACCCAGCCTATGCTATATGGCACTATACTACATAAGATACGATACCAGTTTAGTTTTAAACATGATTATTTACATCATGTTGTTTTGGAGAACTGTAAAGTAAAGCGACATGCTGTATTGTGTTATTTTAAGACACTGTATTCTATCATCATGTTAGTCTACATTCCGTCTTGTGTCCTTGGGTTTTCACAAACTCTGTACTGTATACGTACCGTATCTGCTTTAATTTTACTGCATATGGCAGCATAAGGGTTTTCTACCATACGTCGAGTTATTATGTTACCCGATCTTGCTTCGTATCATATCTATATCGTACCATCCTTTCATCTTTCTACTAAAACGTTTCGTTTTACATATTTTTAAGTTGCAATGTGTAGATTTCAGCCTAAATTGCGATTACCTGATAGCAAATTGCAATTCCCCAATGCCTTGCCACAAACCGCAGCCCTAGAAATGGCGATTCTCCAAGAGCTTGATGAAAAAACCTCTTCACAGCCGTAGAAATGGCGATCTTCTGTTTCCTTACGTCCTCGACGCAGTGGGGAAAATGCGACAACGTAGGGGGGGGAACCACGCGCATTGGGCGCAATACCGAAGATGCTGAAATCTAGGAGGGGAATGACCACGCGTCCATATATATACATATATGTATGTATGTATGTATGTACATATACACATTATATATATATATATGTATATACATATACACATAACACACACACACATATATGTATATATACATACATACATATGTATGTACTTACACACACATACAACATCGCTTTTGGTTGAGTTTTCATGTTGAAGGGACGGGAGCGCCGAGTCCTTCGAGCATAAGGAACGACGTGCTCAAGGATCCCGAGTCGGGCCTTTCGCAAGCAGTTCCCTGGCCCGGGTGTGATTAGGAAGTCGTGAGTGCCTTTCCTTGGGTTCTTTGGGGTTACTCTGTATTCTGATCCACGAGGATTTGAGAATGTACGGACGAAAGACCACCGACATTAGCATCGCTCGCATGAGCCCGAAAACACTCAGGATGTAGCAGCCGAACTGCATAAGTTTCCCCCGATGCAAACAGGATATTGATGCCAGTGTGCTCTACTTTGGTACGCTTCCGGCCGCTCAGCTGAAAAAGGGTGCAGGATTTTGGAATCTGGGTCGCA
The DNA here is from genome assembly GCA_905221615.1 of Symbiodinium sp. CCMP2592. Taxonomy (NCBI): domain Eukaryota; class Dinophyceae; order Suessiales; family Symbiodiniaceae; genus Symbiodinium; species Symbiodinium sp. CCMP2592. The sequence continues at coordinate 1,577,159 of CAJNDT010001668.1, read as the reverse complement.
TTCCTTGAGAATTGGCAGTTCGACGGAACACAAAACATGCCAGGAACTGAGCATGCTTTCGAGGGATGCGGTCCAGGTTACGGCCTTGGTGGGGGAGCCAAACGAGCTTTGAACGATTTCTAGGCAGTTTCAGCTGTATTGCTGCTCAAGTTGGGGACGCCCTGGCTCTTCACACAGGTGTTCTTGTAGAGGTATGTTCTGGAGGTCAAAATTTGGCACAGCCCGCTTTAGATCCGGCCTCTCTGCATGAGAAGAAAGACATGACAAGGATCGGGTTTTTACGTTTTGCTCGGTTGCATGTGGCACCGGAGGAGACGATGCTGAGCCTCTTCATGAGCATCTGCGGTGGTGTGAGTTGGGAGAACGTCCTTGCACCACTGAAGAGTATGTCCGTGATTTGGGTCCTGCTCTACCTGTTCTACATAGCCTTCACTTATTTCGCGGTGATGCTACTCGCCAGCAGGTGCCAGTTGGGTTCCAATCCGGCAGTCTTTGATGACGGAATCGCTTGCTTGAACACTGTGCTCAGGGCGGAGGTCGAGTCCCCCTGTCGAAAAGTGATATCAGAACTACGGTCACTACGATTCCATGCATTCGGTGCTGCGTGGCATGTGGTTGAACTATGCTGAACTCTGGCCTAGGAACGTGGTAACTGCGGCTCCTTGGATAGCAGCAGTTTTTAGACTCCGTCGAAACTCAGGCGCAAGTCTCGCCTAGTCGCTTTTCGAGTGCGGATGCGGCTTCTTCGAAAAAAGCTCGTTTCTCTGCCTTCTTTCCTCACTTATTTGCCAGACCAATACACTACGTCCTGCAAGACAGGTTGCTAATGCATCTTGCGTTCGTCGTAACAGCGTGCACTGCTCACAAGGTCGCTTTCTTGTCAGGCCACAACAGTGGATTCACAGTTTGATGGAGTACCTATGAGTACCTTGATAGTACCTTGATCTACTTTTATTTCTGCGGTCACTCAGAGGTCTTTTGCCAGAGCGCCATTGACGGGGCCCAGAACGACCACGCATCGAAGGTGCATGCGATCCTGTCGAACAAGGAGGTTCCTCGGGAACCGCAGATGCTCAAGCCGGTGTGCCAACGTCTGAATCCTTCTCAAACTTCCGAAGCTTCCTTTGTGCCAGAGTGAGCGTGCGCCACTCTCGCTTGGAAGGAGCATCTGGGAAAGATCAGGGCTCTGTTCTCTCAGTTCGGAGCAGAAGCAGCTCGGATTTGAAGATCGAGTCCAAGAGTCCAGAGAGAGTCTCGAAACAGTCGAGAGAGTCTGGTGAGGCTTCGGGCAGGCTTCGAGAGTTCTGTGCACTACCCTTAACAGCCGAAGGACGGCGTCATCACCTTCGACCTCTTCCGGGAAAAGATCAAGAGCCCAGAGGTTGGGGCTGCGCTTTTCGCTGTTTCGAGACAGGGTGTAGGGGCATGTCCCGGCCAGCAGCCAGAGTGGCACAGGGTACTTCGAAAATCTTCGATGCTCGTTCCGATGAGGTGCGTCATTATTTCCAAACGCTGGGTTTAGACGTGTGGGCAACCCGGATGCATCAAGACCTTCATGTTTTACCAGGCATGTGCAAATAGTGCAATGTTGAAAATTTCAAGCAAAAGGCCGACGAAATGTTTTCATGGTCCGCAAGGATGCGTGGTCCTTCTTCAAGCTGCTGGATGAGGATGCCGGAGGGGCCGTGGAGATCGAAGAGTGCCCAGCTTAATACCAGAGGCTCTTTGAAGGCTCACTTCGCACGGCATTGCAGATGTAGATTGTAGAGAAACCCAGGGAACGTCTCGACAGCCTCAAACAGGGCATTTAACTTGAGTAGACCAACTCAGAGCAGTATGTTAATTCGCTAGCATCAGAGACCTGGGTGCAGAAACAAGCAAACCTCGACCGGAAGCCAAGGTTTCTGATGGGCTGCTTGCGGTTGCGCGGGCAGGCCACGGCTATGGATGTTGGAAAGCGCCGGCTCTGCAAGAGGCAAGTGGTGTGGTGCCGTGAAGATGGAAGCCAAGCAGAGCCAAGGATCATCAATGACCAGCAGTGGCTGATTCGAAACCAGGGCAGCTTGCCTGCACGCCGTAACAGCGTAGCCTACTGCGAGTAGAACGTCGAGCAGCCTTGTGAGGGGCTCGGGGGGGGTCTTTTGCAGCCTCGCGAAACACCAAGATGCAAAGACTTAATTAAGCAGTCTAGGGCGTCTCGAGCCAAGTTCTTGAGAAGCTCAGTCTGTGACAGCCTGTGACTGAAGGCAAGTTCCACGCCTACATGGAGGTCGAGCCACTTGGCTCCACAAGGCTATAGCCATATGTATAAGCAGTTTGATATAGATGCAGACGCACACGCATTCACACATACGCAGGCACACGCACACACCGGTATTTGTTTATTCATTTAATTAGTTGATACGCATATGTGTATATGTATATGTATATATGTATATATGTATATATATATATATACATATGTATACATGTATGCACATTTGTATGTATACACATGTGTATATGTATATGTGTATGTACATGGTCATTGTATATGTATATGTACATGTATCTTTATCTGCCTCTGTAAATGTATCTATATATGTGTATGCATGTATATATATATATATATATATCTATACACATGTGTACGTGTATATGTATCGTTATCTTTATATGTATACGTATGTGTATTTGTATATGTGTATGTATATGTGTATGTATGTGTGTATGTATGTGTATGTGTGGATGTATGTGTATATGTGGATGTATATGTATGTGTATATGTATATGTGTATGTATATGTATCTGTCGAGGTATGTGTATATGTATTCTGTATATGTATATGTATAGGTATATGTGTATGCATATGTGTATGTGTTTGTGTTTGTGTATGGGTATGCGTATGTGTATGCATGTATACACACATGTATATGTATATGTATATGTATATGTATATGTATATGTATATGTATATGTATATGTATATGTATATGTATATGTATATGTATGTATATGTATATGTGTACACACACACACACACACATATATATATATATATATATATACATACACGTAGTTCAAAAAAACGTACGTACGTGCGTAAGTGCACGCATACACGCGGATGCATGAGCACATACGCCTTTACAGACACATACAGGCATACACCCACAGACACGTACATATGTATGCGTGCATACATACATGCATGCATGCATACATAGATACACACATACATGCATACATACACGTACACATATACAGTCACATACGCATACACACATACATACTCACATACATACATGCATACATACATACATGTTCATACATGCATACATACATGAATGCATACATACATACACACACCCATGCATGCAAGCATACATGCATGCATACATAATCCACGCATGCATACACATATGCATTCATACATGCATGCATGCATGCATGCATGCATGCATGCAGACGTGCACAGACACACACACACACATACACGGCAGGTACAAGTAGGTGATTGGATGGACCGATGGACGAATAGAATAGATCGTTAGATCGACAGGTCAGCGTATTGATAGATAGTTAGATACTCGTAGGTTAGTAGTGTATATGTATATGTACATATATATATGATACGTTTATGTTTATGTTTATGCACATGTACATGTGCATGTGCATGTACATGCATGCATTCATGCATGGATGGATGGATGGACCGGGCGAACACAAACCTTTTTCTCATACTCCTCCAAAGCCCCAGCAACACATGGGGGAGAGATTGGGACTTGGGCAGCCAGCAAGCGACTCGTCCAGTTCGGCAGTGCCCAGGCTTCGGCAGCTGAAAGAGCAAGTGTCGATCCTAACTGGCACCTGGGACCGGTTCATGCTACCTCGAGTTCCATTGCGCTACAGTTCTGCAGTGAAGGCTCTAGATCGCACGCCTACAAGTTTCTAGTCAGTGTTCCGCAAGTGGCGAGGGTCGCCCTAGCCATGCACTAAACTTGAACCAGTGCGGAGTCCTAGCTCCACCCCTGCCCCCAGCCCAGCGGCAGAGGTGTCAATCTTTCGTCTGATGAGCACATAGGGCTCATCTTCGGGCAGAAGGAAGACATGAGCCTTGTCGATACAAGACAGTGGCCATTTCCAGAGGTTCGCGGTGCAGACCAGCAGAGCGCCACTTCTTTTTTTGGCATTGTTCCCTTTGCTCTCAAGTCCTTTGGTGTTGCCTGTGATTCGCAAATGCCTCAGTGGCAGCACCTGGCAGATTCGTGGGCCTCAGAACCCTAATGTCCTAGAAATCCTCAAAAAGACCAGGGTCTATCATAGTATATCATAGTATATTATAGTATATGATAGTATATGATAGTATATCATAGTATATGATAGTATATGATAGTATATGATAGTATATGATAGTATATGATAGTATATGATAGTATATTATAGTATATTATAGTATATTATAGTATATTCTATATAGTATATTATATAGTATATTAAGGAGTTGCTGCCCTGGCGTCTCAGGAGCCCGGGCCATGGGAGCCAAGACAGCAGAAGCCACGGGAGCTTCGGAATTGAGCCGCGGCCCGCGGGCGATTCTCCGTTTTGAAATGCCGGGAGAGGGGATTAGTTTAGGGTTTAGGGTTCAGGGTTTAGGGGATTAGAAGCTGGAGCAGCTGGAGCTAACAAATGAAAGCTTTGAGTCCCACCGTCCCACCTCTTTGCTCGAGCTTTTGATCTCCTCACCTCGTCTGTATCAAGATGCTAGCGAACTTGCTAGCGAAGTTCCAGCTCCGGTCGCATTGGTGCTGGCCGCTGTCATGAGCGGGGAAAGCCGCAGATATAAGGTGTCTTCCGTGCGCGAGTTTCGTTGAAGTGACGGCTCTCGCTGCCATCGCCTGCAGGGAAATGCGAGTTGCAGGGGTTGTTGAGTCGAGGAGCTGCTAGAAGCTGCAAAGATCATGGCACGGCAAAGGGCAAGATTGCCATCGCCTAGGTCCCCGCGAACCTGCGCCTAATCAGCGAGCTTTCACGTCGCACACGCGCGCTGTTTCTCGTGTTATTGTTTTCACTTCTTGTATGTAGGAGAACTGATGAGTCAAAACAAGCTATCCTGCAGAAAGGCATCTTCTGCCTTTGAAACAATGCGCTTTGATATGGCTAGAGCACTTTCGAGGGTGGTCGGGGAGATCGGAGGGAGGCAGAGGTTTTCCGGTTGTTCGAAGATGCCAGTGTAGGTGTGTAGCCAAAAGCAAATCCTCGTTTTTGCAGCTTTGAGGCGAGGCCTAACTTCACAGATTAATCTTTTGCAGCTTTCGGGCAGTCCTCGCAGTTCCGAAATGTGAACTCTTTTTCAAAATATCTGAAGGACTCAGGTTGGGCTTTGGGCCGAGGGGTGAACAAACCACCTCGCTTGCCTTGGGTCTGCCGCCTAAGTTCGGGACTGGCCTTGGAGGCCGTATGATGCCAAATGCTTCATGCTACAGAGAAGCCCACTGGTCCCGAACAGTTGGGTTAAAACTCTCTGAGTCCTGAGTCCTACCACCGGATTGCCACCATCATGTGGTTGACCAAGTGGAAACTGATCGTGCAGCCTTGGCAAACTTGGCAATCCGGCCTCCGTGAACGTAAATTTGCTGTCCCACCAACGATTGATGCAGCGGAGGTTAAACGGTTTGGGGTTTAGGACCTTATCTGTTTGGGGTTGCTTCGTTGTTGGGTTCATGTCAGTGTACTCACAGGTCTGCAACACCATGAAAGCTTCCCCACAGAACCGCAGCTGCTTATCGGGTGGTACGGCTTTGGGGCGGTTGCCGGCAAGTCGGACCGATCGCTTCAAGTTTCGTCTCTGCCAAGCTGACGTTCCGAGCAGAAAAACCCTGCGAGGCCGGGTTTGGGAGGTGCAGTAAAGTGTGACGGATGCCAGCAGCAGGCGCGTGTATCTTGGGGCCTGGGGAAGTGGGATAGAGCCCTTACAGTCTGCAGAGACGTTCGTCAGTATTGTATTTGTGTTTCTTCTTTTGGTCTTGGGTCAAACTCTCCACCATTGCGTCGATGAATGTTCGACGGAGGCATAGCAAAACGGACGGCGCATTTCGGCAGACGTTTCTGTCAACCGCTGGCTGGACGTCGTCTTTACCAGATAAGAGGATCATAACACCTGTCTAGGATGCACCGGTCGCACATATCAGCATGCATTTGTCCCGGGTCACTCACGTGGTGAACCCGGCCGGTTGGGCATCAGGGTCACATCTCCGCTCCCTTGAATACTGCCTGTGGCACGGACAAATCCCAAAATCTTATCTTCCAGCCTTCGTTCTTGATACCCAGGCAAAACATGGAAGAGCTATCCGTTGCTTGGCCGTTGCTTGGGGTAGTCTGTCCCTCCGCGACACTAACAGGAACAGTATGCTCGTTCCGGACGTGGCTCGTACGTGACATCGTTAATCTTATGTGCATGTTGTGATCCATCTAAAGTGGGCTCAGCTCCCATTGCTCGAAATCTCAGGTACCGCTACCAGCCGCACAGCTGCCAATCCGTGCCGTGCCGCCTCGCGCCGCACCATGCGCGCCTGGACCACCGGGCGCATTACCCCTTCGAGGTGACCAGTCCCCCAGCAAGCAACAGACCTTCAATGTACTGGCCAGCCAGAGGATCGGTGATGTGCTGCATGTGGGTCTGTAACGTAGCCTCATGTTGGGAGCAGCACTTGCCCCACGGCCAACCCAAGGCAAGAGTGACCTTACCTCTGCGTACAGCCTGACAGACCACAATCCGTACTGTCTCTGGGCTTCTATCTTGTGCAGCTCATGCCTGTCACGGTTGCGACAGGCTTCCGATGTTCTGTGTCAGTATGACGTTTGGAGGGGTTTCGTTTCAGAGAAGCACCCGGGGTGCAATGAGCCAGCTGCAGCCCTTGTGGTCTGAACGCCCGCATCGTGAAGGCTCACGGCGAAGGCTCAAGCTGATTCTGCTGCCAAGTCGAGTGGCAGTGCTCATGACCCTGAAGCACGGCGTTCTTTGCAGTTTGCAGCTTTTCAACAGCATCCGACGCTGGGTCCTCCGAACATCCACTGGCCAATTGCCTCTGAACGAGGCTATAGTCCCGTGAGCTTCGCCCACCGCGTCGCCCAGCGCTTGTTGGAGGGCGAGGCCCCGTCTCTGCCGCCGACGCTGCGCGTGTGAGCACTTGCTTCAACCGTGGCACAAAACCGGGTAGGGTAGTAAGTAGTGTAAGGTGGACATGTGAGAGTTAGAGCCACAGCCCCACGGCCCCCGCGGCGTTCCGTTCGGGGTTGCGGGGTGAGTTGCAAGCACAGCTTTCCAGAGGGTCCAAGTCCAGAGGAGTCCGTCCTGGGCCTCTTCGCGTCGCATCCTGGCTCTTTGCTTAGGGCTTTGCTGGTGGGCGGGAACGGAACGGGGGGCCTTGTCGTCTTGTTGATGGCCAGAGATGGATCTGGTCTGAGCCTGTTGTGAATCTGAGGAACCCGTTTCCAGAGAAGGCTCCAGCTTTCGTCCGAGCCCGTGCCTCAGTTGGCCTTGCGACTTGTGGAGCTCTGAGGTTCCAAACTGCGACTTCCGAGGTAACAGGCTACGGGCTGAGCCCGTGCAGCATCGCTCACCACCAGAAGACGGGGAGACCCGCCTGCACAGAAACAGAGGCGTTCCACATCGCATAGCACGGGCTTCGGGACTGCTGCCCTTGCTTGATCGCTACGAAAGTCTGGCACAGCACCCTTACAGAGGATCCCTGACTTCAGCGGCAGCTTTGAGTGTCCTTTGTCCGCCTGACCAACGAGTGTTCCACAGTTCCATCTGTCCAGCTCGTCAGTTGGTTTCACTCTGTTAGTCGTGTCTCTGGCCGAGAGCGGCAGCGAGTGATAACTTTGGGGAGCTGTCGTGGCGAGTATAGCGGGCGGAATTGGGTCACTCCAGGACTTCTGGCAGACACTTGATACCAAAGTTCTAGGACCTTGGAGCCCTGTCTTTCTCTGCAGGAACTGGTGGCATGCGCAGCAGTTGTGCGAGGTCGTGCCTCCGCGACCTTTGCCTGCTATTTGTGGATGATGCTTGCTGACTAGACCTCAACAATCAGCAACTTCAAGACCTTTAACTCGTTGATGGAACTTAGCCACCTGAGGAAGAGGTTCCTACTAGTACCAGTAGGTTCCGTGCACAATGGTACCATGCTACTACGGCCCGAGCACTCACCCAGTTGCGCGATCTGCTTGGACCCAGGTCAAACTGACCCCAGCATTTGGCAGCGGTGGGTTCCACACGCCGAGTGCTTCCACCCAGAGCATGACACTTGTCCTGCAACCCTGGAGCCAACTTGGAATCTTCTCCTCTGCACTGTCAGGGTCAAAGCAACAGGAATTCAGGGAGACATCTGCCAGAAAAAGGGAGGCGATTTTCTTCCGCAGCTTTGCTCGCAGCATCTCGCAGCGCAATCCACCCCTGTGCGCGTGCCGAGTAGATCATAGCCATGCAGCTGAACTTCAAGCCCCGAGGCTAAATTGAAACCTGCTTTGAGGCTTTCAGCTCCTTATGCCGGTTAAATGCTCAGGCTAAGTTAAATGCCACCCGGCCCGAAGATCCAGCTGTTTTCCAGAGCGTGACGTTTGCCTTTGCTTTCTCGCTGCAGGTAGTTTGCGCTGTCCACTGTACCGAGTGCTTTGACATGTCACGTCGGGCAAGCGTCTATGGAGAGCAACGCCTGAGGCTGTGCCTCGCCGCCGCGGCGGCGGCAATGGCGGCGCGCATGGCTCCCTGGGCCTTTGCGCCGGCGGGCTTCCAGGTGCTTGTACGCCGACGGCTGGGAGCAATTGATCCGGCAAGCAAGCCTCGTGTGACATCGGGACGTGGGAACTGCCCTGGATGTAGCGACCCGCAACTCGGCTCGCCGGATGGCACATCGCCGGGCAGAGTGATTGTTCGCCCCACACGTAGCACCCGCTAGCATTTTTTGAAGAACCTTTGGTCACCTTCGTGGTGTCAGTTCGGCTCCAGATTGTCTACTGTGTCCTGCGGCTAGACAAAAGCAGGTGCAGTCCCAGTCCATGTCGCGCCCGTCTCTCACGGCCCCTTGGTGGCAGCCCATTTCGGGTCGAGAGCTGAGAGCCCATGCGTTGAGTTGGACTGCGTGAGATGTTTATGAGACAGGACCAGGAGCTTCTTAGATTCATCTTCCTTACTACGCAGCACTCGTATCAGTGCTACTCGTACAGCAGCCTGTCGTCACTTCCCTCTGCCTGGCCATCGAGGCGTCTGCGCCCTCAGAAGGTCGGGCAGGATCCTTTGCCATGGCGGGCGCTGCAGCCGCCGGTAGCTCGGCCTTGCGCCATTAGATTGACGTTATAGCATCATAGCGACCATATTCACGAAATCGTGGCGATCATGACAAGATCAGTAGGCATACTATAACCTCTTCGAGCAAGCGACATATGGCAAGTACAACGGTGGTGAGGATACCGACCAGAGCAATCAGAAGGGAAAGGCCTGGACAATGTCAGGGCGCAGCAAAGCGTAGGGCCGAGCAGGTTGGCTGCAGAACCTAACTATGCCAGTAAGAGCTCAAGAAGGCGAATGACAGGGCACGAAATCTCTGGAGCGGGGACATGCCGTAGCTGTTATCAAAGGAATGCAGCGACTACGCAAGGCCCAAGCCAACGGTGTTGTTTCCTGTTTCAGGGCGGGATTTCAATAAACTTTGCAGCTTCGAAGTTTCGTATCAGGTGTATTCGGAGTCTCCATACTTTGAGGTTAGAGGACCTGTTGCAGGGCAATAGTTACTAGTTAACTAATAGGATCTAATACTATGTCACATATTTCCCTGCTTCGCAAACCAGGCCATGCAGGAGGCAAAAAATAGGATCTAATAGTCAGATCAGGGTACGCTATGTGTGGCTAGGTCGCGGGGTTTCTTGCAGGTATCTAGGAGTGTCGCAGGTGTGTCGCTGTCCAGTTGTCGTAGTGGCCGTGGAGGGCATGGTAGAAAGGAGTAATCGTAGTCGTCGCCATAGGCAATACTGTCGCCTGGATCGTTTGCCACCATCTGCGGCATCATTTATCACACAGCAATAGGGGCACACAAAGATGCCGACGATGAGTTGGTGTATGGGATGTGGAAAGTCTCGGGTCCTGGAGTGCCGTGCCGCGCCTTACCGCGTGGTCTTGTGGTCAGATTATGTTATGATACGCAGGCTCTTGTCATGCACATGTTTAGAGGAACCCTGTTTCTTAGGCCTGGCTCTGGGAGCAGCAGCGGCTGCTGGCCGCAGCGCACGTGCCTCCACCATGGCACGGCGTTCGCATGCAGCGCCTGGTCATAAACGAAGTAGAAATCCATGAGACTGCATGGACCATGGTTGGGAGCGTTTCCGTGCAGCAAAGGTGAAAATCTACGACACCTGCATTGGCTGCACTCTGTGCGTGCGTGCATGCCCCACAGATGTCTTGGAGATGGTCCCGGCCACTATCAACGCAGCCAAGCAAGTGGCTTCGTCCCCGCGAGTGGAGGCTCGAAAGGGGCGCGACTGGATCGCTGCGAGTCCGCGATAGTGCGATAGTGACACTGAGCGCACCTGAGCGCAGGATTGCGTTGGCTGCAAGCGCTGCGAGACGGCCTGTCCCACCGACTTCCTGAGCATTCGTGTCTACCTTCAGGAGTCACGCTTGCGTCTGGGTTTTGAGGGTCCTGCAGAGCACTGTATGCCAGCTCCATGTTCCGTGATGCTGGAGTTGCTGTGGCTTTGTACGTCTAACGCACACGTTTGCTCGGTTGGAACCTCATCTGGAAAACCCAATGGTCAAAAGGGGGGAAGGGGGGACGCAAACGATGGATTCAGAGGCAGTATGCCCGCCCCCCCGGTTCACCACGACGTGGGCATGGCAGTATTGTACAAGGTGGCTCCCCCCCCCCACCTCAAAGCCCATCAGCCAATGTGCCTCTCTCGTAGACTCGTAGCCTCGCCAGGCTTGTTCCAAAGTTGATGAGTGGCAACTTGAATTTTGTCTTTGCGCGGCCGAGTCGACGTTGCAGCTTTCACGTCTAATGCCTCAGTAATTGGCTAAGCTGCCACCAGAGACTTTCCGGATGGGTCAAGCTAATATGTAAAGCAGAAAACGCCATCATCTTGTAGCGTTCAAGCTTCATGGCAGTACATGTGTGTTTGCGTCCGTGCCGCCGGGCATACACGCAACAGCTCTATCCACTTGGCAGATTTTTGTCCTTGCTGTGGTGGCCCTCTTCTCAAGTTGTGCCAGTTTATCTACCCTGCTTGAACTCTTCTCCGGTTTTCAATTTGAAGTGAAGAAAGCGCCAAAACTCGATCCTCCTACTTGGGCGGTGTTTAGCCCCCAGGACAACGAGGAGACCCAGTACAGCTTGGGCCTGGATCTGGTGGACTGGTTCCTCGGCCTGGATCATCCTCAATCGACGGCGCAAAGCTAGCAGATTCGTGATACTTAAGCGCAGCTCAAAGAATCTCGAAGAATCCCAGTGCAATCCCAGTGCTGCCTGACGAGCTTCGAAAGTTGGGATCAGAGCTTCCGAGCATGACTGAGGTCGTAAGAAGTCCTCTGAGAGCACAGGGACCTGGAGCTTCCGGTCTCACATAAAACCAAGGAGACAAGTCTTGTATCGGTGTGGTGGAGTATGAGTTCGTTCCGGATGTCAAAGCTCTGGGGTCTCCTCTGGTTTAGCTGATTGTTCTATAATGCATGTACCCAGACTCGAAAGACCCGAAGGCGGATGAAGCCTGATGAGCGTAGTCTGAAGGTTGACCGTAGGGTCCAATCTCGACTAGAGCACCCAGCCTACGGCGGCTTAAACCACTCCGCTTGCTCCCAGATCCCTGCGGCAAGAGGCCTTGCCACTCTTTTTAACGCGAGCGCACGCGAGGGCCCAGAGCGCGGCATGCCCAAATCTGGGTTCTTGTCTCGGATCCCGGCGGGTTGGGTTATCAAAGTATGTTTTTCTGTCGACTTTATGGTTTTCACACTTATCGTAAAGTATATATAGGATGAATCGCTATGATAGGCGATGGATTCCGTGAGTTTGGATTGTTACTCATCGAGTCTCTGGGCCCCGCCTGGGAGGGTTGGGGGATGCCAGTCTTGCGGGAGGAAAAAGCAAGAGCCGCAAGAAGTTCTGCCAGCTTGCAATGATTGGTCATGCTAGCGAGAATCAGAGACTTCGAGCGCACAGCGTGCGACTGCTGCTTGCGCCACGCAGCCAGTTCACCTGCCGTCTCCCGCCAGCTGCTGTATGCGGATGCTTGTTCTTGTTTTTGCAGATGCAAGGAAGTGTGGCGAAGCCGCAGTGGCCCGGTACAGGCCACAGGGAGAATCGTCTGTACATGCGTCTCTACGCCAATGTTCCCCTGGCGTTATGAAGTCGACACAGACGCCGCTGATCAGACAGCGGTTTTCCTCTCCGGAGTATCTCGTGCCTGCACCGGGCCAACCTTCAACCCTGAAACCGCAGCAGAGAAGTTGGCGTACTCCTGAATCATTCATCCTCAACAGCCTGAGTTTGAGTCCGTTTGCAGGCCCTCCGTGCCAGTGATCCGAGTGATGTCGATGCAGCGGTTTTCTGCGAGGGCATCGGCAAGGACGAGGCCCCGACACTTTGCTCCAGCAGTTTTGGTTTGGTTATTATGGTATTTTTGGTCGTCACAGCCGACTGGCGGCAGAACTGCTCTCACACCCTTGAAGTGTTTGATGACCTGAGTTCCAACGGTCAGGAAGATTCATGTTCATGTGCAGCGGGGTCCATACTGACTTTTCAGAGTCATGCAGAAGAAGACCGACACTCGAAATTATTGCTTATGGCAGACCTTACCCTGGGATTCGACGCTGCATCGCACAGAGGCAGAAAGCACAGACATGAGGTTCCGAGGAAGCGCAGATGGTAACAGGCTTCGGGCACAGGCCAGAACCTTTGGAAGGACTGAGGGCCGAAGCATGAGCTCTGACATATGCTCAAGAAGGAGAGGAGGCACGGTCTGGCATGTCGTGGCACGAAGACGGAACCCGTGCACAAGCAGAGTACGAGAAGAAGCAAAATCTCAGAGACGCCAAGCCGAGCAGTGCACGACACATAAGTGCGCACATACGCACGCAATCTGCTTCAAAGCCCCGTGAGGCGTCTAGATGTTATGCCAAAATACCTCTTTCACGCAAAGGATACAACCATGTAGTCCTGGAGCAGCCTGAACCTCTATCTACGCGTAAGGACGAAGGATTTTCAGCATGTTAATTCACAGAAAATAGCATCGCATCACTCCGGCACAGACAGCCAACGGTCAGTAAACGGTGAAGACAGCTACATTCAAATAACTCTAAGTATACATATACAGGTAAATAAACAGACAAAAAACAAATAGATACACATAGGTAGATAACCAAATGATCGATATGTGTATGTATGTTTGTACGTATGTATGTAGATAAGTATGTACGTACGCATGCATGTATGCATGTATGTGTGTATGTATGTATGTCCTGTGAATATCAGGAACATACACTATATCTGTATGGACGATTATGGACGTTACAATACATGCACACGCACGCATACATAAACACGTGCATACATACGTACATACACATGCACACACGCATTCACACATACCTACAGCCATACATGCATGCATGCATCCACTCATACATACATACATACCTACATACATGCATCTCACTCATACTGAAAATCAGAGTCAGCTAATGCCAAGTTAATATAGAGACATGGATATATGCATAACTTGCCGAGCACCAATATCAAGCACGGTGTGGCACGGCAAGAACCCGGAAGCCGAGATCACTCCTGCAAACATCCTACTAGGATTGAAGTGATGCAGGTGCGGCAGTACTGGTAGCATAGAGGTCTTGCAAAATCGCGGAACTCGTCGAAACTTCAGCCGAAGTGGTTTCTGAAGTTTTGTGGACTTGGCTCAAAGCAAATTCAATACCGCTTTGTTTCTGCACTTTCGACAGTCTTGAGTCACATGTTGCCCTGACGAGTGGACCGTGAGCGAAGCAATCCCTGCAAGCTTCCCTTCGTGGCGCAGAGGTCGCAGCTTTCTGGTCTGAGTTTATCCCGAGCGTGCAGCGAGCACGCGGTGACTGGGCCAGTCTTCCCTCGCGAGCGCGGGAATTGGCCGACGCCTGACCATGACAATATCTGCTGTGCGACAAGGCCTCTGCTTGCAATAGTGTGCCGGTGAAACCACATGCCCCCTGCGCATCAAGATAATGGTTCTGCATCCGGATGTTGACTCTTTCCTGGAGTACGGTCTGCTAGACACATCAGGGCTTCAACTCGACATGCAAATCAATAAGAATCCCAACCCAGAATCCAAACACCCATGAATAATCCGGGAAGTCTAAGCTCGGCCGGAGGTATTCGCAACTGGATTTCCAACCTGCCAACAATGTTTCAAGAACGAGCTTCTGACCTCTGTAAGTTCTGAGTTTTAGATGTTTCTTTCCAGCTTGGGCTCTAAGCTTAAGGGCTGGAAAAAGCTATGCAACGGGCCAAAACTCTCCAGCAGTTTGGTGAGTAAACATCCCCGCTACCATCGGCAAACCTGCAACAACAGAACTCAACAGCCTCGCGCGTCTGGGTTGTGGCTGTCGAAATGCAGGCATTGTTTCGAATTGGGACCCATCGTCTCCCCGAAAGATGGACTCGGTGTGTGCATCCTGTGTACGAGAGTCCACGGCCGGATTAGCACGTTTGAGACAAGTAAATGTCTGCATGTACCTCGCTTCGTATATGACGAGGCGAATGAAAATGAGAATACTAGTGAGGCAGGCAAATAGCCATCCAGAGAGGCATGCGTGCGTAAATTTAAAGGGTACATAACGCACATAGCCATATACATAACATATATATATATATAGAAATGTAATACTCATAGGTGTATATGTATATATATATATAACACATACATGCGACCGCTTGTTCTGGTCCACATCCACCGTGAGCTCAGGAGCGCACGGCCCCGGCCAAGCTGGCCCTTTACGAGCGCATTCTCGCGCGCTATGCCGTGGCCCTGGAATCTTCGAGGGGTCGAAGTTCGCGGGGCTTTGCGTGGTCAGAGAGACGGAAGATATCGATACCTATGACAATGTCTATGTGTATATGTCTGTCTGTCTATGTGTCTATCTTTCTATATATCGTAAAAACATGTTTGCGGTACACATGCCTTATGCATATATGGTCAGGCGTCTGGCGTTCCCAGCCCCCCCCCCCCCCCAATGGTATGGTCTGACAGGGGTGGGGGGGGGGGGGGCCTGGCGTGTGCGGAAAGGGGTTGGGGGCCGTTGGAGCTGCCACTGGGTGGTGGGGTGGTGCTGGCGGCCAGGGCTCACGCGCAAGCGCTTCGCAAGCAAGCCGTAAACCCTATGACGCAGCGCGTGCCCCTGTTTTGAGCAACCTTAACTTGAACTTAAAACACTACACCCAACCCTAAACACCACCTAACTGCAGGCTCTAAGCCTAAAGCAGAGCATACACCGCAAATCCTCCCTAAGCCCTTGTCGACTCGAAGCCTTATACCTTGTAACCGTAAACCCAAAACTCAAAAGCTTAAGCTAAACCCGAAACCCCAAAACCCCACAACCACCCCACAGGAGGAAAGAGGAACCCCACACCCCACACCACAGGGGAGGGGGGGGCCCCACCCTATATCCGGACCATTGACCTTTGGGGGGGGAGGGGGGGGGGGCTGCGGAGCGCGTGACCATATATGTATATATCTATCTATATCTATATCTATACCTATATCTCTATCTATATCTATCTACATCTCTATCTATATCTATCTACATCTATATCTATATCTTTATCTATATCTATATATATATATATGTATCTATCCATATATCTATATATCTATGTATCTATATATCTTTATATCTATATATCTATAGATTTTTATATCTATATATCTATATATCTATATACCTATATATCTATATATCTATATAAAAAATATATCTATATATCTGTATATCTATATACCTGTATACCTATATATCTATCTATCTATCTATCTATCTATCTATATATATATATATCTGTATTTATATTTATATTTATATTTATATCTGTATCTATATCTATATCTATATCTATATCTATATCTATCTACATATATATATATATATATATATATATACATGTGCATGTATACACACATACACACACACACACACACACACACGTAGTTATGCGCTTGACAAAGTGTTTTCATATGTACGTGTGTATACATGCATGAGCTTGTATGCATGCGTGCCTCCATGCTTACGAGGCTTGCGCTCTTTTACATGGCTTTCTGAAATTATGTGTATACGTATGTGTCGCCTACATATACATACGCACATATATACAGACACACATACATGTACATACAGAGCATCATACTGGGTATGCGCAGGTACGCGCGCACAACGAGCCATCGATAATGAATGAGAGTACTTATGCATGCGCGTATACGGCGAACACACACGCATAGTAGAGAGAGATATACATATATCTATCTATATATATATATATACACACATATATATATATATATATATATATATATATATATATATATATACGTAATATGCATATGTATACGTGTACTTAGGTCTGTACACATGACATATACACAAACACACATGCTTACATGTGTGCAAGTGCATGCTGGTGCGCCTGCATGTTTTTGTTGAACAAATTGCGCAGTTGATTTTTTGACAAGGCCACCTCAATACACTGCCACGAATGTTGTGCAAGTAGCTGCGCCCAGCTACAGGTACTGCTTTTGCTTCGACAAGTTTCCCCACAGCTTGTCCAAAAGATTGGCATTGCCATCCTCTTCGGCTGAAACCTCAGCCGCAAACCCACGCGCCGGGTTTGTGGTTTCAGTGTGTCATGAGGCGCTGACACACGACCTCTTCCGTCACACAGGCACCTGGCGACTTCATCTGCTTCTGCACGATGTGGTTGCTGAAGGCAAGCAAGCAGGAGAAACCTCGGTCAGAACACTGACTCAATTCGCAGACGGGAACATGTATGTGTTTGGGGCGAGTAGCTCGAGCAGCTCACTGCAAACCGCATAGGGCTCAGCAGAACCCTGTTGGACTGTGGGCCTTGTGCAGGCAAAGATGCGTACCTGGACACGCTCAAGAAGCCAGACGGCAATCGTTCAGATGGCGTGGGTCAACACCCCATGTCCGAGAAAGGGTTGGAGTGCAAAGTATGAACCATAAACTCCGCCACGGTTCAAGTCCTGCAGTTGTCCAGGGATCATGTGATGCAAGTGGGCGGTTGGCATGCCTGGAAGGATGGAGTTTGAGTCGAACCTTTTCGCTGTTCCATCAAGTCTTCCGAACATAGCTCAGCCAAGCCAAGCTGTTTTCTTCATGCAGCTCCAGTGGGTGTAGGAGTGCAGCAGTCAGTATCAGCAGCATTGTACAGACAGCAAACCCAAAAGCAGCAGCCACCTTCTCGGCAACAATCCCCACAACAGCCGGCAGATCACGGAGCCCACGTTGTGAAGGCGTTATGACGGTTAGAGCGCGGCTTCGAGCACTGGAACCTGCAGCAAAGCCCTGAAGTGCTCCCCGTGAGCCCGACCTGAGGAATCCTGAGTCCTTGCTTCCACGGGCCGAGTGTTTTGGTTGCACCCACAAGCCTGCCGCCTCCCCTGGTTTGTGAGTTCTGTTCTTGAAGCTGGTACTTCCACAATGCAAGAGCTTTTCGAGCTGCAGCCGCCGAAGATGGCAAGGTGCACAAGGCAAGGAAACCGATGTAGTCACCAGCTCCACTCACCCAGGAAGATCCAGGATCCGCAGCTTCTGGATTTGCTGGGCCTTCTAAGACCCGCAGACCTGCTTCTCGGATAAGGGTGAGCTTGATGGATGTAGCCCTGGGTGCTTTTCGGAAAGGTGAGGACAATTCCGTGCCGTAAGAGAGGTGGGTCTTCAAGGTTCCTGCCGTATCAGGGAAACAGATCTAGGCCCGGTGGCATAAGGCCTTGGAGGCCTCTCCATTTCCCAGGCAGTTCGAGGACTGCAAGTTCCATTACCAGCCGCCCAGCTTGAGTTCGGTTGGCCGGTTTCGGAGAGCAGAAGAGGTTGCAAGAGTACTCGCTTTCAAGCTTGCAGTGTTGCAGCACTGGACTTGGTAAGTTGAATGCTCGATCACACCATGATCTCGCAAGGTAACACTCCAGGGACTCACCTAAGAACGGCAGAGCAAAACAACCTATTCCAGCAGTCAAAGCCCCATATACACTCACAAGCCGAGTTATGCTGCCAAGCAGCGCCCCGACCGTCGTGGTTTCCTCAAGAGCATCTGCGCCGCTTGGACCAAGCTTCACTTAAGGGAGCAAGCAGGGCTAGTGACAGAACTCAAAATCTGCACAGGTTTGTGCACGCAGACGCTCTAATCTTGTCATCCGTTTTGGGCTTGCTACGACCCCAAGTCTTGAGTCGGTTTTCGGAGTACAGAGGTTTGTTGTCAGCCTTCCTGTGATTGCTGATGCCATATTGTTCTCGTTGCTGAATGGCTACTCCTTCATGTCGTTTTTACGTTTCTGCTCATGGGCCTTGTGTGCAAACTCTTACCTGGTTCGTGGCACTGATGCTGTTCATCGTGCTCCCATTCCTACTACGGTTGCAGGTGTTGTCGATGCGACGGCGAAGGTCATAACCGTAATATCAAATCAGATACCGTCACCAATTGTTGACGTAAGTGATTGTTGCTCTAGTTGCTGCTTACGTGAGTAGTGCTCGTCGTATAAAGAGCGATTGTGGCGACGCCTGTATAAGCAAGGGCCGGCCTCAACATCACAAACTGCCGTCATCACTGCCGCTGTCAACATCGCCGGCGCTATCGCTATCACAATTACGACAATTCAATATGATTTCGAGAATCTTGGACTCGTTTGTTATTTTAAGGAGTCCCAGAAGAGAGTTTCTCAAGCGTTGTCACTGTTGTCGTACGGTTTTACACTTTATCGTTCCAGGGCGGCTGTACCTCCATTGAGTCATCAGCTCGTCCAGGTAGCACAGATGTGAGACTTGGCCATGGCAGATATTGGATAGCTTGAAGTTGCCATGCAGAAGACACTGCTTCTCTTCGTGCCTGCGTCAGAAGTCGGAGGAGTTTGACTATGGTGGCATGTACTCCTTCGTGAAGTTCATGGCTCAGCAACCCAGCCTGTCGCCACTTTGGCTACCCAAGGCCAGCCGGGTTTCACGTGAGTTCGATCACCGCTCGGCCTCCCTGCGCTTCCGTAGTCTGAACTCGGAAATCAAGCTCGGAGCCTCTGAGTGGAGGCCGAGTTGCTGAATTCCGGGGCTTGGATCGTGGAGGGCTACCAGGAGCTCCGTTCCGAAATGCCTGAACGCCCCTGAATACCCCATCATGTTGCAGTTCGTCGGTTAGCCTGCTCGGGGTTTTCGGCTCTTCGAGGGTAGAGCGATGTGGAGTTCGCCTGGCTTGGAATAGGGGGTTGATTGTACCTTCCTTGTGTGCTCAAGGACCAAGGCGAGGCAACTGCATCCGCTTCTCTGAGCGCTCCACTTGTCAGGTAGCTGTGAGTTGCTGAGGGCTTCAAGGTTTAGAGTTGAAAACTGGGCAGCTGATCCAAAGCGGTGCTGCTGCGCAAATCTGCGGCCCATTGATTTCGTAGAAATTGCAGGTTCAGGTCGGCATCAGTTGAGCTTGGAGCTCTGATCCGGTGACAATCTGTGCCAGTTCACCAAGAGACGGGCTTCCCACCCACGAAAAAACTCCTGTCCAAAACGGGGGGAGCATGGGCATAGCTGTCCTGGTCTCTGTGGGCATGGATTCAGAGCTCGGCGATAAGTTCGCGATAAAGTTATGCCACAAGGATAGGCCGGATAGGCGGAGGGCCTCTTCCGAGGATTCACGCCGCTGTGAGCGACACAAGCGGGTGCTCTTCGTCAAAACGGTCGTGGGTGGGAGCCTCAGTTTCTTAGGCTCTGCAGGCTTCACGCTTCCAGCTGTTTGTGCCTGGGCGGTGGGGACCAGACCACCCCGGTTAGAGCCTTTCGGCGCACAGTGGGACAAGTATTTGTTCGGGGTTGCCGACATGTGGCAGCTGCAGGCGGAAAGATCGACAAGACCGTGGAGATTCCCTATGGTTGCTTGGTGCATCCCAGTGCAACCCTGTCTCGCCATGTCCCGGCATCACGTGGAGCCCTTGCACTGGCACCAATTCCAGTTACCAAGCAGCTCTTTTAAGTCAAGCCTTTGATTCTCTAGCAGCTGCGTGCCGGCACAACCCAGGCCTTGCACCGAGTGTTGTGCCTGCCCGACTACATGCCGAGGTCATTGCGAAGTCGGCCTGTGGCTACTCATCTGAGTTTTCATCGAGTCGGGAAGCGCTGGAGCAGTCCTATTAAAGGTTTCCGTGCAGTTCTTACTTGTGCAGATTGCATGACAAAATTGCAAGTCCTGTCTTGTGTGACTTGTGTGAGCCAGGTGCCCTATAAGTCCGAGCCTAGATTCTGATCAGGGCGGAGACCGAGCTCCAAAGCATCAGCACCCAGGCCCAGAGACCCGGAAGTGTTGCCCCAGTGTGCAGAAATTGGACGTTTCAGCCCCACCTAACTCAACGATGAACGGCCTCTGGCCATCCGACCATCCGCCACACGCCCAGCCCGACGTGTTTGTGTCGGTCGAGGTATCGCTGCCGTGCGCATGAGGCCACCGGGCTATCCATTCGCCTCTCGGCATGCGCATGGAAAAAGTTTGGGAGGGTCGCAGATCCCGGGTGGATCGGGAGCCACTTGGACGGCTTTTCTGGAAACGGCAGTCGTGGAGGATCTCGGGGCAGCCTTTCACGACTTGGGAAAGCATCGCCTAGATGGGCACGCCGGGCATTCGGGGGTGTTGCGAAGCCAAAGCTGAACGGAGACGTGCCAACGAGACCACCTAGTCTGTCATGAGGACAGATGAAGTTGCTGTTCGCAGGGGCTCCCTTGCCCGACGACCGGCGACATAGCAGCCAAGCAGCAGGGAGTCGCTCAGGAACGAGCATGTGTGTTTACTCGATTGTCTTCGAAATAGTCAGGCACAGCACCTTTTAACACTGCTTCTTTGCTGCAGTTGCACATGCTGGAAGATTTGTCATGCGTAGACGGCGAAGGCCTTACGCCAGCCATGACTCTGTGGATGACGCGTTGAGGTGGTTTGCAGGTCGGCAGCACGCTTCACCTCGTCGTCCCGGCGCAAGAGCCAAGAGCCTGAGATCCGTAGCTGTAGCCCCTGCAGCTGCTAGGCCTCCGAAAAGGCCCAGAGTTGCGAACTCGAGATCTTTGTTGCAGAGGCGCTCAAGGAGATGACCCCTCGGAGCTTGTACAGGATCTTTGCAATATGGGAAGATCAGGGCTCTGCGAAGCGAAACCGCAAAGCCTGCTTGTCTGTCGCTCAGGGTCTAGAGCCCTGCTAAAGGATGCGATGGCGAGATGTCGAAGTGCTGCTGCAGTGCTGAATCATGCTGAGACATCACGAGGGCAGCACGAACTCGTCAAGACGTGGAAAGAAAGGCCCGCGGTGGTTTCTGTACTTGGGAGCCAATAGGGGGCCAGCCCGAAATGGGTGGTTGAAGCGCCGCTTGAGGGTAATTCTAGTTCGACTTTGCCCTCAACATGAAGCACAGAGTCACGAAGTGACACGAGGCGTCTCGCTGCTGTCAGGCTTCACTGTTTGCTTCAATGCGTGCATTTGCGGTTCGAGGCGATGTCGCCGGGTACTGTCTGCACCTTGGGTTTCGGAGACCGCGTAGAGGGTCTCAGAACCTCCGGGCATCCAAGAGCTTCCGCTCCTAAAGGCGCGGGCTCGGGAATGCCGCAGGCGCCTCGCCTTGCCCGCTTGGTTGGGGTGGATCTGCAGAAGGAGCGAGTAGGAGGAGTCTGGTTTGGCCGTTCAGTACATCTCTTTGCGATTGCTGAGGCTCACTGTCCACAGAAGCCGCAACACCTCTCTCTCCAACCTAGTGCCTATACTACCTGAATTCCGGCTGAAGGCTCAAGGACCCGACGGACGCTGCGGTGCGACATGCTACGAAGCCACAAACACCCTTTTTTGGAGGTTCCGGTGTGAGGCTTGGGGCTGCGGGCAGGCCAAGCGCTCTCATCTAAGGTGCTTCGAGACACATGGCTCGTTGCTGTCAACCCGGTCGTGGCACACAAGATGCTGCGACATCGCTTGATGCTGGATGCTTGGTGAGTGTATCGTCATGTTTTGTTGCTCATTCTTCCGATTTTGTCGAGCTTCTTGGCAGCCAGAAAGAAGGGTGCAGTACGAAGCCTGTGCTTGGGAGCATGCCGGACTCATCTGCAGGATGCGCCACGAAGTGCGTCGCTCCTGGCGTGGAAAGGCTCTACCACACGTGAAGCATGCAAGCTGGCGCACGCACATGCCGCTGGACTTTGTTTGCAACTCTTTGGTGTCGTGTGTAGCAGTAGTAACATGTACCCAGACCTAGGTAGCAATCCATCGGACTAGCATGTACTGTATGGGTTTCAAGGATTCTGCGATTACTGCACCTTTGTTTCCAAGAAAACTTGTCAAGGCTGGGGCGTCATCGGCCTCGCCATAGTTTTTGCACGCTCTGACCGTGGCCGGATTCCCTTGGAGGTGATAACACGGCTGGAACGCGCGACTTCTTTGATGCTGCTGGAGATGGGCACATCGAGACACATGCCTCGAAGCGAGTAGCCAGTGTCGGAGGCTGTTGGGGTCGCCTCGCAGCCTGCGAGAAGTTGAGATTCTGCGGATTTCTGCGGCAGCTCGATATGCCACAGCAAGATTGGGCTACCACCTGCCAAGAGGGAGATGTGCTTATGCTGGCACGGCTACGACTGAGCAGAGAGACCTGTGCATCTAAGTTTCACGAAGTCGCTGCACTGTCCTTGTCTTCGCCTCTGCAGTGCTGTCCTTGAGAAAGTGTTGCCTAGTGATTTCTGATCATCATGTCGCGCTGTGAAAGTTTCACCTGACTGGGAAGCTTCTTACTTGCTTCGCCGTTCATCTCTTATGCCGAGTCAGAGTCTTGGGTGAGGGCCGATCGTGTGGAAGATTGGTGGAGTCATGGCTACGACTGAGCAGGAAGACCTGTGCATCTAAGTTTCATGAAGTCGCCGCACTGTGATCGTGCGGAAGATGTCAGGCACTGTCAAACAGGCGCTTGTACCGATAAATGCGTGAGGCGGATCAATCGCGTTGGCAGACCCTGCATCGTAGGTTCGTCCTAGTCAGGCGGCAGGCAAAAAATCAACAGCGCTTCGTCGCCTATCTCGAAAATGCATCAGAGTTTCATTGTCATTCCCAAGCCGTCTCGACATAGTGTCGGCAATCTTTCCGATGTTATTTAACTATAGGGTGGGGGTGTGCGGAGAGGTCACGCTAGGCAGGCCAACCCTGGGTCAAGTTGCTTTTCCAATGGAGGGGCTGGTGGCACTCTGCGTGTCGCGACGCCCGTCGCTCCGCTGGGTGACACTGCTGTCAAACCAACGTAATTTCGTGGAGTGCTGGGCAAAGCCTGCATGCTGTGCTAGTCGGGTTCCCCAGCAAGTGAGCAGCAGCAACGTCGCGGCCCCGACCTCTTCGCATGCGGCTGCATCGAGAAGATGGCGGCTGTTTGCGACTGCGGGGTCTTTGTTTCAGCGACTCAAGCCGCCACTAGTCTTTTGGGCTTGCACTGGCCTACATGCTCCTCGTTCTGGCTCGGCAGTTCTGCGTGGAGGTATGGAGTGCAATCGGCTGAGGTGTGAGAAGATGTGAAGAATTGTGCTGGGACATCTTGCTGGCTCGGCAAGCTCGGGAATCGTGGAGTCCTTGGCAGCCCGAGAGCCCTGCTCACAGCGAGGGCGGCCGGACACAACACGAGCTGCATTGCTCCAGCGTAGCACCGCTTGGGGTGGGCAGCTGGAGATCTCGGTTTGTTGAAGGGGAGTTGGTGAGGGCGCTTTCAACCGTGAGTTTGCATGCCACATTGTAACATTCACATTGCCTGCGCTTCCGAAGTTGCTAAGCCGCCTGGCTCGTAGCATGTGATGCGAGCTCAGCTCCAGCTTTCCGCATACAAGCACGCCTGCAATCGACGGCCTGCTCGTCCAACTAGTCCTTGAGCGTACGGCTGCATTCCGGCCTGTGCTGCGGCCCGAGAAGAGCAATTGTTGCTCTTGGCCTTCGTTGAATTGAAACGCGGCAAGATGTGAGGAACAACATGGGTCCAGCGCCTCGACATGTGGCTAGCTGGAAATGAAGCCTCCGATGGCCTTTGCTGCGTCATGAGAAGTATATCTGTGGCGGCTGTGGCTGTGGTGACCCATTGCTCGAGTGGGCATGAGCCGAGGTTTTCTCTGGCCTGCTCCGCAAACTGGCCCTCGCGCACCGGGCTGCATGTCGTTTTACCCGTCCTCTGCGGACCAAAACGGACAATAGGCGCCTTCACAGGGGGTCTGAAACAGTGCCATACCCTTCAAAAATGTCAGTAAAGGATAGTAAGGGAAGGGGGTAAAAAAGCGGTGGAAGGGGTGCTGCAAGCTGGCACGGCAAGCCAAGGCTGACTGTAGGGACTTGGCTAGATATTGAGGAATCAGACTTGAAAGCTGCTACGTAGACGCGCTCGGCCACGTAAGGACGAAACGCAAGTTGCCAGAAATGGACTCAAAACTGAGACAAGCCTGGCGAGGTTACGAGTCTACGAGGGAGGCACATTGGCTGATGGGCTTTGAGGTGGGGGGAGCGAGTCCTCCCCACCTTGTACAATACTGCCATACCACCTGGTGGTGAACGGGGCCGAGGACGACTCAATCACCGTGCAAACCTTCGGTTTTGCGGGACAGGAGGACATCATTTCGGGCGGGGGGCGCCCATACTGCCTCTGAATCAATCATCTGCGCCCCCCCCTTTTAACTATTGTGTTTTCCAGATAAGGTCCCGACCGAGCAACGTGCGCGTTAAACGTACAAAGCTGCAGCAACTCCAGCATTACGGAACATGGAGCTGGCATACAGGGTGGTGAAGGGTGCGCCGAGGTTGCCGCAGGGGGGAGATACTTGTACCTGTGGCGGGTCGTATGGACACATATTGATCCGCGAGATTCGAGAAGATGTCATGACGAATTCTGGGATGCGGGTTTGCTTGCGACATTAAGTTGGGCCATATTGACATATTGATTTGTGCCTGTCCAGGCCATGAGATGCGAGAAGATGTGAGGAGCAAGTCTGGGACATCTCACTGGATCGGCAGGCTGGAGCCTGTCCTGTTCCAAGTTGCCATTCCAGTCGGTGGGCTAGTGGTGCTCTTGTAGCATAAAGTTGCTGCCGCTGCGCCACTCAGCTTCCAGCAAGTGATGTTTCTCCTGAAGTCCGCCACAGTTCCCACAGTCTGCTTGTGCTCTGCAGCTCAGCGAAGAAGTAGGGCGCGCTGCAGGGAAGCAAGTGGCGGCCCCACACGCTTCAGACGCGGCTGCGGCATGAACATGGCGACTCTGCCTGTAGGGTGTTTGCTTCAGAACCTGGCTAGCTCGAAGGGCTGCACTGAACTTTGGGCATGCCTTGGCCTGCACGTGTGCCAAGGCGTCACACGTGTGGCTCCCGGCGTTTGCGAGAGGCATGTGAGCGCAAAGCCAGTCAACTGGTCACCTGCAAGCGTGCCTTCGATCCACGGCCAGCTCGGCTAGTCCTCGAGCGCAGGGATGCATGTCGGCCTGCGCTGCTTCGGCGGCCCAAGTTGGGCCACATTGATCTGTGCCTGTCCAGGCCATGAGATGCGAGAAGATGTGAGGAGCAAGTCTGGGACATCTCACTGGATCGGCAAGCTGGAGCCTGTCCTGTTCCAAGTTACCATTCCAATCGGTGGGCTAGTGGTGCTCTTGTAGCATAAAGTTGCTGCCGCTGCGCCACTCAGCTTCCAGCAAGTGATGTTTCTCCTGAAGTCCGCCACAGTTCCCACACAACGCAAGCACTTGCTCTGCACGCGCTCTGCAATTCTGCGTGGAGGCATGGTCGCATGCAGGGCAGCAAGTGGCCCCCCCACACGCTTCAAACGCGGCAGCGGAGCGAAGATGGCGACTGTAGGAGACTTGCTTCACCGCCTGAAGCGCGATTAGGTCCAACAATGCATGCTTTGGACCTGCACTGGCCTGCTGCATGAGGCTGAAGATGCAACTAGCTCCACAGCTCCAGCTTAGGGTTGCTTGTCGCATGTAATTGCAGCTCCGGTCTTCCACCTGCAACCACTCTTGCAAGCGACAGCCTGCCCATTGACCTAGTCCTCGAGCAAGGTGCTGCATCCTGTTGGCGGGCTCTTGTGACAGTACTGTGAGGGAACTACGAGGGCGATTAGCGGAAGCTCGATTGTGAAATCAATGCGTGCAGCCTTCGAGGGCACGCAAGCGTGTGCGAGGGCGAAAGCAAGGTTTACCCAAGCTTGTGTTTCGGGATAAAACAGGGTACTGGCCGAAGTGAGAAGACCCTGTTCGCGTACAAGCATGTGGAAGGCATGCGCAGGCGCGAAGCACAAGGTTCCCTTGCGCACAGACAGGGAACAAGGATATAGAACAACATTCATGTCGGTGTGTGTGCTACCTCCAGTATTGATCTGTGCCTTCGCTGGAAGGGTGATGCGAGAATATTTGCGGAAAGATGATGGCTCGACGAGCTGGATAAACATGGAGTCATTGGCCACCTGAGAGCATTTCAGAGGCTTTGCGTGGCGTTTGGTTCCTAAGCTGCCTGGCTCGTGGCACATGAGCCCCAGCTTTCCACGGAGCTAGTCCCAGAGTGCAGGGCCCGCAGGGCCGCATGTCGGCCTGTGCCTCGGCGGCCCGAGAAGAGCAGTTTTAGCTTGGCCTTCCTCGCCAGGAAACGCGCAAAGATGTGAGGAAAATCGGGGCCCGGACCCGCGACATCATGCCACGCCATGCTGCGTCATGAGCAGGTTTGAACGTTGCGATGCCCTCCAGCCAAATCCAACTCCAGCTGTCTTGGAGTTCAATTGTCATTGCTGCAGTGGGCATGGGCCCAGTTTGTTCGCTTGTGGTTGCTGCGGGACTGTTGATCGGCCAGCTTGCTTGACAGAACCGTGCTGAGTGAGTGTGGAAGAAACAGAGGGGGAAACAATGCCGCGACATCTGCCTGTCTCCGCAAGCTCGGGAATCACGCATTCCACGGCTTGCTCCTGAAAGAAGTCCGGGAGCACAGAGCTGCATGTCGCTTTGCCCTTGCTCTACAGACCACCTTGGAGCCACGCATTTGTCGTGCGCGCAGTCCGGGGCGAGGTCATGGGTTTGCATGAAGAGTTAGGGGAGCTGACTACCCTAGAATCGAGGAAAATGCTTTAATTCATGATGAGAGGCCTCTTCTGACTTTTGACGAATACTGCCTGATGCACAGAAGATGGGCTGCGGCGAGAAGCGAGGGATGACTCCTAACATGGATCCAGACCTCCTTCTAAGGCATCAGCCGATCTAAATTAAACCCCAAATTCCGAGTGTCGCCGGTGCACGGCGGTTTAGGGTGTATGGCTTGCAGATTTGGACTTCAGACTTCAAGCTGGGCTTTAAGGTGACGGGTTCAGGACATTGATGCCGGCCGCACTTTCAACCATCAGCGTGGGACGTCTCATCACAAGTCTGATGAACTATCCGAGCTATCGTTCCGCTCCGGTGGGCACTCGCTGCATTGGCTCCTAAGAGATGTGAGCTCGGCTTCGGTTTTCACCTCCACGGCCTGCTCGGCAACCTGATCATCAAGCACAGGGCTGCACGTCGGCCTGTCTGACCCTGTCGGCCCAAGCTGCGAGACGGCGTGGAAAATGACTTGAGGCATTTGTCTGGCACAGGACGCGCTCAAATGTGAGATGGCGGGATGGATATCACTTGATTTTGCCTTGCGCGAGACGCCTGAGAATTAAGGAATCCTTGCCCATCTGGAGAAGATTCGGAGACCAGGACCTGTCGATTTCGTTCAACTCCGAATTGGTGAATGTTTGTACAGTTGTTTTGTCCCAACTTCTCAGCAGAACGTTTGCAGATAGATTGTTGGTTTTAGGAAGTCTTCAGTGTGTTTGCAAAGCTGCATGTCCTTGTTTTGTTGAAGGCCTCGCGGCCCAACAAGTTGTGGTAGAGGTAAGTTCTTGTCCAGTCCAGTGGGCTCGAAGAATGACGGAGGTTCAGCGTTCGCGCGGTGCCTCCTGACATTCTAGCCTGCGATTTCGTGCCCTTGCATTGCGGGACTCTTGATGATGGCACGCCAGAGAGAGAGACCTGTCGATTTCTTGAAGCTGTTGCATCAGAGAGGCGGACGCGGACGAGACATTTGGAAGGAGGGCAGGAGTTAACGTCATGGAAGCAGGCGAGGAGTGTGAGGCTCCTCGGGTGCGCCTGTGCGAGGGTGCGGTGACTTGACGAGCTCGGGCCAGCGATGACATGACAAACTCTGTGTTGTATGGCTGTCCAGCAGTCATTGTGTGGCATGCTTTGGCTCCGTGCGTCACGGTTCCTGCACTGCTTGCAGCTGCCTCCAAAGCGACCGGTCGTGAAGTCTCTTTGCGCCGTGATGATTGGGCAAGGGCAGCAAGGGTGCGAGCAAGGGCCGGACATGTTGTGCACCTGGTGAGCGCAAGGTGGCAACCAGCAAAGCAGCCTGCGTACGTGCCTTGAAGCTGAAGCTCTGTCCAAACAGGAAGTGGGCCCTCGGTGTGCCTCGCTGCCAGAAGCAACGACACTGCATTGCAAACCATTGAGGATCTTGCACCCAGGACCGAGGGAAGCCGCCCGCTAGCCGAACTGCCTCCATGTGGCCTGCCCGTCCTTCCAGTCTGACGAGCTGCCGAAACCAGCAACTCTGCATCCCAAGCACCCTCGAACCCTTCGGAACGTTGCTACACCCCCAACATCCCGTAAAAGCTTCATCCCGACACCAAAACCTGTTGAACGCAGAACCTCCTGCGGGTTCGTTGTTCGGGGCTCTGCATCTCGTCAAAAGCCGAAGCTTCTTCGCCAAGTCTCTGCCATCGTGACGCCCAGAAGTCTCGAGGGCATCATTTCAGCTGCGCAAGCCTTGGCAAGTGGTGACAGGCCAGCTGTCACCCGGCCCGCTGCAAGCCTTGCTTGTGCCACTGCCATCTCCAGATGCCGCATGCGCGAACCCCACTTTTGCTTTCCGACTGCCTGCCCACTTGCCTATCTTGTGGTGCGTGCGGGTTTGGCACGTTGGGAGGGTGCCGACTGCTTACCGACGAGGGAAGGCGGGATGGGTGCTTCAATTGGCACGAGTCTGCTCTTGGACATCATCTCGGAACGGTGGGTGGGGACTACACCTGCATATCTGTGTTTTGCCTCTGCGAAGATGATGCCGTCTTGCGTGACGGGGCTCCAGTTTACCAGAAGCAGCGTAGGAAGCAACATCAAGTGATAGCGAAACGGGACGCTTGTTGATCCGATACTGACACAAGTACCTCGCTTCTCCGGGTGCGACAACGGATACCGAAGCCCATGCCCTAGGATGAGTAGTCTTGTGTCTACTCTGGACTGAGATGTCAGCGCCAGTGGCCTGTGCTGGCCCTTGCATTTTATCGTGTGGATGGCTGACACTGATGTCATCTGTGTCGTTGCAATGTCGCCACTGCTACTAGACATGGTGGATGGATGTTATCCACTGTGATTCACGGACCAAGCTAGGAATGGCAAGACAACGGTCAAGAGAAATAGCCTAGCAAGGACACTCGATCTGCTCCAAGATCTCAGGCTTTCCAAGTTCTGTCTTTGGGCGGACCTCGTGGGATACGACGACATATGATTCCCACTAGGTTCGCCGCCTCCAGCAGCACAGCGTGCCTCAGGTGTCCCTGCAGCTGGCCGCCTGAATGTATCAGCCAGGCGAGACGTTGTGCGGTTTGTGTGCAGAACGGTTTGCAACGTGTACATCGCGAGCCATGCCTGATTCGAGGCTCCTTCTTCTCAGAACTGCTGTGCACTCCTTGCGCTCTGCTGCCTTTGCTCACAGCGGTCCACCCACTCTCTAGAACCGAGGGTCACACCTGAGAAGCGAACTGGGTGCACGGATGCGGAAGGTTTTCTCCCCCCCCCTCCACAACCTGCAAGGGGATGCGCGCAGCCCCATAGAAGCCAGAACTCTGGCAAAGCTGTTTGCGGAAGCGTAGGCGGCGTAGGCGTCGTAGGCGTCGTAGGCAGTCGTGCAAGCAGACTGATCCTCGAGCCGCTCGGCGTCGCTTTGCCACAACAGTGCAGAGCACCGGTGCAGTTGGCAAAGCAGCGGCTTCACAAGCCATGTTGTTGCGCTCCAGCAGATGCGAGCCGTTTTGCCTTCCAGGCTCAGGCTCGCTTCGTTTTCCACACCACCAGGCACATGGAGACTGAGTGCAGCTATCCACAAACAAGCATGCCTGCAGTCGATGTCCTGCTCCGCGATCTAGTCCTTGAGCGCAGGGTTGCCTGTCGACTTGTCTTCCCCCAAGAGCCTGAGAGAAGAACTCGGTGCTGGGACTTGAAATGCTCGAGCTGTCCGTTACATGTGTGATGGTGTGAAGAATGCCGTGGAAGTTTGCCGGGTGCGAGAATCACGAGAGTCACGGAATCCTTTGCATTCTGAGAGGATTACAAGGACTAGAAGCATGCGGAAGCTGCCGCAAGCCTGTTCCAACCGAGAACTTTGCCTTCGTTCCCAAGGCCACTGGATTCCAAATTGTTCCGAAAAGAGCTTTCGAAAGGCGTGCGTGGCAGTGGCAAAGCTACTCGCCGATCTGGCTGGCTGACTGGTCTCTTTGTGGGCCACCCAGAACACTGTGAAGGCAGACCCTCCCCCCTAAGCCTGCATAAAATGGCTTGATGCCAAGTTGAGACTTGGTCTGTGTCCTGCGGTTGAAGCACGCAAGTTGCAACGCCTGCATGTGCAGTTTGTCGAGGCAAGAGCTCCACAAGCTCTGCCAGCAGTGCGGCTTGCGAGCTTGGACGTCAGCTCCTGTTCTCTACTGCCGTTACTCACGGCCTAGGGTCACACCTGAGAAGCGAACTGGGTGCACGGATGCGGAAGGTTTTCTCCCCCCCCCTCCACAACCTGCAAGGGGATGCGCGCAGCCCCATAGAAGCCAGAACTCTGGCAAAGCTGTTTGCGGAAGCGTAGGCGGCGTAGGCGTCGTAGGCGTCGTAGGCAGTCGTGCAAGCAGACTGATCCTCGAGCCGCTCGGCGTCGCTTTGCCACAACAGTGCAGAGCACCGGTGCAGTTGGCAAAGCAGCGGCTTCACAAGCCATGTTGTTGGGCTCCAGCAGATGCGAGCCGTTTTGCCTTCCAGGCTCAGGCTCGCTTCGTTTTCCACACCACCAGGCACATGGAGACTGGGTGCAGCTATCCACAAACAAAGCACAAACAAGCATGCCTGCAGTCGATGTCCTGCTCCGCGATCTAGTCCTTGAGCGCAGGGTTGCCTGTCGACTTGTCTTCCCCCAAGAGCCTGAGAGAAGAACTCGGTGCTGGGACTTGAAATGCTCGAGCTGTCCGTTACATGTGTGATGGTGTGAAGAATGCCGTGGAAGTTTGCCGGGTGCGAGAATCACGAGAGTCACGGAATCCTTTGCATTCTGAGAGGATTACAAGGACTAGAAGCATGCGGAAGCTGCCGCAAGCCTGTTCCAACCGAGAACTTTGCCTTCGTTCCCAAGGCCACTGGATTCCAAATTGTTCCGAAAAGAGCTTTCGAAAGGCGTGCGTGGCAGTGGCAAAGCTACTCGCCGATCTGGCTGGCTGACTGGTCACTTTGTGGGCCACCCAGAACACTGTGAAGGCACACCCTCACCTAAGCCTGCATAAAATGGCTTGATGCCAAGTTGAGACTTGGTCTGTGTCCTGCGGTTGAAGCACGCAAGTTGCAACGCCTGCATGTGCAGTTTGTCGAGGCAAGAGCTCCACAAGCTCTGCCAGCAGTGCGGCTTGCGAGCTTGGACGTCAGCTCCTGTTCTCTACTGCCGTTACTCACGGCCTAGGGTCACACCTGAGAAGCGAACTGGGTGCACGGATGCGGAAGGTTTTCTCCCCCCCCCTCCACAACCTGCAAGGGGATGCGCGCAGCCCCATAGAAGCCAGAACTCTGGCAAAGCTGTTTGCGGAAGCGTAGGCGGCGTAGGCGTCGTAGGCGTCGTAGGCAGTCGTGCAAGCAGACTGATCCTCGAGCCGCTCGGCGTCGCTTTGCCACAACAGTGCAGAGCACCGGTGCAGTTGGCAAAGCAGCGGCTTCACAAGCCATGTTGTTGGGCTCCAGCAGATGCGAGCCGTTTTGCCTTCCAGGCTCAGGCTCGCTTCGTTTTCCACACCACCAGGCAGGAGACTGGGTGCAGCTATCCACAAACAAGCATGCCTGCAGTCGATGTCCTGCTCCGCGATCTAGTCCTTGAGCGCAGGGTTGCCTGTCGACTTGTCTTCCCCCAAGAGCCTGAGAGAAGAACTCGGTGCTGGGACTTGAAATGCTCGAGCTGGCCGTGACATGTGTGATCGTGTGAGGAATGCCGTGGAAGTTTGCCGGGTG
Source organism: Symbiodinium sp. CCMP2592 (assembly GCA_905221615.1). NCBI lineage: Eukaryota > Dinophyceae > Suessiales > Symbiodiniaceae > Symbiodinium > Symbiodinium sp. CCMP2592. The sequence goes on along the minus strand of CAJNDT010001668.1, from coordinate 1,544,600 downwards.
CGAGAAGCACGAGAGTCACGGAATCCCTTGCATTCTGAGAAGATTACAAGGACTAGAGGCATGCGGAAATTTACAGCAATCTCCCGAGCGCCCGGACCTCTTGATGTGTGCAAGATATTGCATTAGAGAGGCTGCGGACGAGACATGTGGAAGGAGGGCAGGAGTTTTAATGTCATCGTCTGACTTGTCGAGCACGAGTGACAAAAAATGTCATGGACGCAGGTGAGGTCGCGTGAGTGTGAGGCTCCTCGGGTGCGCCTGTGCGAGGGTGCGGTGACTTGACGAGCTCGGGCCAGCGATGACATGACAAACTCTGTGTTGTATGGCTGTCCAGCAGTCATTGTGTGGCATGCTTTGGCTCCGTGCGTCACGGTTCCTGCACTGCTTGCAGCTGCCTCCAAAGCGACCGGTCGTGAAGTCTCTTTGCGCCGTGATGATTGGGCAAGGGCAGCAAGGGTGCGAGCAAGGGCCGGACATGTTGTGCACCTGGTGAGCACAAGGTGGCAACCAGCAAAGCAGCCTGCGTACGTGCCTTGAAGCTGAAGCTCTGTCCAAACAGGAAGTGGGCCCTCGGTGTGCCTCGCTGCCAGAAGCAACGACACTGCATTGCAAACCATTGAGGATCTTGCACCCAGGACCGAGGGAAGCCGCCCGCTAGCCGAACTGCCTCCATGTGGCCTGCCCGTCCTTCCAGTCTGACGAGCTGCCGAAACCAGCAACTCTGCATCCCAAGCACCCTCGAACCCTTCGGAACGTTGCTACACCCCCAACATCCCGTAAAAGCTTCATCCCGACACCAAAACCTGTTGAACGCAGAACCTCCTGCGGGTTCGTTGTTCGGGGCTCTGCATCTCGTCAAAAGCCGAAGCTTCTTCGCCAAGTCTCTGCCATCGTGACGCCCAGAAGTCTCGAGGGCATCATTTCAGCTGCGCAAGCCTTGGCAAGTGGTGACAGGCCAGCTGTCACCCGGCCCGCTGCAAGCCTTGCTTGTGCCACTGCCATCTCCAGATGCCGCATGCGCGAACCCCACTTTTGCTTTCCGACTGCCTGCCCACTTGCCTATCTTGTGGTGCGTGCGGGTTTGGCACGTTGGGAGGGTGCCGACTGCTTACCGACGAGGGAAGGCGGGATGGGTGCTTCAATTGGCACGAGTCTGCTCTTGGACATCATCTCGGAACGGTGGGTGGGGACTACACCTGCATATCTGTGTTTTGCGAGTGCAGAGATGAGGCCCGGTTGCAGCTGCCTATGCTAACAGCTTCAGGCTCTGTTTTGCTCGAAGCAGCGCAGGAAGCAAGACCGAGAAATGACACGACGGGATGCTTGTTGATCCGATACGGGCGCAAGTACTTGACTTCAACGGGTGCTCCAAGGGATGCCGAAGCCCATACTCAGCAGTTATGGAAGCCAGACGTTTCCCTGTGTCTCTGGAACCGAAGCGTGGACGGCATTCATCGTGTGGGCTGACGTTGATGTGTCGTTGCAATTCCGCTGCCAGAAATAATGGAACCAACCTAGGAATTGAGAGGCAAGGTCCAGTGAGGAGAGGCGATCTGTGCCAGGATCTCAGGCTATTCAAGTTCGGTCTTTTGGCGGACCTCGTGAGATACAGCGATTTCTGATTCTCACTTTGTTCGCAACCTCCAACAGCACAGCGCACTTCCAGTGTCCCTGCAGTTGGCCGCCTGCACGTTTCAGCCAGGTGAGATGTTGTGCGGTTTGTGTACATCGCGAGCCATGCCAGAAAGTCCTGACAACCTTTTGGGTTCGAGGTTCCTTCTTTGCAGAACTGCTGTGCGCTCCTTACGCTCTGCTGCCTTTGCTCACGGCGGTCCACGCAAGCTAGAGGACGCGGGGTCGCGCCTGAGATTCGAACTGGGTGCGCGGATGCACAAGATGGCGCCCAAAAACTTCGCCGGCCCAAAAAGCAAGCCAGCAGCAAGGTGACGCGCACAGCCCCATAGAAGCCAGAACTCTGGCAAAGCTGTTTACGGAAGCGTAAGCAGTCGTGCAGGCCACTGGGCCGCGAGCCGCCGTAATGTAGCCGTGCGACAGCTGTGCAGGGCAGCTGTGCAGTTGGCCAAGCACCGGCCTTGCATGCCATGTTTTTGGGCTCCAGCAGATGCGAGGCATTTTGCCTGCCAGGCTCGCTTCGTTTCCTACACTTCCGAGCTCATGGCGGCTCAGCGCAGCTCCCGCTTGTGTCCGCGTGCATGGACGCCTGCAGTCGATGGCTTGCTCCGTGATCTAGTCCTTGAGCGTGGGGTTACATGTCGAGCTGTCTTCCCGCAGAAGCTTGAGAGAAGCACTCTTTGCTGGGATCTGAAACACTCGAGCGGGCCTTGAGATGTGCGACGGTGTGAGGAACACAGTGGGAATTTGCCCGGTGCAAAAAGGAAGAGCATCAAGGAGTCCTTGGCAATTTGGGGTGTTTCCGTGCTTGTGCAAGCACGGAAGCGTTAGTCACTGAAGCCTATAGGGAGTCCGCGGAATCGACTGCAACACGAAGGACCTGCATGCTAGTCACATAATGGCTCAGTCATGTAAAGCCGTGGTGGGGTTTCGACTGTTGGACCAGCTCTGGGAAGGTCGCTGGGTCCAAGTCAGAGTCTTCGTTGACTCTGGCTAAGGACGCGACGATTTGTCCTTGAAGGTCGGAGAGTGGCTTATCAGGCCATGAGGAAGTTCTGTCTGTGCATGTAGCCTTGAATGCCTGCTGCGGACAAGCACAGAGCCCTGATCGGTGAAGCCCCGCATTCCTTGAAATGCTTAGAGCCCACATCCACGTCCCGCCACTTGCCCTTGCTTGCGACTCTTGTACAATCCCATCCTCGGCACCAGTGAGGCCATCGGCTCGGTGTCAGACACCAACTCTATCAATCGAGGATCGGTTCTCAAGGTTTAACTCGACGGGTGGCTGCTTCCCAAACTCCACTGATTCCAGTGACATCAGCAGGCATCAATGGTTGCACTTCTCTGGCTCGCCCTTAAGAGTATCCTAGCCGCGTAACACACCCGCGGAACACGTGGTCTTCTTTCTCCGGCCGTCTCTTTCAAGACCCGGATGGCGGCGACACGCACCTAATACAGTCTGAATGGCATCCGCTTATCAATTCCAGTCGCTTGCCGGAGGGCTCGGACATGGGGCCTGCCCAGCGTGTCAAGACAGCATAAACGCGGCTAGGTTCGAGTCCTGGCCTAACGCCAACCTCGGGGAGAAGCAGGCCAGCTGGTTGCGTGGGGTGTTTCGCTCCCGCTATGCTTCGGGATCATCAGCTACACACACCTGATCGGATTTGAGCGGTAGTCACTTTCAATTTTGATTCGCTTGCAGTAGGGTCCAGACCAAGGTCCTGCCCAGCACGTCCAGTCAGCACGAGTCAGGATAGGTTGGAGTCTTAGGATTACACCAACTTGGCAGTAAAACAAGCCAGCTTCAGTCCGAACGCTGAGAGAATCAGCTGGGCGAATTGAAAAACGGCCTACCCAGCGTGTCCAGACAGCATGAGGAGCGACTAGGTTTGCGTCCCAGGGCTGCACCGTGTTCGCCGAGAAGCAGGCCAGTTCGTTGTGTGTCTCGTTCCGGCCATGCTTCCGGAATGATCGGCTACAGCCCGAATGTCAAGAGAAAACTGCAGAGGCAGAGACACCTCCCCCAGTATTGTGCGGAGGTCACGCGCCCACAGTACACACGTTCTGCTTTTTCCGGTGCCTGCCTGACGTTTCTTCTTCTCCCGGCTCTATCAAGGCAGCGCCACACACCTGATCGGGTCTGAGCGGTAGTTACTTTCGATTCTTAATCCGTTTGAAGTAGGGTTGGGGTGTCGAGGCAGCATGGGTGCGAATAGGTTCGCGTCTTAGGATTATGCCAAGTTCGAAAGGAAGCAAGCCAGCTTATTATGCGTCTGGTTCCTGCCAAGCTTCCATCGGCTACAGTCCGAATGTTGAGAGACGACTTGCGACATACCTTCCGCAGTACACGGAGGTAATGCACCGGCAGTGTTCTGCCTGCTTGTTCCGGTTGGTGCCTGGCTTCGCTTCTTCTGCCTTCCGTTTCAGTCCGAGCAGTAGCCGCTTTTCTGTTCCATTCGCTTGCATTTTTGGTCCCAGGTCCTGCCCCGCGCGTCCAGACAGCATGTGTAAGGATAGGTTGGAGTCTTAGGATTACACCGACTTGGCAGGGAAACAAGCCAGCTTGTTGGGTGTCTCGTTCCAGCCACGCTTCAGGGATCATCCGCTTCAGTCCGAACGCTGAGAGAATCAGCTGGGCGAATTGGAAAACGGCCCAACCAGCCTGTCCAGACAGCATGAGGAGCGACCAGGTTTGCGTCCCAGGGCTGCACCGTGTTCGCCGAGAAGCAGGCCAGTTCGTTGTGTGTCTCGTTCCCGCCGTGCTTCCGGAATGATCGGCTACAGCCCGAATGTCAAGAGAAAACTGCAGAGGCAGAGACACCTCCCCCAGTATTGTGCGGAGGTCACGCGCCCACAGTACACACGTTCTGCTTTTTCCGGTGCCTGCCTGACGTTTCTTCTTCTCCCGGCTCTATCAAGGCAGCGCCACACACCTGATCGGGTCTGAGCGGAAGTTACTTTCGATTCTTAATCCGTTTGAAGTAGGGTTGGGGTGTCGAGGCAGCATGGGTGCGAATAGGTTCGAGTCTTAGGATTTTGCCAAGTTCGAAAGAAAGCAAGCCAGCTTATTATGCGTCTCGTTCCTGCCAAGCTTCCGTCGGCAACAGTCCGAATGTTGAGAGACGACTTGCGACATACCTTCCGCAGTACACGGAGGTAATGCACCGGCAGTGTTCTGCCTGCTTGTTCCGGTTGGTGCCTGGCTTCGCTTCTTCTGCCTTCCGTTTCAGTCCGAGCAGTAGCCGCTTTTCTGTTCCATTCGCTTGCATTTTTGGTCCCAGGTCCTGCCCAGCGCGTCCAGACGGCATGAGTGTGAATAGCTTCGAGGTTCCAAGTTCGAAAGGAAGCTTGAGGTGTGTCTCATTCCCGGCGCGCTTCAGGGATGTTCGGTTACAGGCTGAATGTCGAGAAAAGACCGGCGACATGTCTCCTTCGCATAAGCAGCTAGCGAGCCTGGAGTGCAGGCCCAGTGTGTCTAGACAGCATCAGTGCGACGAGGTTCTTGCCTTTAACACTTAGGATAGCTCGTGGCGAAGCAGGCCGGCTCGTTGTGTGTTTCGTTCCCGCTTGCCGATCGGCTACAGTCCGATGAGGGAAGGTACAACACCCAGCATACGGTAGTGACATAGCTACAGTGCACGCCACCAAGGCCCAGGGAGACTTTGCAATCTTTGGACTGCTCGGAGCCCACATCCCGATGCCAAACAGCTCAGCTGTAGCCTTGACGTGCTGTTCCTGCTAACATCGGAGGGTGGGCGGCAAGCCAGTCCCGTGGCTGCAATTTTGTAGCAACCCTGAGCTCTTGCGATGCACAAGAACATAGAGCCCTGATCTTTGAAACGTCAGTGACGTCGCACGGGATGTGTGGTGCCAAGCAGAATTCTCACCCGGTTCGCCAAGCTGTGCCGAGCTAATGCCATTGCTCATGCTTGTCGTGTCCCGTGCTCGGCTTCCTATCAAAAAAAGCCAAATTCACCAGTCGAGGCTCCCTTCTTCTCAAGGTTAAACTCGAGTGGTGGGCTTGTAAACTCCGCGGTGGTGGTGGGCTTGCATCAGTTTTTCAGTTGTCAGAAGGAGCACGGCTGGTACCAGTTGAATTCCGTTGATGATGGCCTGGCTTGTCCTGCATTGTGAGTGCAGAGGTTGATCCCACCTATTCACGCTTTTGACTGCAATGTCCGGTACGGCAACCGGAGCAAGGCCTCGTAGAAGCAGGGTCGTAGGGTCCTGTTAGGGATTGATGTGTACGGAAGATTGTCGGATTGGCTCCCGACACGCATGCCGTGTGCCAGTTAGTGCAAACTGAAACAATCTAGAAGATCACCCGGCCTACCCGCGGTTCTGTACCGATGTCTGAGGGCTCGACGTAGATTTCCAGGTTTTTCCATGGCCCCAGTACAAGCCTCGTACACGTGCTTTCCTGTGAACCAGCTGGGATGCTGTACTTGGGATCTTGTGCCAGGGACTCCAGCAAACATGGGCCAGCATTGGGAAACTTGCATTGGCCACCGGCTCAAACAGGCTGCGGCTTGAAGATGCCTTACCCTCTGGGTACAGCTTTTGTGTAGCCTGCTCCGAAAGGCTGTTTCCTGTCGGATCCTACTTGTCCTTGAAGGGCCTCGTCGTTCCGGCCGGTCCAGACCTTTCTTTAAGATCCCGTTCCCGTGGCGTGGCAGTCGTGGATTTTTGATTTTTGCTCGATTCCGTGCAGGTCTTCTTGACGCCATCCGGGGTGAGACTCACACACGGAGCTGTCCTCGTGGACATGAGGTCACCCACAGTTTTTTTGCCGGGGCAGCAGCGGCTTGCAGCTTTTTGGCATGAAGGCTTGGGGTTCCTTCCGAGGGAGCGATTTGCATTGGCTGCCGGCGCTGGCTGTGAACAGGCTGGGGCTTGAAGACGTGGCCTCTCCCTTTAGCTTTTGTGCGACGTCTTGCTCCGGGAGGTTGTATCGTGTCGGATCCTAGATTGTCCTTGAAGGACCTTGTCGTCCTGGTAGGTTCAGGCCATTCTTGCAAATCCTGTTCCTGTGGTAGTCGCAGATCTCTGTGCGACTCCAGCAGCAGGTCTTCCTGAGCCTGAGTGGAGCAGCGCATTGCCTCCTGGACCTCGCCATGTGACGCCATGCAGGGTGAGACTCACATGCGGAGTTGCCGTCGTCGACATGAGATTACCCGTATCTTCTTGGCCACCGGCGCTGGCTGTGAAAGGGCTGCAGCTTGTTGGTTTGGTATTTTCCTTGAGGGTCTTTTAGGTACAGCGTCTTGCTCGGCGAGGTTGTATCGTGTCGGATCCTAGATTGTCCTTGAAGGACCCTTTCGTGCTGGTAGGTTCAGGCCATTCTTGCAAATCCTGTTCCTGTGGTAGTCGCAGATCTCTGTGCGACTCCAGCAGCAGGTCTTCCTGAGCCTGAGTGGAGCAGCGCATTGCCTCCTGGACCTCGCCATGTGACGCCATGCAGGGTGAGACTCACATGCGGAGTTGCCGTCGTCGACATGAGATTACCCGTATCTTCTTGGCCACCGGCGCTGGCTGTGAAAGGGCTGCAGCTTGTTGGTTTGGTATTTTCCTTGAGGGTCTTTTAGGTACAGCTTCTTGCTCGGGGAGGTTGTATCGTGTCGGATCCTAGATTGCCCTTGAAGGACCCTGTCGTCTTGCTAGGTTCAGGCCATTCTTGCAAATCCTGTTCCTGTGGTAGTCGCAGATCTCTGTGCGACTCCAGCAGCAGGTCTTCCTGAGCCTGAGTGGAGCAGCGCATTGCCTCCTGGACCTCGCCATGTGACGCCATGCAGGGTGAGACTCACATGCGGAGTTGCCGTCGTCGACATGAGATTGCCCGTATCTTCTTGGCCACCGGCGTTGGCTGTGAAAGGGCTGCAGCTTGTTGGTTTGGCATTTCCTTGAGGGTCCTTTAGGCACAGCGTCTTGCTCGGCGAGGTTGTATCGTGTCGGATCCTAGATTGTCCTTGAAGGACCCTTTCGTGCTGGTAGGTTCAGGCCATTCTTGCAAATCCTGTTCCTGTGGTAACCTTTTTGCAACTCACGTTTCTGTCAGGAAAGACCTTGGCAAGCGTTCGTCGCATGCTGTTCGCTTGCGTAAGATGCCTTTGCGGTGGTCGTGCTTGAAGAACAATGGTTGTTCCAAGTCGCACCGGGCGTGGGATGTTCCCGCAACACGATGTCATGGCCACAAAGCAGCAGAGACGCATCGAAAAGCCTTCAGACTGCAGGATGTCAGGTGTGTGCGTCTGTGTGCTTCTACCTTGACAGCACGTCACGGACGCTTGGACAAGCGTTCGTCAAATGCTTCCCGCTTGCGCCCACGGCGCCCACTCGCCTCAAGACTCTTCGATTTCGAACAGCCAGCTAGGGATGGCAGTCACGCCAAGTAACACTGCCATGCTTCGAGTCGTTGTCCGACGTGAGCTGCTAGCTACACGATCGCACAGCCGGCCTGCGGAACACCACGGAACGACGGCCCGCGTCCGGAAGCACTTGTCTTGATGTGGGCAGGGCGGGTTTGTAGGATCTCAGGCAGCCTGGTCCCGGCATCGCCTCAAAGGACTCCGTATGGATGAAGCTGCAGCTCGATGACTCCTTTTTCCGCAAGCCCCATGCTGCGAACATGGCGTGAGGCATGCAGGCTTTTCGAGTGTTCTCCGTGCCACCGAGCGGTTCAATTCGGCAGATGCTGCAGATGCTGCTCTGGTGCTTTGCGAACCATGCTGTCTGTCTCGTCAGTTCTTCGCAAAGGTGACGATGAGTCGATGAAGCTCTCTTGGACTCTGGGCCAGAACCGGACGGGCCATTGCAGGTGCTCTCGCCCGGCGGCGACATTGGCGAGGTCTTTCGAGATTTGGGTCAGCACGGAGCTTCAGTTGCCTGCGCAGGCACGGGGTGCTACTTGCCAACATGCTGCGGTGCTGTTGCGCTTTGGTGTCGTGGTTTTCTATTGCTTTCTAGCTTCGACCTATCGTCAAGCAATGTCAGGCATTCACGCAAGTGGCACTTTGCAGGTCTCAATGTCATAGGTTTCTATCGAGCCTGGAGCCAGGGCTGTTCCTAGGCGCTAGGCTGGCCTCGTCTGCAGGCCTGGGACATCCGAGGATCCCTGCACCTGACGAGGCTTCCCTGCAGTCCGGGGCGCCGGTCTTCCTGTCGGTGTTGCGAGGGCAAAGTTAGAAAGCAGGTGGTAACAAACAGCATTTGTCAAACCCTGAAGTGCAGCAGGCCTCGACCAACTCCGGCCAGGGCTTGGTACTTGTACTTCAGTTGCTTCGTGAGTTGGTCGTCACCGTGTCGTCACACTAGCTCAATATACAAACCCACGTTTTGTTCTTGGCTTCGTGAAGCAGGGGCGAAATTGTACGCCAGCATGTTTGTTTGCTATTCAGAAACGCCCTGTGCTCTTTGCACATAGTGTGCGTCGTGAGTGCCCACCTTGATTGCTGCAGGCCGTGCGGTATCCAGACCGGACAGCAGCCTTTTTGCATCAGCGGCCGAAGAAAGTGCATGGCAGTATTTCTCCCTTGACATCCTGTTCCCTGCACTACGACGCCGTCCTTGGCTGGATGCTATTGCTGCTGCAAGCTCTCCCTGGTTACTCAATTAGGATGGCTCGAACGACTTGTCCACATCAGTAGCATGACAGTATCATTAGTGTTGACTCCAACCCAGTCGGTTCTGGTGCTGGCCACCTGGATTAAAATTCAGGGTCGTTGATCATTCGTGGGTCAGGCTCGTAGTCAGGGGCCAGGAAACCTTGCCGCATGCCTCGCCTGCATGGTCCTTTATCTAGAATTGTTGCTTTCACGTTTCCGTCCCAACACTGGTATCCGGACATCGCAGTGCAATCCTAAGTCAAGGCTCCCACAATCCTGACTGCAGTTCTTCTAGTGGTCCTCGTCAGTGTTATCCTGATACTGGCTGCCACAAGGGTTATCAGTGCTATATACCTTCACTGGAAAGCTTTGGCTTTCAGAGTTTCTCTGGAGGCATTCATTTGTTATGTCATGTTTCCAATCTCATTCTTGCCACTGTGCCGCTATGTTCATGACCTGCCGTTCTGACTATTTTCACCCGTTGTTGCTGCACGATTCGGGGGTATTCGGGCAATGCTGTCGCAGATGCTTTATGATGACTGATGCAGCTTCGGGGCATTCCCTCGTTTCTTTGCTGTCTGCCGGAATACGTCCTGCCATATACTGACTATTGGATGTCTGTAGCTACGTAGTACGATTAGGTAGGTACGATTGTTAGTTGTCTTGCGCAATCAATCTGTGAATGCACCCTCTGTTGTACATGTACAGGAAGCCATGACCATGACATGCATGCTGTATTTGACTGTATTATATCCCGCTGCCGTTAGGGCCCTTGAGTCATATCTGAGATAGCTTCGCAGTCGGCGAAAAGATCCGACCAGTTCTCAAACTGGTAGCGGAGCAGGTACCCACGGGACCTGTTTCTGCGTGGATCGCAGTAGCCTGTAGCCTGTGCTGGGCCTGGGAGGGCCCGATCCTACCCATTGCGTACTCCCCCTTCGAATCTTCAAACTTCCCTTCGAACCTTCATCCAACATGTCCGTGGCCGGTCTTCGGTACAATCGCTCCACGTACTCGAGTACTCCCCTGGAGACTCGCAGCGGGAGCTACATCTATGATGGCACCCCCAGTACGTTCCACGACTGGGAGTTTAGGACCTCTATGAGGCTTAAACTGTACGAAGATGCTATCAACAGCAAATCCAAGAAGACCGTGGAGCCAGAAGAAGAAGGCAGTGATGCCGAGAGCCGCGTCGTTGAGCCGAGTCCGACTGCTGGAGCCACTGCCCCTGTACCTTCCGAGGACAGGCCCGACATGGATGTCACTGAGGCGGCAGCCGCAGCCTCTGATGGTGGATCTCACAAGAGACCACCCACACCGAAGTCGCCCGACTCGGTCTCAGGACTGCCGATTGCAGACGAAATGTCATCCTATGCGATTAAAGCAAGAACCGAAATGGTGCATAAAGTGCTGGAAGGACTTCGGGACGAAGCCTTCGAACTCGCCCGGGATATCGGTATCGAATCCCTGACTGCCCCTGGTGGCCTCCGGGATTTCATCACCAAGTTGAGGAATGTTGTTTTCCCCCGCGCCACCGAAGAAGCTCGAGAGCTCTTCCGTGCGGGCCAGAAGCAAGGTGTCCTCGCACGCCAAGGCGGCGAGTCGATGCTGTCGTACGTCAGCCGGCGACGACGTTGGTGGAAACTGCTCAAAACTTTGGACGCCAGCATCGAGCTCTCCGAGCCGATGCGCGTGGAACTGCTACTGGAGCTTTCCGGATTGACTCGGCAAGAGTGCCTTGTCATTAAGGCATGCACGGCCAGCAACCGGAGTTTTGAAGCTGTTGCTGCTACCCTTGTGGAGCACTACAATGGCGTTCACCTAAAGGAAGGTCGTTCCTTAGGTGGCGGTACCTTTCAGGACCGCCGACCGCAACACCATCCTGGTGCTCGCCGCGGGAACCCCAAAGGCTACGGTAAGAATAGGTCTAAGGGTTTTAACCGTCGCGCCTACGTCGCCGAAGACGAGACGCAGTACTACGACGACGCGCCGCCGGACGATGGCGACGACGCCGAAGAATACGACGACACCTCGTACCCTGCCCTTGGGGACGAGGCCGAATATGATCCTCACTCCTACCCCGCCGGGGAGGAGGAAGAGGACCCGGGCTACGAGGAATTCGAGCTCGAAGAGGAAGAGGCAACTGCCCTAAACTGCCTTGAGGAGCTCGATCCCGAGGATGCAGACAGCGGCCATGTGATCCAATTGCAGCTTGCCGCGAACGCCGCGTTCGGAAAAGCGAAGGGGCGTAAAGGCAAGGGCCGCAAGGGCAAAGGAAAAGGTAAGGTAGTGCGATCACACCTTACGCTCGACGAACGTCGCGAGAAAATGAAAAACCTGAAGGCGCGGTCGAAATGCCTCAGGTGTGGGGCTATTGGTCACTGGGCAGGTGACCCCGAGTGCAAATTCCCTACCGCTAAAGGAGGGAAAGGGAAGCCCCGGGCCCACATAGCAATTGTGGAGCCGCGACAGGACCCCGACGGGGGCCTGTACGTTCCCTCAGGGAACGATGTGGACCCTAGTGGCCACATGGTGCGGGATCTAAGCGAGGCTAGATCCAAGGCAGCCCCCTCACAGCCATCTAGCTCAATGCAGATGGAGGGGGGCGACCGAAGATTTAATCTCGGTCAACACAAGGGCCAGACTTACGAGGAGGTATCCCGTAAGACTGAGGGCCCTCGTCCAGCCGAGTCCTGCCGCGCACCTTAGAGATTTCCTCACCTGGTTTAATAGGTATTATGCCATCCAGCAGGGTGTAGGAGGCCAATATTATCGCGAGACTCGTGCCTCAATAGGTATCCCTGAGGGAACCTATAACCCTCGCCCGAGAGGAAAGGGCGCGAAGAAGAAGACTCCACCGAATCCACCTTTGGCGGAGAGGTGTAGCTCGTGCACGGAATTCTCCTACCAAGGAAGTTCCGCAAATTACGTCCGCAAGACCTGCAGGGACTGCGGCCATGTATCCCAGGAGAAACGGGAACATGTATATACCGTAGACCCCTCTGTATGCTCACACGAGGCAACAGACCATCGAGGTAGTTCGAGGACGACGTCCCGAACCTTCTGTAGAATGTGTGGCACTATCGTTGATGAAGTGCCGCAGGAGTTTCACCGAGAACGGAAGGCCGTCTCGGAACGCGTCTTGGAAGCGACAGACCTTGCGCTTCCCTTGGTTCAAGCGGTTACCGCTGACGACGCGACTGCTGACCTCGACCCTGAGGCGGTGCTGCAGATCATGGGCTTGTACCATGATCGCATCAACCAGGCCATTGCGTTGGAGGAACGTATTCACCCAACAGGGCTTCACTTATGGCTTAAGGAAGCAATCACCATGGTAGTCGGGTCTAGTCCCATAAGTCCCTCTTGGGAGTTCGCCCCGACAGCAATGGTGGCCCGAGGGCGTAGCCCCGGGCGGAACAAAGGAAAGGGAAAGGCTAAACAGCCTGTCCCAGCCGTTCCTGCTCCAGAGCCAGATCCAGCTCCAGAGCCTGAGCCAGCTCCCAGCGCACCGGAGCTGTACAACATTTCGGATCCCTTGGGGACCGATTCCGTTGTGTACAGCCGAGACCCGGACATCGATCGCGATTATCGAGAAGCTATTCTACTAGAAAGCTTCAGGGCCGATGACGATCTGTACGACCCGTTCCCAGGTGGTTCGTCAGACGACGGGTCGCCAGGATCCTACAATGTTGCAGAACTGGACGATTATATCGCCAGGCAGGCTCAAGAGGATCTGGACGCAGCCTTTGAGCAAGCGCGCCAGCAGACTCAGCGTCGGCGGCTCAGAACCGTCTGCAGGTGCGACACGTCCCCGGACGGGAGATCATGCAGCTGGACTTCCAAGCACGCCAGCGACAGGGAACCCAACCGGTCCCTTGGTGGGAGGAGCCAACAGAGCGAGATCTGGACCTCCAGAATCTCCCACGGCATGATGCTTGGAGACGCAGACGTGAACAGATCCTGGCAGAAGGTTTCGCCAGGAGGAGAGAGCTCGACGCACAGAGGCGCGAGGAGGAGTACAGAGAGGCCTGCGCTAAGGCAGGACCTGAGTACATCCGCACCAAGTGGAAGGCGGAAGCCTCCTCGTCTTCACAGGGGAATGCTCAAGCATCCTCTCCAAGGAATGCCCAGGCATCCTCGTTGTGGAGCCAAAACCAAAATATCCCTACGGCCCCTAATCCAATCAAGCCGACCCCTAAGGAAAACCCTAAGGGTGGTTCTAGGGATAGGTCGGTTGTATGGGAGGCAGATGCTGCACAGGCCTATGTGCAAGCCGACGGGGAGCCTCGTGATCCTTACGTCACAAGGCCTAACCGCTTCACTGGACCCTCCCGGGCCAGTGCCTCCGCCTCTCGACAGGACCTGCCCAGCAGTGTGAGTTCAGCCTCGACCGCAGCACCGGCGAGGACCATCGGGCAGGGCAAGGGACCAGGGATAGAGCCTAAACCTAGGTGGCTTAAGCGAGGTAAAGGTAGGGGAACCCCACCTTCAGAGCCAAGCCAACCTGCACAGCCCAAGGCCCTCTCTGAGGCAAAGGCTAAGGGAAAGGGCGATGGAAAACCTAAGGTTTTCCCTAGGAATTTTGCAGGTGCAGGATCAGCCTCCGGTAGCGATCTAGTCCGAATTGACAACCTACCCCTGGTAGACATGTGGGACCCGCTAGAGGCCCACGTATGGGGTGCCCTCGACGAAGGTTGCAATTCTACCTGCCATAGTGCATCCTGGGGAGCACTAACGGAGAAAAGACTTAAGGCACTAGGCCTAAGTTTCCCTTGGGTTGATTCTAGGACAAAGTCGTTTGCGGGGTTAGGTGCAACATCTAACACCCTTGGAAAACGCCGTTTGCCGTTCAGCATAACCAAGGGGATACAACAATGGGCGGTGTACTAGAATCTCACGAAGTAGACACCTCTGCCCGGAACCCCTTGTTGCTGAGCCTCTTTGCCCAGAGTACCTTAGGACTCATTAAGGACATGAAAACATGTACCTGCATGATCCGCAACCAAGACGGCTCACTATCGCGAGTGCCTCTCGCTAGGTGCTCAGAAACAGGCTTGCTACTACTTTGCCTAAGCGCCTTTGAAGAAGACTTGCCAGCTTGCGTTAAGGCACTTAGGACCACCGAGCATAGGTCCATAGGTAGAGCTAGGCCTGCAGTGAAGGCTTTGGTTGCGGAGGGTTCAGAAGCATACCCGGAGATTGGTACCCCAAGGGGACCAATCGAAGGGCTGCTTGAGGAAGGTACCCGTAAGGGACCTTCCCCTACAGCCATGGTCCTCGTGTCACCAGTACCTGATCACGAAGGACTGGTTAACGGCTGCACAGTGGGTCCCGACTCCTTTCATTTTGACAAGGGCGCCGACCACTTCACCGACATCACGATCTTGACTGGCGGAGCGAGATACCAGTTCGATGCCCGAGGGAGAAACCGGATACGGATTCATTACCGCGACGGATGGGAGGATAGTTTTCCCCCATCGATCGCGAAGTCGCACAAGCTCTACCTGCACGACTTGAGGAATCTTAAGGATCCTCATCTTGGAGAGTATGGCGGATGTGTGGGCAGGCACCCGAAGATACTGGAACAGATCTTCATGCCTGCCGCCACATACATCCTCTCGATGATCTTTAGGGACATCGAGAAGGCGGTGACCTCCCGTACGCAGGCAATCATCTTGCCATTCTGCAACGGGAATCGACACCGTAGTGTTGCGATGGGCACCTGCGTGTCGGCTGGCTTGTACGTCTTGGGGATGGACCACTTTTTAGGCCATCTACATGCCTACGCATCCTTGGGCGAGATGAGGTGCGGCGGTCACTGCGCCTGGTGCAGAGGACATTTTACACATGCCTCTGCAACCGAATTGGGGAACAAAGTTCTGGCGCATCTGGATCCGTCAATGACCAGTTACGCGTGCCACCCAGCGCAGGCGGACCGCGATCGGCAAAACCGCCAGCCACCGCCAGACCCCGCGGCGCATAGTGTACCACCAGCGCCGAGTAGAAGGTCCTCGACCTCTACTGGTCCACCGGTTAGAACGGGGACCCCAAGGAATCCACCTTCTGGATGCTTAGGCAGGGCGTCGACTCCGAACAAGCAGCCGAAGGAGCCGAAGGCCCCTACCTCCAAAGCCTCCTCAACCCAACAACCCGAAGGCCAAGAAACAGAAGCGTTGGGCATCGTGGTCTAGTTCAGGATCAGACCCCAGCTCTGAATCCGATACTATTGCCCAGCAGTTGAACCTCACCTTGAAAAAGGAATCTAAGGATGAGGGAGTAGTAATCGCTTCAGAGTCACCAAAGAGTGCTGGATTTAGGTCTGTGTGTTCAATGGCAGTGTTGAGCAAGGGGAGGCGTAAGTTGATAACCAAGGGTATCAACGAACTAAGGGACCACGACAAGGCCCTTAAACGCCTGCTAGATGTGAGCAACGTAGGAACCACTGTTGGTCCTAAGCATATCGTTGTCTTCACTAGCGAGCCCCAACATTTCCAGGACCCTATGATCCACTGCATCAACGTGGGCCTGAACGCGACGGGCGCCTGGACACCAAGTGGTGCCAGGAAGGAGCTGCAGTTGGTGGGTCCTAGCCTAGTCATAGTAGCTATAAGGTATAAGGACCCGATAGATGGCCTTAATCACTCCGACCTTATAGATGAAGTTGTTAGCCACTCCGAAGCATCTGGAATCCCGTACCTATTGGTGGACAATGCTCAAACCTATAGGTGGCAGGAAGCTAGCATTCCTATTCAACCTGTGTACGGAGTAGGCGACATCTCCTACTATGGCAACGACAACAGCATTATGGATGTATTTGATGGCTGGACCACAAATAGTTATCCTTACATGGCCCCGTTGAGTTTTGACAACGTGTTTTCCGTAGATTTCGTTGTATGGCTTCGTCAAATAGCAGAACACCAAGTAGCCACTGCACTTGTTTCCCAAGAAGCCTTTCCGGCTCTTGGGGGTGACGAAGAATCCTTCGACCAGGTGGAAGAACCGCGCGACTTCGCGTTGATGGACCCCTCTGAGGAGGCCATCGAGGAGGAAACCCGCCTCGACGACGTCGACCTGCGAGGACTACCCGTAGAGGAGTCCGAACGCCGCGCGAAGTGGCGAGCAGTACCACAACGGATACGCGTAGCGATCCGACGGTTACACCGCCAATTCGGCCACTGCCCTAAGAAGGTCTTTGTTAACCTCTTAAGGACCGCTAGAATCGATAAGTCGTACATAGAGGCAGCTCAATTTCATAGGTGTAATGAATGCGAAGACGCCCAGCCTCGTAGAAACGCCCATACCGTATCCATGCCGGAACGGTATTCCTTTAATCACGCCCTAGGTATTGATATCTTTGAGTGCTTAGATGCGCAAGGCACTAAGTATCAAGTTATGAATATGGTGTGTTTAGGAACGTGCTTTCAGCTCGCGGAAACCGTACGCGTAGGCGACGGGTTACCTTCCTCAGCCCGATGCCTTGAGGCTATCCAGCGTCGCTGGACCGCATGGGCTGGTATGCCAGGGATTATACGGTGTGACCGTGGGTTACATAATCGTGGCGTACTAGCGCAATTTTGCGCGGCTCATGGTATTCAAGTACACCACGCGCCATTGGAAACACCCGAGTCGATTGGCCGAGTGGAACGCCACGGCGGAATCCTGAAAGCGATGACTCGCAAGGTAGTATCGCAAACGCAAGCCGTAGGCGAGGTGGCATTACAAACAGTCTTGGATGAGTGTTGCCTCACCAAGAATAGCATGCTGAGACATGGAGGATATTCCCCATCTCAGTGGGTACTCGGGAAAACTCCGCGTGGACCTCCATCTCTAGTAGAGGAGGATAACACCGCCGACCTTGGATCGTTAAACGACCAGACTGATCCCGAGAGCCGTTTTGCCCTAATCCACCAAGCTCGGGCAGAAGCCAAGAAGGCTTTTGTTCATTCGGACACCTCAAAACGTGTGCAACGCGCACTTCTCAGGAATGCGAAACCGTTGCCATACACGTACTCGGTAGGAGACGTGGTCTGCTTTAGGCGAGATAAAACAGGTAAAACTGTGTGGTCTACCGCGTCTAGAGTAATCGGTTTTGAGGGTAGCCAGAACGAGAGCGTGTGGGTTCTGTGCCAGAACGTACCGGTTCTAGTGTCCGCACAGAATCTCAGACCTGCGCAAGATGCGGAGGCGCTTGCACATGCAGTTCTCCAAGGAGAACCCGTGCTGCCAGAGGAGCTAGTGCGCGGACAGCAACACTTCGAGGACCTCAGAGATGCACCCGGCGGGGACATCGATGACGAGGAACCCGAGGAAGTACCTTCGGGAAGTGTACCTCAAGAGGAAATCGAAGAACCATCTTATGGTCTTCTGGACGGCCCAGGACCACTCTCATCAATCTTTGAGGATGAGGAGATGACTGAGCAGCCAGAGCGACCAGAGAGAGGTAGATCTAGGTCACCTCCGCCGGCATCTTCTTCGAGATCCCGACGGGTCAGCACGGCTGAACCCGAAGCGGAAAGAACCCCTAATCCTAGCAGAAGGGGTAGCAGATCAGATCTCCTAGACGATCTGCCAGCACCTATTAGGTCACGTTTCGAGGAACGTAGACTCGAGGAGGAAGCTAACGTGAGTATTCGACAGAAACTCCGTGGCTTTTGGTCTAACCGGTTCTCTTCCAGAGAACAGGTTGAGCAGGAGCTCAAGGACCTCCCTGAGGCCTTGAAACACTGGGAATGTACCCCAGCAGTCCGCTCGCGGATCGATGGATCACGCGCTAAAGAGTGGAAGAAATATGAGGACTTTCAAGCGGCAATTCCGCTGAAAGGAGCGCAGCTTAAGGACTGTTAGACGCCGGTCATAAGCCGATACCATCTAAATGGGTCGACACTATTAAGAACTATCATGAACGTCTTAAACCGGATTATGAACCTGAGTTCAAGTCCAGGCTGGTGTCCTGTGGCAATTTTGAAGATTTCACAGAAGTTCGCACAGACGCCCCAACCTCAGACCTTGAAACACACGCGTTAGTAGCCGCGTTCGCTGCGTCCAATGGAGTTCCCGTAGAATCGTCAGATATCCGCAACGCCTATTTTCAGGCTGAGCCGATTGACAGGGTTGTACTAATGAGACAACCTAGCGGAGGACTTCCAGGGGTAGACCCGGACGCGATGCTCCTTATCAGAGTACCAGTATATGGACTCTGTGATAGCGGCCGCGGATTTTGGAGAAAGGTCGATCGGGAAGCACGTGACGTCGGCTTCCAAGTGAGCAGGATCTTTCCCGCGTTTTACTCTTACCGCGCTGCCGGAAAGGTAGTTTGCGTCTTAACAACGCATGTCGATGACTTCTTGTGGGCATCGATAGGCAAGGGAGCAACTATCATAGACAAGCTTCTAAAGAAGTTCGAGGTAGGCCGCCGCGAGTCAGGAAGACTACGCTTCTGCGGTAAGCAATTCGACGCATCTGGGAAAGACGTGTTAATCGACGTTACCGATAACACTAACAAGATCACCCACATTGACATCAAGGCTGGCAGGAAACACTCGGATCTCATTGACCGAGGTGAAGAGCGACAACTACGTTCCGTAGTCGGCAGCCTTTCGTGGATCTCTAGGCAAGCTAGGCCAGATATCCTATATCGTGTATCGAAGCTTCAGAGCTCGATAAAAGGTGCAACTGTTAGCACTCTCCATGAGGCTAACAAAGTCCTAGAACTTGCCTTGAAGGGTCGCGACCTCAAATTAAGATACAAGAATGGGGCATTTGATTTTGAAAGTCTAGGCGTACTGACAGCTTCAGACGCTAGCTTTGCAGGCGAAAAGGGGGATCGTTCACAACAAGGACGTATCCACTTCCTCGCTCCAGCTGCCCAGCTTCGCGATCCAAATTGTAGTCGTTACGACACAATGATCGTGTCGTTTTCATCCACCACGATCAAAAGAGTATGCAGAGCAACTCTTCAGGCTGAGACCTACGCTCTCCAGAGTGCCCAAGAGGCAGGGGACCGAATACGAGCAGCGTTGGCCGAAATCTACGGATTCGGTAGCTCAGGCCCCGAATGGGAAGTTCGTGCGAGAACGCAAGTTCCGCACATAGCGCTGACGGACTGCCGCAGCTTAGCCGATCATCTCAACACGGAGGCTCCGTCCCGTGTGCAAGATAAGCGATTGCAGATCGAGCTTAGCGCTCTTCGCCAATCCATCTTTACAGACGACGGCGCACGCACCGTCGATGTCTACCCAGCAGGAGGAGACAGAGTGGACTGGATTGATACAGCCACTCAAGCCGCTGATTGTTTCACCAAGTCTATGAAACCAGACTTCATCGTAAAACTGATTGAATCTGGTGAGTACAGCATTAGCAGGGCTAAGTTGTAGGTGTAGACCGCAGACGCTACAGTTGTGGACATACCTTGTATGTACCATAGTAGTTGAGTCAGTGCTAGAGTAGCATGCAGACACCACTTCTAGAGGACAATGCCGATTGTACTTCATGTGGTTAATTCAGATTTTCCTCAATGTCATGGCATGAGAACAGGTTGAGTGTGAATGCACCCTCTGTTGTACATGTACAGGAAGCCATGACCATGACATGCATGCTGTGTTTGACTGTATTATATCCCGCTGCCGTTAGGGCCCTTGAGTCATATCTGAAATAGCTTCGCAGTCGGCGAAAAGATCCGACCAGTTCTCAAACAATCCTAGGAGACTTGTTCGGTGAATACCCAACAAAAGCTGATGGTGAGGGAGGATGAGCTATAACGAATGCCAGTGGTCGCGATAGTACACATCAGAGTTTACATGCTAACTGCCCAGCCCTGGAACTTTCACAGCACTCCAACGAATACAGGGTTGCCAGTGATGCCGTGCATGTGGTTGCGATTGGGATGATTGCAAGAGGCACCATCACGGCACGGTGCCCGAGAGACACCGCACTGGTTCTCGTGCGCAAATCATTGGAACTTGCTGATTGTTTGGATCGTGATTCGGCTCATGGTGGCATTGAAGTCTCGCCCGTCACCAGAAGTCGCGAGCACGAAATCTAGCACAAGTGTATACAGATGTGCAGGCATTAGGATCAAGGTGCAGGCATTCATTAAGATCAAGGGACGGACCCTTGCATGAACGAAGCGAGGGTTAGTGGACGACGTCCTACTGTTCAAGCACTGACTCTGTCCCTCGCCATGGATGCCAATGGCTGCTACCCGGCAAGGCCGGGCAAGGGGCGGGCTCTCGTGTGAGTGGAGAGAGGCTCTCGTGTCGTAAGGCCTCACCGGTCAGGTACTTGTAGCCCCTGAGATGCTATCTTTTTGTCCCGTGGCAACGGTCTCCCTCTGCTTCGCCGTGCTTCCTCCGCTCTCGGGATCTCTCGGGGATCCCTGGATCTCGTGACTCCGCGTATGCTCTGGAGGTTGGGGTGACCTGGCGAAACGTGCAAGACCCGGCTCACAGGCCCTCCTCTCTGCTTCAGATGCCGGTTCAGGAAGATGCTCGAAGCTCTGTCCGGTGGAGGGAATCGGAATAGGTTGCGGCCGCTTAGGCTAGCCGTGAGTCGGTGTCACTTTCTAGAGTCTAGAGCCTTTGCTCGCGTGTCCGTGATCCGGGCCTTTTTCGAAGTACAGAGGCGCTCAAGAGATCAAGAGTCCTCGATTGTGCGATGTGGTCGCTCGGAGCTTGTACAGGGTGCTCTGGGCAGTATAGCCGATCGTCGCCAAGCTACAGGAGCCCCGAAAAGCCCGCTTGAACCCGTGCTTGCACTTTGACGCGTAGAGCCTTTACGCTGGTAGAGGATGCGAGGGCCGGACGTCGAAGTGCTGCTGAAGTCCTGAATCACGCTGAGAGAAGATTGATGAGGTTACACAAGGCCGGGAAGATGTCGTCAAGGCAGGGACAACAAAGGCTTATGGTGTTGTCAGTACTGTGACACGGGGTAGTGGGACCTTGTGGGGGCAAGCCCGAAACAAATTCGACTTGACCCTCAACATGAAGCACAGAGTCACGAAGTGACACGAGGCGTCTCGCTGCTGTCAGGCTTCACTGTTTGCTTCAATGCGTGCATTTGCGGTTCGAGGCGATGTCGCCGGGTACTGTCTGCACCTTGGGTTTCGGAGACCGCGTAGAGGGTCTCAGAACCTCCGGGCATCCAAGAGCTTCCGCTCCTAAAGGCGCGGGCTCGGCAATGCCGCAGGCGCCTCGCCTTGCCCGCTTCGTTGGGGTGGATCTGCAGAAGGAGCGAGTAGGAGGAGTCTGGTTTGGCCGTTCAGTACATCTCTTTGCGATTGCTGAGGCTCACTGTCCACAGAAGCCGCAACACCTCTCTCTCCAACCTAGTGCCTATACTACCTGAATTCCGGCTGAAGGCTCAAGGACCCGACGGACGCTGCGGTGCGACATGCTACGAAGCCACAAACACCCTTTTTTGGAGGTTCCGGTGTGAGGCTTGGGGCTGCGGGCAGGCCAAGCGCTCTCATCTAAGGTGCTTCGAGACATATGGCTCGTTGCTGTCAACCCGCTCGTGGCACACAAGATGCTGCGACATCGCTTGATGCTGGATGCTTGGTGAGTGTATCGTCATGTTTTGTTGCTCATTCTTCCGATTTTGTCGAGCTTCTTGGCAGCCAGAAAGAAGGGTGCAGTACGAAGCCTGTGCTTGGGAGCATGCCGGACTCATCTGCAGGATGCGCCACGAAGTGCGTCGCTCCTGGCGTGGAAAGGCTCTACCACACGTGAAGCATCCAAGCTGGCGCACGCACATGCAACCGGACTTTGTTTGCAACTCTTTTGTATCGTGTGTAACTGCAGTATATACCGAGTGCTGCCACAACTGCACCAATGTTTCCAAGATTACTTGTCAAGGCTGGGGCGTCATCGGCCTCGCCATAGTCTTTGCACGCTCTGACCGTGGCCGGATTCCCTTGGAGGTGATAACACGGCTGGAGTTCGCGACTTCTTTGATGCTGCTGGAGATGGGCACATCGAGACACATGCCTCGAAGCGAGTAGCCAGTGTCGTAGGCTGCCGGGGTCGCCTGGCAGCCTGCAAGACGTTGAGAGTATGCGGCGGCCGAATGTGCCGCAGCAAGATTGGGCTACCAGCTGCAAAAAGGGAGATGTGCTTATGCTGGCACGGCTACGACTGAGCAGGGGGACCTGTGCATCTAAGTTTCACGAAGTCGCTGCACTGTCCTTGTCTTCGCCTCTGCAGTGCTGTCCTTGAGAAAGTGTTGCCTAGTGATTTCTGATCATCATGTCGCGCTGTGAAAGTTTCACCTGACTGGGAAGCTTCTTACTTGCTTCGCCGTTCATCTCATATGCCGAGTCAGAGTCTTGGGTGAGGGCCGATCGTGTGGAAGATTTCAGGCACCGCCAAACAGGCGCTTGTACCGATAGCAGACCCAAGCATCGTAGCTTCGTCCCAGACAGGTGGCGGGCAAAAAATCAACAGCGCTTGGTCGCCCATCTCGAAAATGCGGCAGAGTTTCGTTGTCCTTCTCAGGCCATGTCGACGCAGTGTCAGCAAGCTTTCCGTTGTCATCTCAGTATCGGGTGGGGCTGTGCGGAGAGGTCGCTCTAGGTAGGCCCACCCTGGGTCAAGTTGCTTTCCCAATAGACGGGCTGGTGGCACTCTGCGTGTCGCGACGCCGATCGCTCCGCAGGGTGACACTGCTGTCAAACCAACGTAATTTCGTGGGGTGTTGGGCAAAGCCTGCGTGCGGTGCTAGTCGGGTTCCCCAGCAAGTGAGCAGTGCTGCGTTGGCGGTATGGTACAGTGCAGGGCAGCAACGCCCCAAACTCTTCGCACGCGGCTGTTTCGAGAAGATGGCGGCTGTTTGCGACTGCGGGGTGTTTGTTTCAGCACCTAAAGCCGCTAATATTTTCGGACTTGCGCTGGCCAACATGCCCGATGCCACGGTTGCCGCGAAGAGGTGTGCCTGGTGGCATGATGCCGAAGATGCCACTAGCTGCGTTGCTGCAGCGTTGGGCTGCTTGCGGCACTTGAGCACGGCTCCCATCTTCCACCTGCAAGCACGGCTGCCATCGACTCAGGTGCGAGAAGATACGCAGAGACCTGCTGGGACATCTAGCTGGCTCCGCAAGCGACATGATTAGACTCAGGGTGGCCAACGATACCACGGGCGGCATTCCCAGGGCACCTGCAGATTTCGGTTTGTTGGAGAGGAGTTGACGGGGCGCTCTCTGTCGCCGCAGCTTGACACACCCACATAACTTCGTGCGTCCACGCATAAATCGTGCCCGTAGTCCGGGGTGGGGTCATGAGTTTGCATGAAGGGTAGCAATCTGCTGGGATGCAACAAGATGTGAGGTCTCGCTGGCTCGGCAAGCAGAACGAAAATCGCGGAGTCCTTGGAAACCCGAGAGGATTTCAGAGACCCGCTTACAGCGAGAGCGGCCCGAGGCAACGCGAGCTGCATTGCTCCAGCGCAGCACTGCTTGCGGTGAGCACCTGGGAACTTCGGTTTGTTGGAGGGAGTTGGTGAGGTGCTCTTTCACGCAACTGTGAGTTCGCCTGCCGCATTGCTCGGGTCCAGTGGGCACTCGCTGCTGTAACATTCACATGGCCTTCGGTTCCTAGGTTGCTAAGCCGCCTAGCTCGTAGTGATGCGAGCTCAGCTCCAGCTGTCTGTGCAATCGACGGCCTGCTCGGCGACCTCCTCGAGCACAGGGCTGCATGTCAGCATGTGCTGCGTCGCGGCGGCCCGAGAAGAGCAGTTGTTGCTCTTGGCGCTCCTTGCGATGAAATGCGGAAAGATACGAGGAAAAATCTGGGCCGGTGCTGCGAAATGTGGCTTGCTGGAAATTACATGCCGCATCATGAGCAGGACATCTTTGATGCCCTCCACCCAGCTCCAACTCCAGCTGTCCTCGAGTCCAATCGTCATTGCTGGAGTGCAGTTTGTTCGCTTGCGGTTGCAACGTTGCCGGCCCGTTGACTGGCTAGCTGGTTTGATTAAACCGGCCTGAGTGAGTGTGGGAGAGACAGAGACCGAAACAAGGCTGGGACATCCGGTTGTCTCCACAAGCGTTGACTGGCTGGCTAGCTTGTTTTGTTAAACCGGCCTGAGTGAGTGTGGGAGAGACAGAGACCGAAACAAGGCTGGGACATCTGGTTGTCTCCACAAGCTCGAGAATCACGCAGTCCTGTATTAGCAACCTGAGAGCATTTCAGAGACCGTGGCTGCTGGCTGCTGTGACATTCCTATGCCCTTCGGTTCCTAAACCGCCTGGCTCGTGGCATGTGAGCTCAGCTCCAGCTTTCCACGGGCAAGCACGCCTGCAATCGACGGCCTGCTCGGCCAACTAGTCCTCCAGCACAGGGCTGCATGTCGACCTCTAATACCTCAGTGGCCCAAGGTAAGCAAGCAGTTCTTGCTCCGGGTGACTACAATGAAGTGAGGAAAAGGTGAGGAACAGTGCTGGTCCAGCGCAGTGGCATGTGAGGCATATGAGCTCACAGCCAGTTTTTCACCTGCAAGCACGCCTTCGATCGGTCCTCGAGCACAGGGCTGCATGTCGGCCTGTCCTACCCAGATTGGCCAAGTTGGGCCATGTTGATCTCTGCCTGTCCTGAGATGCGATAAGATGTGAGGAACAGGTCTGGGACATCTGACTGGCTCGGCAAGCTGGAGCCAGTCCTGTTCCAAGTTGCCATTCCAATGGGTGGCTAGCGCTCTTGGCATCCTGGATTGTTCTGTAGCATAAACTTGCTGCCGCTGCACCACTCAGCTTCCATCAACTGATGTTTCTCCGCCAGTCTGCCACAGTTCCCACACCACGCAAGCACTTGCTCTGCATGCGCTCTGCAATTCTGCTTGGAGGCATGGTGGAATGCAGGGTAGCAAGTGGCCCCCCAGCAGCAAGAGGCGCCCCAGCACGCTTCAAATGCGGCTGCGGAGCGAAGATGGCGACTGTAGGGAATTTGCTTCACCGCCTGAAGCGCGATTAGGTCCAACAGCACATGCTTTGGACCTGCACTGGCCGGCGGCATGAGGCTTAAGATGCCACTGTCTGCACAGCTCCAGCTTAGGGTTGCTTTCGGCGCGTGAGCACAGATCCCATCTTCCCCCCGCAAGCCCTCTTGCAATCGACGGCCTGCTCCACCTAGTCCTCGAGCATGCAGCTGTTGTTTTTGGCGGCAGCACGGGGCTGTGTCTTGTTGGTGGTTTCTTGTGACCGCGCTCTGACAGAAGTATGAGGGCGATTAGAGGAAACTCGGTTGTGAAATCAACGCAGGCAGTCTTCGAGTGCCCGCAAGCTTGGGCAAGGGCCAAGGCGGCCAAGGCAAGTTTCTCCAGGCTAAGTGAGAAGACCGCGTTGGGGCCCAAGCATGTGCAAGGGATGCGCAAGAGCGAAGTGCAAGAATCCCTTGTGCACACACGGAACAGGGATATAGAACAACACCCATGTCGTTGTGTACTACCTACGTAATGATCTGTGCCTTCGCTTGAAGTGCGATGCGAGAACGTTTGAGGAAAGATGCTGGGACTTCTGGCTGGCTCGGCAAGCTCGAGAATCACGCAATCCGCGACAACCTGAGAGCATTTGAGAGACATTCGCATCGCCTTCGGTTCCCCCACCTGACAGGCGTGCTCAGCTCCCCCTTTCCACGCACCATCACGCCTGCAATCGACGGTCTGCTGTGCAAACTAGTCCTCGAGCACAGGACATTGTTTGCCGTTGTGCTGTGGGCCAAGTTGGACAACATTTGTGCCAGAGTTGGCGCATGAAAGGCCCCCTCCTGTTGAACGACACGGCATGACGCGGCTCCTCTCGTGAAAGGACAATAAAGCCGAAACTAGCAGTAGAGGGGTTTTAAAGGTGGTAAGTTGTGCACCAAGGCTGGGACATTGCACATGGGGATAGGGTCGAGAATGTGGAATCCGGCCACATATTGACCCGTGAGATTCGAGAAGATGTGAGGAACATTTCTGGGACATGTAACTGGCTCGGCAAGCTGGATCGTTTTCTCTGCCGAGTCGCCTTGCCAATAATTGCTCTCTAGGATAGAGTTGCTGTCGCACCACCATTCGGTTTCGAGCAGGTGATGTTTTTCCTCCAGTCAGCCACAGTTCCCACACAAGTCAAACACTCTTTCTGCTTGTGCTCTGCAGTTCTGCGTCATGGGCAGGATATCTTTGGCCGTTGTGGCGCCCTTGAGGCAACGCCAGCTGTCCTAGAGTCCAGTCGACAATGCTGGAGTGGGCAAGAGTTTAGTTTGTTCGCTTCCGGCCTATGGAAAGGCCAGCTTGGTTGATTGAGCCTGTGTGCCAGTCAGTAAGTCTGTGCTGAGTGAATGTTGGGAGGGACAGAGACGGCAAAAGATGTTGTCGACAATCACGGAGTGTGCGGAGTTGCCTCGACCTAGGACCTAGTCCTCGAGCACAGTGCCGGTCGTGACGCCGTTTCAACGAGCCGAGCCGTTGTGACGCCCTTGAAGTAACTCCAGCTGTCCTAGAGACCAAATGTCATCGCTGAAACGAGCATGAGTTCATTTGTTCACTTGCGGTTGCAACGCTCCCGGCCTATGGAATGACCCGAATGGCTATATAGCTTGGTTGATAGAGCCTGTGTACCAGTCAGTAAGAGTGCTCAGTGAATGTTGGAAGGGACAGAGACGGAAAATGATGCTGTCGAGAATCACGGAGCCCCTAGCAGCCTGAGAGCATTTCACAAACCGAGGGTGGCCCAGTAAGGGGTACGCCTCGGCTGGCACATGGCGCGCCGAAGCTGCCACGTGGGGGTACCTGAAGGGGGTCCAGAATGCTGAATCCGGAAACATATTGATCCGTGAGGTTCGAAAAGATGTGCGTAAGACTTCTGAGACATTGAACGAGCTCGGCCAGCTGGAGCCAGTGTGCGGAGTCCTCGAGCACCGAGCCGGTCGTGACGAGAGCCGCCTCGCATTCTGTGAGAAGATGGCGGCCGTTTGCGACTGCGGGGTGTTTGTTTCAGCACCTAAAGCCGCTATTAGTCTTTTGGGCTTGCACTGGCCTGCTTGCTCCACGTTCTGCTTGGGCTCTGCAGTTCTACAGCGCTAGCAGACCCCTGAATGGTAGCTTCGTCCCAGACAGGTGGCGGGCAAAAAATCAACAGCGCTTGGTCGCCCATCTCGAAAATGCGGCAGAGTTTCGTTGTCCTTCTCAGGCCATGTCGACGCAGTGTCGGCAATCTTTCCGTTGTCATCTCAGTATCGGGTGGGGGTGTGCAGAGAGGTCGCTCTAGGTAGGCCCACCCTGGGTCAAGTTGCTTTCCCAATAGACGGGCTGGTGGCACTCTGCGTGTCGCGACGCCGATCGCTCCGCAGGGTGACACTGCTGTCAAACCAACGTAATTTCGTGGGGTGTTGGGCAAAGCCTGCGTGCTGCGCTAGTCGGGTTCCCCAGAAGTGAGCAGTGCTGCGTTGGCGGTATGGTACAGTGCAGGGCAGCAACGTCGCGGCCCCGAACTCTTCGCACGCGGCTGTTTCGAGAAGATGGCGGCTGTTTGCGACTGCGGGGTGTTTGTTTCAGCACCTAAAGCCGCTAATATTTTCGGACTTGCGCTGGCCAACATGCCCGATGCCACGGTTGCCGCGAAGAGGTGTGCCTGGTGGCATGATGCCGAAGATGCCACTAGCTGCGTTGCTGCAGCGTTGGGCTGCTTGCGGCACTTGAGCACGGCTCCCATCTTCCACCTGCAAGCACGGCTGCCATCGACTCAGGTGCGAGAAGATGCGCAGAGACCTGCTGGGACATCTAGCTGGCTCCGCAAACGAGATGATTAGACTCAGGGTGGCCGGCGATACCACGGGCGGCATTCCCAGGGTACCTGGAGATTTCGGTTTGTTGGAGAGGAGTTGCCGGCAGCTTGACACACCCACAGAACTTCGCGCGTCCAGGCATAAGTCGTGAACTGACTACCCTAGAATCGATCAAGATGCTTTAATTCAGGATGAGAGGCCTCTTTCTGACTTTTGACGAATACTCCCTGATGCACAGAAGATGGGATCCTGGAGAGGCGAGGCTAGCAGTTACTAGCATCCCTAAGCCCTAAACCCCGAATTCCGAGTGTTGCTAGGGAACGGCGTCTTGGGATGTAAGGCTTGCGGGTTCAGACTTCCTTTGTGAGGCTTCAAGGTGACGGGTTCAGGATGTTGATGCCGGCCGCCGCGCTTTCAGCTGTCAGCGTGGGACGTCTCCTTACAAGTCTGATGAACTATCCGAGCTGTCGTTCGGCTCCGGTGGGCACTCGCTGCATTGGCTCCTAAGAGATGTGAGCTCGGCTTCGGTTTTCACCTGCACGGCCTGCTCGGCAACCTGATCATCAAGCACAGGGCTGCACGTCGGCCTGTCTGACCCTTGCGACGCGGTGTGGAAAATAACTTGAGGCGTTTGTCTGGCATAGGACGCGCTCAAATGTGAGATGGCGGGATGGAAAACACGGGACTTTGCCTTGCGCGAGAAGACTGACAGTCAAGGAATCCTTGCCCCGTTGGAGAAGATTCGGAGCCCAGGAACTGTCGATTTCTTGAAACTGTTGCACCAGAGAGGCGGACGCGGACGAGACATGTGGAAGGAGGGCAGGAGTTAATGTCATGGACGCAGGTGAGGTCGCGCGACTGTGAGGCTCCTCGGGTGCGCCTCGTGCGAGGGTGCGGTGACGTGTCGAGCTCGAACCAGCGATGACATGACAAGCTCTGTGTTGCATGGCTGTCCAGCAGTCATTGTGTGGCACGCTTTGGCTCCGTGCGTCACAGTTCCTGCACTGCTTGCAGCTGCCTCCAAAGTGGCCGGTCGTGAAGTCTCTCTGCGCCGTGATGATTGGGCAAGGGCAGCAAGGGTGCGAGCAAGGGCCGGACACGTTGTGCACCTGGTGAGCACAAGGTGGCAACCAGCAAAGCAGCCTGCGTACGTGCCTTGAAGCTGAAGCTCTGTCCAAACAGGAAGTGGGCCCTCGGTGTGCCTCGCTGCCAGAAGCAACGACACTGCATTGCAAACCATTGAGGATCTTGCACCCAGGACCGAGGGAAGCCGCCCGCTAGCCGAACTGCCTCCATGTGGCCTGCCCGTCCTTCCAGTCTGACGAGCTGCCGAAACCAGCAACTCTGCATCCCAAGCCCCCTCGAACCCTTCGGAACGTTGCTACACCCCCAACATCCCGTAAAAGCTTCATCCCGACACCAAAACCTGTTGAACGCAGAACCTCCTGCGGGTTCGTTGTTCGGGGCTCTGCATCTCGTCAAGGGCCGAAGCTTCCTCGCCAAGTCTCTGCCATCGTGACGCCCAGAAGTCTCGAGGGCATCATTTCAGCTGCGCAAGCCTTGGCAAGTGGTGGCAGGCCAGCTGTCACCCGGCCCGCTGCAAGCCTTGCTTGTGCCACTGCCATCTCCAGATGCCGCATGAGCGAACCCCACTTTTGCTTTCCGACTGCCTGCCCACTTGCCTATCTTGTGGTGCGTGCGGGTTTGGCACGTTGGGAGGGTGCCGACTGCTTACCTACGAGGGAAGGCGGGACGGGTGCTATAATTGGCACGAGTCTGCTCTTGGACATCATCTCGGAAC
This sequence comes from Symbiodinium sp. CCMP2592, assembly GCA_905221615.1. NCBI lineage: Eukaryota > Dinophyceae > Suessiales > Symbiodiniaceae > Symbiodinium > Symbiodinium sp. CCMP2592. Next base: position 1,514,814 of record CAJNDT010001668.1, on the reverse strand, counting down.
GGTGGGTGGGGACTACATGTGCATATCTGTGTTTTGCGAGTGCAGAGATGAGGCCCGGTTGCAGCTGCCTATGCTAACAGCTTCAGGCTCTGTTTTGCTCGAAGCAGCGCAGGAAGCAAGACCGAGAAATGACACGACGGAATGCTTGTTGATCCGATACGGGCGCAAGTACTTGACTTCAACGGGTGCTCCAAGGGATGCCGAGGCCCATACTCAGCAGTTATGGAAGCCAGACATGTCCCTGTGTCTCTGGAACCAAAGCGTGGAGGGCAGCCTGTCGTGGCCCTTGGGTTTCATCGTGTGGGCTGACGTTGATGTGTCGTTGCAATTCCGCTACCAGAAATAATGGAACCAACCTAGGAATTGAAAGGCAAGGTCCAGTGAGGAGAGGCGATCTGTGCCAGGATCTCAGGCTATTCAAGTTCGGTCTTTTGGCGGACCTCGTGAGATACAGCGATTTCTGATTCTCACTTTGTTCGCAACCTCCAACAGCACAGCGCACTTCCGGTGTCCCTGCAGTTGGCCGCCTGCACTTTTCAGCCAGGTGAGATGTTGTGCGGTTTGTGTACATCGTGAGCCATGCCAGAAAGTCCTGACAACCTTTCTGGCTCGAGGTTCCTTCTTTGCAGAACTGCTGTGCGCTCCTTACGCTCTGCTGCCTTTGCTCACGGCGGTCCACGCAAGTTAGGGGCCGCGGGGTCGCGCCTGAGAAGCGAACTGGGTGCGAGGATGCACAAGATGGCGCCCAAAAACCAAGCCAGCATCAATGTGATGGGCGCGGCCACATAGAAGCCAGAACTCTGGCAAAGCTGTTTGCGGAAGCGTAAGCAGTCGTGCAGGCCACTGGGCCGCGAGCCGCCGTAATGTAGCCGTGCGACAGCTGTGTAGTGCAGCGGTGCAGTTGGCAAAGCACCGGCCTTGCATGCCATGTTTTCGGGCTCCAGCAGATGCGAGGCATTTTGCCTGCCAGGCTCGCTTCGTTTCCTACACTTCCGAGCTCATGGCGGCTCAGCGCAGCTCCAGCTTGTATCCGCGTGCATGGACGCCTGCAGTCGATGGCCTGCTCCGTGATCTAGTCCTTGAGCGCGGGGTTACATGTCGAGCTGTCTTCCCGCAGAAGCTTGAGAGAAGCACTCTTTGCTGGGATATGAAAGACTCGAGCTGGCCTTGAGATGTGCGACGGTGTGAGGAACACAAGGAGAATTTGCCTGCGAGCCTCAAGGAAGCCTTGCCAATTTGAGAAGATTTCCAAGACCGGACACATGCAGAAGCCTCCACAACCCCGTTGCGACCCAGACTCGCATTCTTCGGAGAAGACAAGACAAAGACAGAGTCTGCCGAGGGCGTGCATGCCGGTGGCAAAACTGCCTGTTGATCTGGGTGGCAGAATGGTCTCTGTGTGCTCGGCTTGAAGGCAGACTCCTGTCTAAATCTTCTCAATTTTTTTTAAGACGAAGTTGAACCCTGGTCTGTGGCTGCTATGAAAGTAGATAAATTGCAAGGCCACAAAAGCGAAGTGCGTCGCAAGTGCCGAGCTGCCACACGGTACGCAAGTCCAAACGTGGCACGGCTTGGGAGCTTGGACGTTAGCTCCGGCTCCCTGCCGTTGCTCACGGCCTAGGGTCACGCCTGAGAAGCGAACTGGGTGCGAGGATGCACAAGATGGCGCCCAAAAACCAAGCCAGCATCAATGTGATGGGCGCGGCCACATAGAAGCCAGAACTCTGGCAAAGCTGTTTGCGGAAGCGTAAGCAGTCGTGCAGGCCACTGGGCCGCGAGCCGCCGTAATGTAGCCGTGCGACAGCTGTGTTGTGCAGCGGTGCAGTTGGCAAAGCACCGGCCTTGCATGCCATGTTTTCGGGCTCCAGCAGATGCGAGGCATTTTGCCTGCCAGGCTCGCTTCGTTTCCTACACTTCCGAGCTCATGGCGGCTCAGCACAGCTCCAGCTTGTATCCGCGTGCATGGACGCCTGCAGTCGATGGTTTGCTCCGTGATCTAGTCCTTGAGCGCGGGGTTACATGTCGAGCTGTCTTCCCGCAGAAGCTTGAGAGAAGCACTCTTTGCTGGGATATGAAAGACTCGAGCTGGCCTTGAGATGTGCGACGGTGTGAGGAACACAAGGAGAATTTGCCTGCGAGCCTCAAGGAAGCCTTGCCAATTTGAGAAGATTTCCAAGACCGGACACATGCAGAAGCCTCCACAACCCCGTTGCGACCCAGACTCGCATTCTTCGGAGAAGACAAGACAAAGACGGAATCTGCCGAGGGCGTGCATGCCGGTGGCAAAACTGCCTGTTGATCTGGGTGGCAGAATGGTCTCTGTGTGCTCGGCTTGAAGGCAGACTCCTGTCTAAATCTTCTCAGTTTTTTTTCAAGACGAAGTTGAACCCTGGTCTGTGGCTGCTATGAAAGTAGATAAATTGCAAGGACACAAAAGCGAAGTGTGTCGCAAGTGCCGAGCTGCCACACGGTACGCAAGTCCAAACGCGGCACGGCTTGGGAGCTTGGACGTTAGCTCCGGCTCCCTGCCGTTGCTCACGGCCTAGGGTCGCGCCTGAGAAGCGAACTGGGTGCGAGGATGCACAAGATGGCGCCCAAAAACCAAGCCAGCATCAATGTGATGGGCGCGGCCCCATAAAAGCCAGAACTCTGGCAAAGCTGTTTGCAGAAGCGTAAGCAGTCGTGCAGGCCACTGGGCCGCGAGCCGCCGTAATGTAGCCGTGCGACAGCTGTGTAGTGCGGCGGTGCAGTTGGCAAAGCACCGGCCTTGCATGCCATGTTTTCGGGCTCCAGCAGATGCGAGGCATTTTGCCTGCCAGGCTCAGGCTCGCTTCGCTTTCCACACCACCAGGCTCATGGAGACTGGGTGCAGCTATCCACAAACAAGCATGCCTGCAGTCGATGGCCTGCTCCGCGATCTAGTCCTTGAGCGCAAGGTTGCCTGTCGACTTGTCTTCCCCCAAGAGCCTGAGAGAAGAACTCGGTGCTGGGACTTGAAATGCTCGAGCTGGCCGTGACATGTGTGATCGTGTGAGGAATGCAGTGGAAGTTTGCCGGGTGCGAGAGGCACGAGAGTCACGGAATCCTTTGCATTCTGAGAAGATGACAAAGACTAGAGGCATGCGGAAATTTACTGCAATCTCCCGAGCGCTCGGACCTCTTGATGTGTGCAAGATGTTGCATTAGAGAGGCGGACGCGGACGAGACATTTGGAAGGAGGGCAGGAGTTAATGTCATGGACGCAGGTGAGGTCGCGCGACTGTGAGGCTCCTCGGGTGCGCCTCGTGCGAGGGTGCGGTGACGTGTCGAGCTCGAACCAGCGATGACATGACAAGCTCTGTGTTGCATGGCTGTCCAGCAGTCATTGTGTGGCACGCTTTGGCTCCGTGCGTCACAGTTCCTGCACTGCTTGCAGCTGCCTCCAAAGTGGCCGGTCGTGAAGTCTCTCTGCGCCGTGATGATTGGGCAAGGGCAGCAAGGGTGCGAGCAAGGGCCGGACACGTTGTGCACCTGGTGAGCACAAGGTGGCAACCAGCAAAGCAGCCTGCGTACGTGCCTTGAAGCTGAAGCTCTGTCCAAACAGGAAGTGGGCCCTCGGTGTGCCTCGCTGCCAGAAGCAACGACACTGCATTGCAAACCATTGAGGATCTTGCACCCAGGACCGAGGGAAACAGCCCGCTAGCCGAACTGCCTCCATGTGGCCTGCCCGTCCTTCCAGTCTGACGAGCTGCCGAAACCAGCAACTCTGCATCCCAAGCCCCCTCGAACCCTTCGGAACGTTGCCACACCCCCAACATCCCGTAAAAGCTTCATCCCGACACCAAAACCTGTTGAACGCAGAACCTCCTGCGGGTTCGTTGTTCGGGGCTCTGCATCTCGTCAAGGGCCGAAGCTTCCTCGCCAAGTCTCTGCCATCGTGACGCCCAGAAGTCTCGAGGGCATCATTTCAGCTGCGCAAGCCTTGGCAAGTGGTGGCAGGCCAGCTGTCACCCGGCCCGCTGCAAGCCTTGCTTGTGCCACTGCCATCTCCAGATGCCGCATGAGCGAACCCCACTTTTGCTTTCCGACTGCCTGCCCACTTGCCTATCTTGTGGTGCGTGCGGGTTTGGCATGTTGGGAGGGTGCCGACTGCTTACCGACGAGGGAAGGCGGGAGGGGTGCTTCAATTGGCACGAGTCTGCTCCTGGACATCATCTCGGAAAGGAGTGCAGGCGCTACCTGTGCATATTTTGCGTCTGCGAAGATGATGCCGTGTTTTGTGACGGCGCGAGGCTCCAGTTTGCCAGAAGCAGTGTAAAAAGCAGCTTCAGGTGATGGCGAAACGGGACGCTTGTTGATCCGATTTTGACACAAGTACCTCGCTTCTCCGGGTGCGACAACGGATACCGAAGCCCATGCCTTAGGATGAGTTATCTAATGTCTACTCTGGACTGAAATGTCAGCGCCAGCGGCCTGTGCTGGCCCTTGCATTTTATCGTGTGGATGGCTGACACTGATGTCATCTGTGTTGCATTGCCGCCACTGCTAGACATGGTGGATGGATGTTATCCACTGTGATTCACGGACCAAGCTAGGAATGGCAAGACGACGGCCAAGAGAAATAGCCTAGCAAGGACACTCGATCTGCTCCAAGATCTCACAGGCCATCCAAGTTCTGTCTTTTGGCGGACCTCGTGAGATACAACGACATGTGATTCCCACTAGGCTCGCCGCCTCCAGCAGCACGGCGTGCCTCAGGTGTCCCTGCAGTTGGCCGCCTGAATGTATCAGCCAGGCGAGACGTTGTGCGGTTTGTGTGGAGAACGGTTTGCAACGTGTACATCGCGAGCCATGCCTGATTCGAGGCTCCTTCTTCTCAGAACTGCTGTGCACTCCTTGCGCTCTGCTGCCTTTGCTCACAGCGGTCCACCCGCTCTCTAGGACCGAGCGTCACACCTGAGAAGCGAACTGGGTGCACGGATGCGGAAGGTTTTCTCTCCTCCCTCCAAAACCTGCTGCAAGGTGACGCGCGCAGCCCCATAGAAGCCAGAACTCTGGCAAAGCTGTTTGCAGAAGCGTAAGCAGTCGTGCAGGCCACTGGGCCGCGAGCCGCCGTAATGTAGCCGTGCGACAGCTGTGTAGTGCAGCGGTGCAGTTGGCAAAGCACCGGCCTTGCATGCCATGTTTTCGGGCTCCAGCAGATGCGAGGCATTTTGCCTGCCAGGCTCAGGCTCGCTTCGCTTTCCACACCACCAGGCTCATGGAGACTGGGTGCAGCTATCCACAAACAAGCATGCCTGCAGTCGATGGCCTGCTCCGCGATCTAGTCCTTGAGCGTAAGGTTGCCTGTCGACTTGTCTTCCCCCAAGAGCCTGAGAGAAGAACTCGGTGCTGGGACTTGAAATGCTCGAGCTGGCCGTGACATGTGTGATCGTGTGAGGAATGCAGTGGAAGTTTGTCGGGTGCGAGAGGCACGAGAGTCACGGAACCCTCGCCAATTTGAGAAGATTTCCAAGACCAGATGCATGCAGAAGCTGCCGCAAGGCTGTTCCAACCGAGAACTTTGCCTTCGTTCCCAAGGCCACTGGATTCCAAATTGTTCCGAAAAGAGCTTGCGAAAGGCGTGCATGCCAGCGGCAAAGCTACTCGCTGATCTGGCTGGCTGACTGGTCTCTTTGTGGGCCTCCCCGAACGCTGTGAAGGCAGACCCACACCTAAGCCTGCATAAAATGGCTTATTCCCAAGTTGAGACTTGGTCCGTCCTGTGCAGTTTGTCCCAGTTAGTGCCGAGCTGCCAAGCGGCTCGCATGCCCAAATGCAGCTCGGCTTGTGAGGCTTGTGAACTTGGACGTTCGTTCCTGCCCTCTACTTAGTGCTGGTACTAACAGTCTAGGTTCGCGCCTGAAAAGTCACAAGTGCCGACAGAAGGCCTGAGACACAACTCCTGCAGCATAAGGAGGTAACCTGCTTGCAGAGCACGTCATGGGGGCTGGAGACCAAGACAGGCCAAAATTAACGTCCGTATTGTAGGAAGCAGCAGCTGGCCTTCTGAGTGGCACTGACTTTTATGTTCTGCGCAGTCGCTGTTGTCTCGGCCGGGAACCTCAACTAGGACGAGCACCTCAACAAAGCCTGACGACAGTGTCCTTGTGGCCTTAACTTTATTGTTTCCAGGGAGTGTTCTGCAACTTCGTCGTTGGGCTAACGTAAGAGAGCCGGTGTCTGTGGGCTGACCGTGTATTCGTGGCACTAACTTTATTGTTGCATACATCGCTGTTGTTTTCGACGGTCTGGCCGATCAGGGATCAGTGATGCAGCACAGTCGACATACCTTGAGCTCTTGCCCCTGCCGACTGAGAGAGTAATGCGTTCCGGACGGTCTCATAGTCACAGGGGCTGTGTATTGCGGTGTCTATGTGTTGGTAGTGCCCTTTGCTTTCAGTCGGCCTTGAAGGGATTTGAGTGCTGTGCTGTCCCTTCACAACCTCTACCGACGTGTGACCTGCCATGCAGTCTTCGGACGAGCCAAGTGGGAGCCAAAAAGCAGCTGGCCTGCTTGCTCGGCTGCGTGTCGAAGCGACACGCACCTGATCGGATCTGCCACAGTCATAGTCGCTTGCAGTAAGGTCCCGGACCAATGGCCTGGCGTGTCGAGACGGCATTAGTGCGGCTAGGTTCGCATCCTAGGATTACGCCACGTGACAAGCAGCGGCTGGATCATCGGCTGCAGTCCGAATGTTGACAGAAGGCCGGAGACATGTTTCCCCAAGTATACAGCGTGACGCAACCGCGGTACACATGTTCGTCTTTCTCCGGTCGTCTCTCTCAAGGCCCGGATGGCAGCGACACACGCACCTAATACAGGCTCAACGGCATCAGCTTTTCCATTCCAGCCGCCTGCCGGTAGGCCGGACTAAGGGCCTACCCAGCGTGTCAAGACAGCATAAGCTCGGCCGGGTTCGAGTCCTGCTGAGAAGCAGGTTAGCTGGTTGTGGAGGTACACACCTGATCGGGTCTGAGCGGTAGTTACTTTCAATGTTGATTCGCGTGCACTAGGGCGAGTAGGGTCCACACCAGGGTCCTGCCCAGCGTGTCCAGTCATCATATCATGAGAGCGACTAGACTCGAGCCCTAGGATTACACCATGTTCGCGGAGAAGCAGGCTAGCTGTTTGTGTGTCTCCTTCCCGCCATGCTTCCGGCATCATCGGCTACAGGCCGAATGCCGAGAGAAGGGTGCCAAGACAACACCTCGGGCTTTATGAGCTGCAGTCCGAATGCTAAGATAAGACTGGAGACACAGCGCCGCGAGCATGAGGAGGTAAGATGCCGGCAGTGCACGTCCGGAGCTGCAGGCTATAGCAAAACCGAGGTCGTACATGTAATCAGCAGACTGCCTCTTTGCTGCGGTGCTTGCATTTCTTCGATTCTGTGGTTTTCAAGGCCCGGATGGCAGCGCCACACACCTGATCGGGTCTGAGCGGTAGTTACTTTGAATTTTGATTCGCGTGCACTAGGGCGAGTCGGGTCCAGACCAGGGTTCTGCCCAGCGTGTCCAGTCATCATATCATGAGCGCGACTAGACTCGAGCCCTAGGATTACACCATGTTCGCGGAGAAGCAGGCTAGCTGTTTTTGTGTCTCCTTCCCGCCATGCTTCCGGCATCATCGGCTACAGGCCGAATGCCGAGAGAAGGGTGCAAAGACAACACCTCGGGCTTTATGAGGCGGTCACCCACCCGGAGCATACATGCTCTGCTGTCTTCGGTGCCTGCTTGGCTTCTCGTCGTCTCCCGTCTCTTTCAAGGCCCGGATGGCAGCGACACACAGCTGATCGAATTTGCACACGCTTTTCTCTTGCAGTCGTTTGCCGTAGCGTCCGAACCAAGGGCTTGCCCCGCCTGTCCACGCAGCATGAGCGCGGCAGTCCTAGGATTACGCCTTGTTGGCGGAGAAGCATGCCAGCTCTTCGTGTGCTGCGCTGCCGCCCAACTGCCGGGATCATCAGCTGCAGTCCGAATGCTAAGATAAGACTGGAGATACAGCTCCACGAGCATGAGGAGGTAAGATGCCGGCAGTGCACGTCCGGAGCTGCAGGAATCGCAAAACCGAGGTCGTACATGTAATCAGCAGACTGCTTGTTTGCTGCGGTGCTTGCCTTTCTTCGATTCTGTGGTTTTCAAGGCCCGGATGGCAGCGCCACACACCTGATCGGGTCTGAGCGGTAGTTACTTTGAATTTTGATTCGCGTGCACTAGGGCGAGTCGGGTCCAGACCAGGGTTCTGCCCAGCGTGTCCAGTCATCATATCATGAGCGCGACTAGACTCGAGCCCTAGGATTACACCATGTTCGCGGAGAAGCAGGCTAGCTGTTTTTGTGTCTCCTTCCCGCCATGCTTCCGGCATCATCGGCTACAGGCCGAATGCCGAGAGAAGAGTGCAGAGACAACACCTCGGTCTTCATGAGGCGGTCACGCACCCGCAGCACACATGCTCTGCTTTCCTCGGTGCCGGCTTGGCTTCTCGTCGTCTCCCGTCTCTTTCAAGGCCCGGATGGCAGCGACACACAGCTGATCGAATTTGCACACGCTTTTCTCTTGCAGTCGTTTGCCGTAGCGTCCGAACCAAGGGCTTGCCCCGCCTGTCCACGCAGCATGAGCGCGGCAGTCCTAGGATTACGCCTTGTTGGCGGAGAAGCATGCCAGCTCTTCGTGTGCTGCGCTGCCGCCCAACTGCCGGGATCATCAGCAGCAGTCCGAATGCTAAGATAAGACTGGAGATACAGCTCCACGAGCATGAGGAGGTAAGATGCCGGCAGTGCACGTCCGGAGCTGCAGGAATCGCAAAACCGAGGTCGTACATGTAATCCGCAGACTGCCTGTCTGCTGCGGTGTTACGTGTCTCGTTCCTGCCATGCTTCCATCTGCTGCGGTCAGAATGTTGAGAGACGACTTGCGGCATACCTTCCGCAGTACACGGAGGTGACGCACCGGCAGTGTTCTGCCTGCCTGTTCCGGTGGGTGCCTGGCTTCGCTTCTTCTTCCGTCCGTTTCAGTCCGAGCAGTAGTTGCTTTTCTGTTCCATTCGCTTGCATTTTTGGTCCCAGCTCCTGCCCAGCGCATCCAGACAGCATGAGTGTGAATAGCTTCGAGGTTCCAAGTTCGAAGGGAAGGCAAGCTCGCAGCACGTCCCACCCTGTCGCGCTTCAGGGATCTTCGGTCACAGGCTGAATGTCGAGAAAAGACCGGCGACATGTCTCCTTCGCATAAGCAGCTAACGAGCCTGGAGTGCAGGCCCAGTGTGTCTAGACAGCATCAGTGCGACGAGGTTCTTGCCGTAAAACTTAGGATAGCTCGTGGCGAAGCAGGCCGGTTCGTTGTGTGTTTCGTTACCGCTGCCGATTCGGCAACAGTCCGAATGATGAGAGAAGGTGCAACGACCAGCAGACGGTGGTGACATACCCACAGCGCACATCAGGAGCTGCTCACTGCCACCAAGGCCCAGGGAGACTGTGCAATCTTTGGAATGCTTCGAGCCCACATCCCGATGCCGAGCAGCTGAGCTGCAGCCGTGATGTGCTGTTCCTGCTGACATCGCAGAGGTTTTTCCTTGGAGGCACCTGCTGGGAGGACGGCTTTGCGGTTATGGTTCGGGACAGTGAAGCTACGCAGGAAGCCGTCGTATTTGCATGCCTGTAGTCCTGCACTTGTTCTGCGCAGTCCAACGCAATCCTTGCCAGGGTCGATAAGTTGTGTGTGCCGAAGATCAGCGAACCTTTGCTGATGCCATCGCCTCCCCATACCTGCGGCTTTTGTCCTGCCATTGCAACCTCAACACCGGTGGTCGGCAACCTGCCAAACACCAGCTCTAGCAGACTGCAGCAGTCGAGGCTCCCCTTCTTCTCAAGGTTAAACTCGAGTGGTGGGCTTGTAAACTCCGCGGAGGTCAGCTTGCGTCAGTTGTCTAGATGTCAGACGGCGCACGGCTGGCACCGGTCGAATTCCGTTGATCATGGCCTGGCTTGTCCTGCGTTGTAAGTGCGGAGATTGATCCCACCGAATGACGCTTTTGACTGCAGTGTCGGCCAACATCCAGGGAGGTACGGCTACTGGAGCAGGCCTCGCCGCAGGGTCCTGGTAGGGAGTGAGGTGTACGCAAGATTGTCGGATTGGCACCGGACACGTGTGCTGTGTGCCTGAAGCTGGATGTTGAGGAGCAAAGGCAGCTGACGCAAAGGGCCAGGCTCAAACTGGTTCGTCCTGATCCTGGCTCATGAAGCCTGGGTGCAAGGGTCTATAGGATTAAGGGTGCAGGGGCTTCTTGCCATCAGGGGTAGTAGATGGCTTAGAGGATTTAGAGTGATTGTGGTCAAGTGTTCATCCTGGCGGAGTCGCAGCGGGCCAGTTGCAAAAGGGCTTCCAGTACTGAGGGTGTAGCATGTCGGGATTTGGGATGACCGGCGTGTATCGTGTCGGCTCCTAGGTTGCTTCTGAAGGGCCGTGTCGTTCCGGTCGGTTCAGGCCATTCTTGCAAATCCTGCTCCTGTGGAAGTCGCAGATCTTTGCGCGACTCCACGTAGGTCTTTCCTGAACCTAAGTGTAGCGGCGCATTACGTCTCTGTTTAGGGCCTTCGGGTCCTGTGGGTACAGCTTTTGTGCAGCAGCATCTTGGTAGGAGAAGCTGTGAGATTCTCGGTTGTCCTTGAAGGGTCTTGTCGTTCTGGGCGGTTCGGACATTTCTTGCAGATCCTGTTCGCGTCGGCGACTCCGCGCAGGTCTTCCTGAGCCGAAGTGAAGCCGCGCATCACTCGTCACCTCGCCATGGTGACGCTATCCAGGGTGAGACTCGCACACGGGGCTGCGCGCGTCGACATGAGGTTGTTGCCAGGGCAGCGGCTTGCAGCCTCTCGGCCTGAAGACTTGGGGTTCTTTCCGAGGGAGCGTCTTGCAGTGGCCACCGGTGGCTACGAAAACGCTGGGGCCTGAATCACTCTAGCTTTTGTGCAGCGTCTTGCTCGGGCAGGTTGTATCGTCTCGGATCCTGCGTTGTCCCTGCAAGGCCTTGTCGATCTGGTTGGTTCAGACCTTTCTTGCAGATCCAGTGCCCGTGGCAGTCGCGGATCTTCGCGCGAGTCCATGCGGTTCTTCCTGAGCGTAAGTGAAGCGGTGCACGACGTCTCCGTTAAGGGCCGTACGGTCCTTGGGATCCTAGGTTGTCCTTGAAGGACCGTGTCGTTCTGGTTGGTGCAGCCCATGTTTGCAGATCCTGTTCCTGTGGTAACCTTCGTGAAGCTCATGTCTCTGGCAGGAAAGGGAGCTTGATGGAGCTTGTCATGCTTTCCTCGCATTCTGCTCGCTTCCGTACGACGCCTTTACCGTGGTCGTGCTAGTTGTTGCAAGTCGCACCGGGCTCGGGATGTTCCTGCGACCCGATGCGACCGTGAAGCAGCAGAGACGCATCGGAAAACATTCAGACTGCACGATGTCAGGTGCGTGTGCTTCTACGTCCACAGCACATGACGGACGGATGGAGAAGCGTTCGCCAAATGCTTCCCGCTTGCGCTCAATCGCTTCAAGACCGTTCGATTCGCCCTGTGCTGCGCTTCGAGTGCACTTCGCGGAGGTTGAGGGCGGCTACAAGCTTCGCCATCGTTTGAGCGGCCAGCACCGGCCAGCTACTGTAGGGGTGGCAGCCGGTCACGCCAAGTAACACCCCCATGCCTCGAGTCGTTGTCCGATGTGAGCTGCTGGCTGCCAGCTGCACGACCGCACGGCCGGCTTACGAAATACCATCTCATTACTTCTACAGCCTGCTGGGACCCGCGACGGCAGAAGTCCGGAAGCACTTGCCTTGATACCAGTAGGCAGGGCGGGACTTGTAGGATCTCATCCTGGCAGCCTGGTTTCCCTGCGCCTGCAGCTCCATGCCTCCTTTTTCGGCAAGCCCCATGCTGCGATCATGGCGTGAGGCATGCAGGCTTCCCGAGTGTTCTCCGTGCCACCGAGCGGTTCAATTCGGCAGATGCTGCAGATGCTGCTCTGGTGCTTTGCGAACCATGCTGTCACCGTCAAGTCCTGACGGTAAGTCCATGAAGCGCTCTTGGACTCTGGGCCAGAACCGGACGGGCCATTGCAGGTGCTCTCGCCCGGCGGCTACTTTGGCGTGGTCTTTTGACATCGGGGTCAGCACGGAGCAGGCACGGGGTGCTACTTGCAAACATGTTGCTGTTGTTCCCCTTTGGTGAAAAGTCGGGCAATGTCAGGCATTCGTGGAAGTGGCACTCTGCAGGTCTCATAGGTTTCTATCGAGCTTGGAGCCAGGGCTCTATGCGCCAGACTTAGACTGGCCTTGTCTGCAGGCCTGGGACATCCGAAGATCCCTGCACCTGACGAGGCCTCGGTGCTGCGAGGGTTTCAAAGCAGGGGCCCGGGAGCCCTGGGTACTTCAGTTGCTTCGGATTCGTGAGTCGTGTCTTCACAGTGACTCAATAAACCGAAACCCGAAACAAGGGAGCTGTGCTATCAGGACGGTGACCAACGGACCTTGTTTTTGGGTTCGTGCAGCAAGGGCGCACAATATCGTTAGCATCAATCAGTAATACCCGGGACTCTTTAAAGGCAGTGAGCGTGTTCGTGACTGCTCACCTTGCTTCCTGCAGGCCGTGGTGCATCCAGACCCGGACGGCTGCGTTGTTGAATCAGCGGGCGAAGAAAGTGCAGAGCTCCTCCATTTCCAATGTTGGCAGTACTTCTCCCTGCTTCCGCGGATCGGGAACGGGGATGAACATCGTCGAAACATGTCGAATGCCAGTGGTCGCGATAGCACACATGGAGGGGTGGAGGGGAGCGGGTACGGGCGGGTTCATGGTGGCATTGAGGTCCCCCTGTCACTAGACGTGGCGAGCACGAAACCTAGCACAGGAGAATACAAATGCCCAGGCACGAAGATCAATGGGCGGACCGTTCCATGAACGAAGCGAGGGATAGTGCCGACGGAAGCAATGCCGAAGTTGTAGTAGCCGTTTGGACGATGTCCTACTGTTCAAGCATTGGCTCTGTCCTTCGCGATGGATGCCAATGGCCTCTTCCCTGCCAGGCCGAAAGGGGTGGAGTGGGCGTCGTGTTGTGATGCCAGGATATCCCAGGATCGTTTGCACAGTGCTGTGGCACGCCTGTACACACGGTTTCTGCAAAGTTTCAGAACTAGTTTAACAGCCATGGGAGGTGAGTTTGTCGGACATGCAGCCCATCACCTAGACAATATTAGCCTTTCCGCGAGAAGCCGCTTTCGTCCGAAAGCAGTCACCAAGCCTCGAGTGTTCAGCGGCCAAAGCACAGTACCTGAAATGCTCTGGACACTGCCGCTAAAATCACAAAGGAAATGAAGCAGGCATGGGCCCGTGCGTGTCAGGACGGGGGCTGACATTGAGGAGCTGCGCCTTGTGACGGGGCAAATGCGGCAGCCTCTGTTCAGCAAAAATAACGTAAGCAGCTGCTTTTGGGGCGTCTATCGCTATGCCCGTCATGCTGTGAACTTTACGAGCTTGGGTCATTGGTTTTTGAACAAAGAAGTCTGAGGTTACCTCTCCGGCTCATGTGGGTTTCCTTCATTGATAGCTGTTGGTTTGAAGAACTTTCCGAGGGAGGGGGCAAGCTAGTTGCGGCAGTCGTGGGGAAATCGTGTAGTGGCTGAAGCATGCTGAAGCTTCGCGGCTTGTGCGTCCGTGGCATATTGCAACAGAAGTTCTCTGTGATTTGGCGGTATATTCGGCGAAGATCTCGACACTGAGTCGAGAAACTGAGAAGGAAACCTGAATGTAAGATCCACGAAGCCCCTGTAGTACCCTGTAGCGGGTGTGCCGTAGTGGTGGCTGATTGCTGTAAAAAGGTGAAGCCCGTCATGTTCCCAGGCGGCAGAAGCTCGTGCTATCACATGGCTGTGTGCAACGAGCCGCCGAGGACACCCAGTCTAGGCGACCGGTTTCGTCTTGGGTCTGTTTGGGTTGGATGGACGGAAGGCAGCAAGGACAACGTGACAAAACGCGCGTGCGGTCACGAGATGCACTTGCATCTGGAATCACTGCGCAACTCCGAAATGAATATTATCACATGCTTGCTGGAGCAGACTACTGAGTTGACTATGCAGCATTTTTGTAGGGCCACTCGGGATGAGAGGACTTGCTGAGGAGGGGGCAAAGTCTGCTCCATGTGATGTCCCAGGCACGCGTGTCGAGTGGGTTTCCTGTTCACCGGCCAGATTCTGCTTCGGCTTGTTCGGCTTCCGGCTGCGACTCGAATGCCAGGTTGACGCAGAAGTTCGGAAGCTACCGGTCTCGAAAGTAGCCGCTGTGGAGGAGATGCTTGCGCCTCGTATCACCTGGTGCAGTTGAGCTATCACTTACTAGTACGGCAAGCTATCCTGTGGCGAGGAGCTGGCGAGAGTGGCCTTGCATTCACAGCTCGAAGTCTCCAAGGCACAGAGCCTGCAGGTTCTCGCTGTATTAGTGAAGGTTCCCTGGTCTTTGCGCAGAGTACCTCGTCTGTCGTCAGGCCGAGACTGCAGCCGAAGAGCAGAGGACTCTTTGCCTCTTTGCACCTCAACTTCTGCACGGTCTGTATTCGTGTGTGGGTTTCTTGGGCCTGTTGAGCATCTATAATACTATGCTATAGCCAGCGTGTGTGTTTGTGTGTGTGTGTGTGTGCTTCGTTTTCTCCACACTGGGACAAGCACCTCGTGTAACTAAGGGACCCGCTTCTGCCCCTATCTGATTCAACAAGTCGATCTTCGCTCTGCCCGCCTTATGATGAAAGTTAGGGTTTAGGGTTGCGGGTTTAGGGTTTTAGTTTTCTTGAGCAAGGTATGGAAGTGCAGTCAGGAGTGCTGACCTTCCGTCCATGTTCTTCAGGCGATTGCACAAGTCCTGATGCAAAAAAGGGTTTTAGTGGCCTGCCGGCACCTCAGTCCGTGCTGAAAGGGTTTTAGTGACTAACCTAAACTTGACAAGGTAAACTTGACACGAGGCTTCCTTGGACTTTGCCGCAACCTGTCACGCTAGGAAGCGGCACTTACGGCCGACTCTGCGTCGAGTGAGCCTGCCTTGGCTTGTCTGCCTGCTGCACTTGAGGAGATGCCACGAAGCCGAGCTAGCCTTCGGCCAAGCTTGGGTGAGCTTGGGGGAGAGGCTGTGAAAGGATTTGCCGCTAACTTTGGGTCAGGCTTGGACTGCCCGCTTTTCTTACCTTTGCTTAGTATTTGGAATGGAAGAATGCTAGTAATAGTAGTTATGCTTGTACCCCATTCCTTCATGCCCTACTAACCAAAGGCAAGTACAGATCCCTTATAGTAACCCTTACAGACCCCCTTAAAGGGAAACCGACCATTCCCTACTAACCGAAGGTAAGTTTTGTCTTGGGTTTTTTCCTTCAGGCGGCTCTCCAGCGCTTTGCCGAAGAGTCGGAGGCGCTGGTGCCGGCTCGGTGTTTGCCTAGTGATGCAAGCGAGCGGTTGAGACAGAAGATGAGTCGAAGCACTCAAACATAATATACTATATTACGTATATTAATAATATATATAGTATATTATTACTAGACATGATATGTAATCAACGGCCGCTGTTAACTCGGTAAAGTGCAAGGAGTGGTTTGACTGGATTTTGCTGCGCTGGCTCAGGCAGTGGCGCGCCAACTGGAGGTGAGCAATGCAGACCAACGTGTGGCTGTTCCTGTTGAATATTCCTTTGCGTGGAGGTGGAGGCAGCTTTGGCCAAAGGTCGCCAGGCCATCCGGTGGCAGTTCCGAGCGGTGCAAAAGCATCCAATCCGACAAATCGTCACAAAGGACACCCTTCTAACAAAAAAGAGTGAAATCGTGGAATATTGCTTAGTTGTTGGAACAAGAGTAAACAGTAATTACAGTATCAGCTGCTGAGCAGATGTTTGTAGCTGTGCATGTTTTGCGGCGATGGATTTTCCTCGAAACTCGAGAGCACGGGAGAGAGAGCAAGCAAGCAAGAGAGGCCTTACCTTAAGTAAAGTTCAGGGGGGTTTAACGGTCCAAGCCGGCGCCTTGTTCCAACAAAGGAGACTTTTTCACCACAGACAACCCAGTGCGCACCTGTGCGCGGGGGGAGGGTGACCGACCCCTTGGCTGCGTGCAAGCAAGGCCTTACATCATCAACAGTCTCACTCACCCACAGGCTCTGTGGCGAACTGTTCATGTCTTGCAGTGACACCGTAGAGACAACGCTCCATCCACGCCTTCGCTACAGCGAGCGCCGCATACAATTCATTACGCAACTTACATAGTAGTCAAAGCAAAAGTAGTACTAGTCAGCAATATCAACAACAAAAGCAGTAATAGTCATCCAGTGTAGACACATTCACCATCCCAAACTACCTTGCCAAGCAGAAACCCGCCCAATTCCCGAGTCCTCCGGGGACACTGTGAAAGGCAATGAAACATTTCTGGCTTTCTGGCCATTCCTTGTTGAAGGGTGTGGGATGGAGGGAGGGGGGTGGGGGGGTCGTAGAGATGGTAAAAGTATTGGGCGATAGTGCGAGTCGAAAAGTATTGGTAATGGCAGCCGTGATAGTATCAGTAAGAGTGACAGTAAGAGTAACCAGTTCTAGTAGTACTCGTCTGAGAAACGGAAGCAGCAAACGAACATACAATGACATTCACACAGGAAACTGAACTTTAGGAAAAGGTAACGGTAATTCTCACTGTTGATTGTTTGTTACTGTTCTCGTTGATGGGGTAGGAGGGCCATCGGTCGTAGCATAAATACTTATCAGTAGAGCCGAAGTAGTGGTCGTGGCTGTCGTGTAGCCGCAGTCGTCGTATACTAGCAGCAGGAGATGGAAGAGCATCGTTTCGCCAATAATGAGCACCAGCACCTCTTGCCATGCAGTTGATTGAAGACACTCAGGTTCACACATGCTTGCTTACATACATGTCGCCACCGCATATCTGGGGTGTGCTTGTGCTGTAGAGGGACATGTAACTACACGTGCTAATGTAGCAACAGATGAACTTCCGGACATGATTACTGGACAGAGGCACATTTCGTCCACAGGAGCGTGCAGGCAGGCTTACAGACATGCTGACAACCTCTATTCAGAGACATGAGTGTATCTTTGCTTCGCGGGCAAGGTTTCTCTATTGTCTGGACTTAGTGGCCTCCCCTCTCTCTCGCCGTAACTTTCGCTCTCTCCCTGTCTCTCACTCTCTCACTGCGCGGATACCTAAAAAATGTACATATGCAATCAAATAACTGCATGAGCTGGAAACTGAATCGGTGTGTGTATACGTGCGTATTTCTATGTGTGCACGAATGAAGACTATCGGACTAAGTAACACACCAACGCCAGCTCCCGACGCCAGCGACTGTGGCAGCCCCGGCACGGCGGATGGGCGAGGATGACGAGGTGCAGAGCTATGCCGCTCGGCCGCTGGCAGGGGTTGACAGACATGCTGCTACTCTGGTGGGTATCTATATCTTCTTTAAGCAAGTGTAGATATGGCACAGATTCGGGTTTTCAGGCAAATTCTGCGCCCACAAACGGTTCGGCTAGATTGCTAGACAGTGCAGCAGGCTCACCGGTCATTTCAAAGCCGTCAAACCTAAGCCGAGCCCCAGAATGATCAACGCACCGGAATAACCCCGGAGACACACGCAGGAGTGGCTTCGAATGTCTCGCGAAGACGATTGCCGGCAGGCTCACGAAGAGCAGACTGACTCGACATGTGAAAGCCTGAGGTTGATTCAGTACTTTTGTGTTATGTCAGCTTTTGTGAGGCAGGTTTGGGTCTCTGCTTCGTGGATAACTTCGAAGCTCGGAGACGGCTGGCTCGGTGGCTGGCCGAGCTTCTGTAAGTGCACTCCTGCCGACATAGCATACTTTAGCGCAGCCAACCAGGTCCAACACACCCTGTGCGGTTCCACAATGAAGAAACTTCCAGATGCTTAGACGTTTCAAAGTGTTGGTTTCTGATTGCAACTTTCCAGGCTTCTGACGGCCAGGGCCAGCCGCAGGACGCCTTTCCAGGACCGTCTTTTCCCACACAGTGTGGTATGCTACCCTCGGCGTGAAGAGAATCTGTGGGCGCAAGGCGCACGGAAGGCTCCCCCGTGGTGTGGTGTTTCTCAAGCCCGACCGTATAATAGTATATGATAGTATGTAATAGTATATAATAGTATATAACAGTATATAATAATCTATAATAGTATGTAATAGTATATATTTGTATATAATAGTATGTAATAGTATATAATAGTGCTGGTAGTTGAGTCGCTGTTGTTGCAGACACTGCGCCTGCCACATAGGGTCAGGCAGACAGTGGCGGCCTTCGTGATTTGTGAGCGGCGGCATTTTCGTACGTGCAGGCTACCTCAAGTGATTAGTAGCCTCTTGGCGGCTGAAGCTCTACTGTTTCTGTTGGGCGATATGTGCGGGAAGAGCGGATCTCTCCCGAGACGTCCTTCATGCATTTCGCCAGTGGGCTGTTGTTTTTGGACGAGGGTTCCCTTTCGAAGTCGGCAGTGTGCATAACCAGGATTCAGGTCTCAGTTAGTCTTTTTCCTCACGCTTTGCCCTTACGGCACGTCGCCAGTTTTCAGTTCTTGTGCAGGCCAAGCGCAGAGCCTGTTCGTGCAAAGCTTCTGAAGAATTTGAAGCAAGTCGCATTAGTCGTAGTCGTGCTGTTGGTGGTTGTAGTGGTAGTGGTGGTAGTGGCCGTGGTAGTGGTGCTAGTCGCAGCAGCAGCAGCAGCAGCTGCAGCAGAAGTCGCAGTAGCATCCGTAGTAGTCGGTCGTCGAATTAGCAGTAGTAGTAGCAGTAGTAGCGGTAGTGGTTGTGGTTGCGGTTGTGGTAGTGGTAGTAGCAGCGCTAGTGATAGTGGCAGGGGTGGTAGCAGTAGTAGCAGTAGTAGTAGTAGTAGTAGTAGTAGTAGTAGTAGTAGTAGTGGTAGTGGTAGTAGTAGTAGTAGTAGTAGTAGTAGTAGTAGTAGTAGTAGTAGTAGTAGTAGTAGTAGTAGTAGTAGTAGTAGTAGTAAGACACTACGTAGTACATAGTAAGTAGTAAGTAGTACGGAGCAAGTAGCAAGTAGCAAGGAGCGACTCGCTCGCGAGTAGGAAGTAGTAGTAGGTAGCCGGTAGTAGGTGGTGGGTAGTAGGAGTAGGAGTGGGAGAGAGGTGGTCGTCGTTCGTCTTTCGTTGTCCGTTCTCTGCCTCAAATGAGGCCACTCTGGCCCCTCCCCCCCCACCTTTCGACCACCGCCCACTGTAACATCTCCGCTGTCACTGTTGATGGTGACGAAGTCCAGATAATTCGATACCAGTGTGAAGTATAGGCATTTTCCATGGGCCAACGGCGAAGGAGGTGCCTTCTTCGATCGTCGAATGTCTGGACATCCTTTCGCAGGAGCTCCGTCTCAGTTCGCTGGATCTCGAGTTTTCCAGTAGCTTCGAAGCCTGTCTAGGTGCTTTAAACTTTAGGAACCATGTCGCACTTGGAAGTTGTCAGCCTGTGTCCTACAGTGAGACCAGTTCTCCCGATTAGCTGCCCTGGAAGGCTGGTTCGTATCGCATTCTTTTCGAAGAGTTCCGTGAGATCGTCGAACTGATTGAGGAGAGCCTTCACCTTGCTGTTTGGTGGTTAACTGCCACCCGCATGGCACAGGCTTTTGCTGTCAAGCAACTGCAGTCTCGGGGCTTTGGTCCTAGATCCGAAAGCTATGTAGGCAGAACCCTTATCGGCATCTTGACTGCCAACGGGCAAACGGTAAGGCTTGCCGCACATGCCGCGAATCAGACAACTGTCCTTCACAGCTTTGCAGAGCCGTCGGCTTACCACTACGAACCATTTCGAACCCTCTAGATGTCATGCATTTCTTTGCCACAATCACCGGGGTGCTTCAGTCCTTCGCCACCCTGTCAAGCCGTCAAGCCTCCAACAGCTTTTTGAGGAGCTGCATGTTTCGTCACAGCGCCGATCCAGGCATGAACTGAATGCATCCTGGTCTGCAGTGTTTTATTCGTCTTGCTTCTGCCACCACGACCACTGCCACGGCCACTGCTGCTGCCGCTACGTCTACACAACTACAACGACGACCGCACGACCACGACCACAACCACTACTACCACACCACCACCACCACCACCACCACCACCACCACCACCACCACCACCAACACCACCACCAACACCAACACCAACACCACCACCACCACCACCACCACCAACACCACCACCAACACCAACACCAACACCAACACCAACACCAACACCAACACCAACAATACCACCAATACCACCAATACCACCACCACCAATACCACCACCACCACCAATACCACCACCACCACCACCACCACCACCACCACACCACCACCACCACCACCAATACCACCACCACCACCACCACCACCAATACCACCACCACCACCACCAATACCACCACCACCACCACCAATACCACCACCACCACCACCAATACCACCACCACCAATACCACCACCACCAATACCACCACCACCACCCACCACCACCACCACCACCACCACCACCACCACCACCACCACCACCACCACCACCACCACCACCACCACCACCACCACCACCACCACCACCACCACCACCACCACCACCACCACCACCACCACCACCACCACAGGCCATGCAGGAGGCAAAAAACACCACTTCTGCTTCCAGTGCAATTGTTTCGGCTCGATCTGACGTGGGGAAGTGATCTGAGCCTCCACCCCTTCTGCCTGCCTGCGTGCGCAGTACAAGTATTTGGGAGCAGGAGTGCAGGTCCTTTTTGGCATTCGGCTTGAGCAAGCCTTTAGGACTCCAGGCGTCAAGCTGCGAGAGACCCGCGCAATTAAATTCTTCATGCAAACAATCGAACTCCTCCGTCAGAGTTGTAAGGCAAGGCGGACGCAACCACGGCAGTGCGCCCTCCCAGGCACAGTCCGGGAGCCCAGCGGAAAGCAGAGGCAGAGGAAGTCCATGTTTGCAGTTTTTTTTTTTTTTTTTCCGAATTTGTGCGATGGTAAGGCATTCAATGATGGGTTTGGCATGTGGTTCTCCGCGAGTTTCTGAGTCAATTGCCGGATCAGTTGCAACTTCTATCGTTTTGGGTTCCGCGAAGAGCCTCAGAAAGCCTTAGAGCCTGTGACAGAGCCACTGTAAATCAGCACGCCCGAAATGTTTGAACGAAGGAGACCACCCTGGATAAGCTGCATTATGAGTGACTACTGCCTTGCCAGCGTCGGTGTCACTGCCCACATCAGTAGATACTGCTGTTGCGATGGGTTGCCCTGCTCTAGGAGAGTCGGAAACTGCGGCCCTTCGAGGTCAGGGCGAGGGCACTTGTGTGGGGGTACAGTCTTCAAGAAAAGCCTTCGGGTTGCTGTTGACGGCTGGAAGTGATCCTCGTAGCATTCCTTGAGCGGAGAGAGACGAGTCCTATCGCCCGCCTCTTCCACTCGCCAGGCCGCGCTTTTCGACAGGTGTCACGGAGGCCGTGGTTTAAAGCAGAGTGAAGTTGCGGTTGTCGAGAGCTCCTGGATCGTTTGCTTGTATGTGGCTCTGTAGCCCAGAACAGACTGTCTTTGGAGGCTCGATGGGATTGCAAGCCGTCATTGTTGCAAGGGGCATGCAGGTTCCTATGGGAGATGAGAGAAGTGTCACGTTCACAGATGGGTCTACATAGGCGTGCGTTAGCGACTATGCTAGCATCGGCAAGAGGTGCCAAATCGCTTAAGCTCGGTGCAGAGCCATGACAGCAGCCTCAGTGAATCGGTCTGCAGCGTGCCAGTCAGATGCAGTCCAACTTGCATGCATCTTGGATTTCCTGCCATAGGTTCTTGAATGTATGAGACGTCATGTCAAGATGGACACACGCGCACTATCCCTTTGCACTCACAAGACCCAATGGGGATAGGTGAGTTCTTGGGAGGTGAAGGGCTGTATGTAAAATCGAGCCGGGACGGGAAGCCCCAGCACCGGAAGACGAGATGGACAGACGCATGGGGCACAAGAATCACAAGAATGCCGAATCCGAGGCTTCCTGGAGAGCTTGAAGGCTGTTCTCGAGCAGGGTCAGGCTCGCATGGCGGTGAGGTCATAGCGAGCAAGAGTACAGCCAGCATCAAGGCATGTCGAGCCTAAGGCTAAGTTTTCATGCCGAGGGCGTGCGGAGGCTTCATGTGCGTGGGCTTTTGTGCACGACGGGCTCACGGGCCAAGCGGCCAAGCCCGAGTTCAGGACATCCATGCGCGGCTTGCGCGCCTGGACACGCTTCAGGGCAGCACCTCTGCGCCGCAGCATTTTAATCTGGCGGAAGATCAGCCCGAGGCTAAGCTTTACCTTGGGATGCTGGGCTGCTGGGGGGGGTTTGGGACATGCCGAGTGCCGGAAGTGCAGGAGGGAGAGGGGCTCTCACTGCAGTGACTTCAGGCCCAAGCCCTGGGCGAAGGCGCCGCCTCCCCCTTTCGTCGCGCCTCGGATCCAAGCCGTCACGCTCCGCACTCTCGAGATGCGTTGGCGACCGAGGAACCAGAGCCAGCACGGAAGCCGGTGTTGAAGGCGGCGCCGCCAGGACAGAGCACCATGCAAACGGCGGGACATCCGGGGCTTGCCATCTCGTGCGGCGGTTTTGCGTGCGGACTCAAAACAAACCTGCCGATTTCGTCCCATACCTGACAGGACTGGCCCCTTCGACAACAACGGTACAGGCTAATCTTGTTGCAGAGTGACAAGTTGGTAAGGATTTTCTGCCTTAGAGCTTGCAGTCGGGCCCCGGCCCTATCATTGCTCCTACCTCCGTCCGCTTTGGCTGTGCCAGGTGAAGGCTCGTCCAACATCGTGGCTTGGCCAACCATGGGCTTGAGACCGGGATTCGTTGAGGCTAAGCTACGAGCCATTGAACTGCGGCTTGAGCACTGACAGTGTTTGGAAACTGATGCGACAAGCATGCCTTACAAGGGGCTGTGGCTGGAACAGACGTCTTTTTTGCTCTGACCGTGCATTTCAGGAAGGCGCCGCCATCGAAAGGCAAGGCACCGCCTCCGGGGTTCAGGAGCTCCACATAGTCGAAAGGCAAGACAAATCCAGCACCGGTGACGTTGCAGTACTCAGTTCCGATGCAGTCGATGATAGACACACACTGGTTGCGAATGACGGCTGTGTTGTTTATTGGTGGTTCTCACTGTCACTATCCTTCTCTATGACTATCACTGCTGGACCTAGTCAGCAGGACATGGTTAATGCTAGAGGAACAAATATCGGTGGCATGAGTCAGGGATCGTACTGGTGACTGGCAGGCTAGCAGTAGCAGTAACGGCAAGAGTAGATCATCTTCGCAGCATAGCAGTTGCCGAGGACCAATCCTATAAGAGGAAGAGGGAGGAGATGTAGGAGAGGAGTTTCTAGTCGTCGCAGAAGTAGTGTTCGCGGTGGCGAAAAGGTTGTGGAAAGTGCAGTCTAGTAGCAGTAGTAGTAGTGGTAGTAGTAGTAGTAGTAGTAGTAGTCGTAGTAGTAGTAGTAGTAGTAGAAGTAGTAGTAGTAGTCGTGGTCATGGTGGTGGTGGCAGTGATACTACTTTCGTAGCCGTAGCTATCGTCGTAGTCGTAGATCGCTGAATTACGTGTAGATATGAAAAGTCGTGTTCATGCTAGTTTCTTGCCATGTTGGAGCCGTGATAGTCTTGCATGAAGTTTACAATGAGATGAAAGTCGCAGTGCACTCACTTTGTTCTGCATTTGTTTTTGCTATTCTTGCTGGTGCCAACTCACCATAAAATATAGCCATGGCTAGCCATTGATTGAAAAGTAGTACACCCAGCCCATCTGGCTATATACAGATACATATTCATACCTGTATGTACAAGATCAAGGGAAGATAACATGCGAATAAACACAAAAACTGTAAATGTATGCAAATGCCATGCACTCACGTACATGCGTATGCATGCAGGCATGCATACGCACATACACATACTTACACACGTACACGTAACACACACACACACAGACACACGTGCATGTATACTCGCATGCCAGGTGCATACAACGACGTACACATTAGTTAGCATTGCATACATGTACACACATACATGTGCATATACGTAAGTATACACACATATGCTTCAGTACACGTGCATCTACCTACAGGTATGTGCACATGCAGACATACACATGCCTACGCACATGTATACATAGATTTACAGACTTATTCATCTTCAGATAAATACACTGATGCATCTGCATATACGTATACATACAAATTTTCACAGACATCCATGCACGTGCGCATACATATCCACATGCACGGCTTGCCGTGCGACGCCACGCCACCGCCACGCGGCCCTGGCCAGCACATATACATGCAGGCATACAGTCGTATTTACATACATGTACAATATAGACATGTGTTCGCACACGCAACAGATAATACATAAACACAGAAAATACTAGAAAAAGTAAATAAACAAATAAGTAATAATATATATATATATATACATATGTATATAAACAAAAGGCATATATATATATATATATATGTAAACAAGTAAACAACTGTTTATTAAACAAGTTAATAAGTAAGTGCATATATACACAGACATCTACTTTTTGTACATATGTCTGTATGTATGTATGTATGCGTGTATGTATGCATATCCATATGAACATACACCTACGACGACTACGATGATTATCCTTATAATGATGTGGTGGTGGTGATGACGATGATGACGATGATGATGATGATGATCGCCTACGACGGCGATGATGACCGCTAGTGACTGTCGTCTCGTCGTGGCCGTCGTTGTCACGCCTGCCATACCATCGCCGCAGCCTGCACCGAGCTGCGTTTGTGCGGTAAAACCAGGAGCGACGAGGCTGGAGATGCGGAAACTCAAGGACTGCTGACTGCTGACCGCTGCTGGCCTCGCAGTGTGACTGCTGAACTTCGCCTTCGTTGAGGGTTGTGTGCTGGCGCTTAGGCGCAGCGTCAATCCCGGTGCTTTGTTCTTTCTCGTGCAGTGGCAGGACAAGCAAGAGCCGCCGAGCCGGCAGCACAAGGCACCTTGCACCAGTTTGAGATCCTTGCTGGCAGCTGCTCGCGCTGTGAGCAAAAGGAAGTTTGGCAAAAGCGTGATGTATGTCAAACTCACGGGATGTGTTTGAAGCCGTGGCTGGAAATATTCTTCCCAGCGTCAGCAGTGGAAACCACCGCTGTTTATACAGACTGCCTTACTGCATAGGTGAGTGTCGGGTCTGCACCTTTGCGGTGCTTTGCCCGAAACACCGGCGCGGAACAACTCAAAAGAACCACATCTCTCCTGTTTTTCTTACTCCAGGGCCCCGGCTTTAGAGTTGGGGCTGATTTAGCTGTTGCCAGATCGATTTGGGGCCTTCACTCTGCCGGCAGGCAATTGGATTCAGAAGTTGCATTCTTTCATCTCATCTTGAATCCTTTCCTGCTTTTGACACGGGCAAGGACGTCTCCGGAGCATTTGTGCTTCCTGAGTCGTGACGGCTGAGGCAAAGCTCCGCCACCGCATTTGCGCATGGAGGCAGCTGCTCTGGGAGTCTATCAGAGTCACGGATCGAGTTCCCTTCCGGCCGTCCGGGTTCCAGGAATTCACGACTAAGCCGGTCCGTCGCGAGAGGAAATCCAGCAGATGCTTAGCCAGCTTGGCCCTGTTCACTGCACCTCGTCGTGCAGGCTCCTTCTTCCGGCACTGAAGGCTGGCCTTGACAATCATTTGCCTCCGCGGCTGCAACTTGGGACCCTCTTCGGATGCCGGAGATGTGTCCACTTGCCACGGCTCTCTGTCGTCAGCACTGAAGCTGCGCCTCTCACAGAGTGGCTTTGATTGTAGATTGGAGGAAGAGCGTACTGTAAGGGCTCTCTGTGCAGGGTCACCGACACATCGGCCCGAGCTTGCGCAGGCACGGAGTGCTGACAGATACGACTCTGGGATGAAGCCGTTGTTTCTGTCACCTTGAACCGTGACAAAAGGTTGCTTTCACAAGGCTTGTATAGTATAAATCGATCCTGAAGTTGACATGCTGAAAACTGAGCCCCCGGGCCTGTATGCTTCAGAGATGTGATGGAGACCGTGCATGCAGATTACGGATCCTCCCATGTCTGGCTCCCCTACGCAAGGGAAAAGCGCCGCCTGCCCATCTCGATCCGCTGGCGAAGGCACTGCCTCCGAAGCCGCAGGCCAACTTCGGAGTGGGGAGAGGCAAAGTAGCGGTCTGTTCGGCTTTTTGTACCTGTCTGTAGGCATAGTATAATGATTGATGCTTGCCTTTCTGCTGCTTCTTCGTCCTCTCAGCCTTTATGTGCCCGGCTGAGAGGAGCGGCAGCCTTCGTCACCAGACCGCGGAGGAGGCATCCAGTTCGAGCGATGCACCACAAGTCTTTGGTCAAACTTATATGAGGGACCCAAGAAGCACACAAGCATAAGCATTTGATGGGGATATCCCTACCTTGTTTGGCTTCATTATAAGGGGGTTTATATGGGATATCCCTAACCTTATTTTTGCTTATGTGCTTTTTTGGGCCCTATTATAGCACATGCACAACTCATGCATTTCCTTAGGCTCGCGCTTCGAATGATCGATGTCACAAACAAGTCCGGAAGCCTCGGCAAGTAGTCGGGACGCCAGTTTCCCAGTGTGAATATTCATATACATATACATATATATATATATACACACATACATGTCTATATCTTTCACACCCCTCTCTCTCTCTCTCTCTCTCTCTCTCTCTCTCTCTCTCTGTCTCTAGAAATATGCGTAGATTCGAGAGATAGCTAGCTTCACCCCGAGAGAGAGTCTCCTCAGTCTGCCTTTCTGTATCTTGTCGATTGAATCTCCAACCAATATTGCGCTATATTGCAAAGCTGTGCGCCCATGATCCTCCAACCCCGAAGCTCGTAAAGAACATGTGTACTGAGCCGCCCTTCGCAAATTGAATGTTCATGCAATCCCCGTGTCCTTCGCTGTCGACAGCAGGCACCTCGCTACCCAGTGTGCCTCCGCAAGCTTTCTCGAAAGCACCGCCACCACCTCTGGTGATAGAGCCTCAGGAGCTTACGGTTTAGGGTTTTGGGTTTAGGGTTTAGGGTTTAGGGTTGGCTTTTTTTAGTTAGATTGGCGCTTCAGTTTAGTGTTTCGGCCCAAGTCAACGACTGATCCTCGAAGTTAGGCTACTGAAAGCGTCGCCTTGATCCTACACCTCTAATTCTCTTATGAGGCTCCTCCGCATCTATGGTATCCGAAGATGTTCGAGATGTTCTTTCTTCAATCTGAAATGTCTTGGAAGTGCTACCCTCAACCGAGTACGCACCAATGACCTCGCCTGACGGTGTGGTTTCCCATTTGTTTTGATAGCATGAATTATGGTATACAAGGATGCAAGAAAGCAAGTTGGCAAACGGGCAAGCGGGTAAGGCTAGCAAGCCAGCGAGCAAGCCGGCCAGCGAGCAAAAGGGCAGGCAGTAGGGCCTTCCCTGACCGATGCTTGTATGGTGTGTTGTCATTGTTGAAATTGAAGAGTTGGTGGCACCCAGCGATTGCCTGCGGAAGAGTTCCTTCGGAAGCGCCAGCAGGAGACAAGGAACCTTAGAGATGCGACAGGCCAGAACAAAGCAGGATAATGCATTTGGAAGGTGTGACAGCCTCCTTTTACGAGAAGCTGGCAAAGGTTTGATAGCGATGGAGAAGGTCTGAAATTCGGGACAGCAGTGTCGAAGCTTAAGACAGCAAGCTGAACCGCTGCAGGGTAGCGAGCCATTTTGAACTAGCCATGAGTCAGCCTCAATGCTATCCTATCTGAAAGTCGTGAGGAGGACACGTCGCCGGAAGAAAGCCATCCGGTGGCAAAGGCACCGTCTCCGTGTCTCGTGGATCTGCCTATGATGCCGCCATGTGCCGCCTATCTTTGTCTGGGCCAACAGAAACGCATTGTTTTGTCGTGTATCAGTCCTGAACTGTTTTAGTGCTGATGTTGAGGAGTCGCCGGCGGCTCCAGCAGTCAAGCAACCAACAGTCAAGGCGCCACCGCCTCTTTTCGAGGACAGGGTTCAAGCTCTGGGAGTTACAGCCCTGGCACAAGGTCGTGAATGCTGAACGACCCACTATGACGTTGCCCCCGTGAAGCTTCGTACAAGTACAACACGGGGTAGCTGGGTCCACTGAAGAGAGTAGACTTACTGCATGTTACTTGTACTTCTAAGAACGTCGTTCTCCTTGAGGCCTGAAGCTGAGCCTGCGGAGATCACTTGTCTTGATTGGTGTCGCTCTGACAATGTTGTTGTCGCACGGTCTGGCAGTTGCGCGGATGATATGTCTTCCGTAACTCTGTTATCTTCAGCGTATTTCATCTTCATATACGGCGATTTGAAGTCTCAAATTCTGCATCAAGCTGGGGATGTCAGGCAGTTTGCAACCCCGCGAAAGGAGTTCGGTGTTTTGTCCTCACGGACCCCAAACCTCAGGTCTTCTGAAACTCTGGAGGCCGCCACTGCCCTGCTTAGCCCTTCGTGACAGGAGAAAGCCGATGCGGCTCCGAAGCCGGCAACGAAGGCGCCGCCACCGCCCTTTGTCGAGGACGCTGGTTTTTCCCGGAAGCCCATGTCTCCACGGAAGCAGTTCTGGTACATACATTGCATGGCTATTGCATGGCTATACGCCCCCGTAACCGTGAGCACCAGGCAGATTCGAGTGTGACTGCAGAATACGTCAACACCAGTTGCCACATGTTGCATATGTTGCCAGTCAGCTCTGCCGGTGGCACACGGGACATGCCCAAAGATGCGCGGGAAATCTGGAAATGAGCTATTCCAGCGATAGGTGAGGAAGGAAGGATGAACGGGTTATGACAACTCAAGGCAAAAATTCACTGAGCATGCAGAAAAAGGATACGCATCGCAGCCGCTATAGCCATGAATGTGTCATCACGGTCATAAGTCATAAGCATGGCGAGCAAGATGCGCAAGAGGCATATCACCGCCATAGCTGTCTTTCTTGATCTTCAGAAACATTTCCGTCTCCTGCATCAAAGCCACCCGTGGGGTCTCCGAGTCCGCGACCAGCCCCGCCTTTTCGGACTTGAAATACTTTTCTGCTTCAGCCATGGCCATGTAACATGTGGCATGCCTCACCGTCATCCTATAGCCTATAGTCACCCCGCAGACAAGACGAGGAAGGACACCTGCGCGAATTAATGCAGTTGCGCGACGGCTGCATGTTGGTTCATGCTCGCCGTGCCGTCCTTGTTTTTCACTTTTCCGGCCGTCAAAGACAGAGATATGCGAAGACTGCCGCATCATGGTGGAACATAAGGGCGCGGCATGTACTCCTGAACTTTCGTGAGGGATTCACAACTGTCCTCATCCTAAGATCCAATCGAGACGTTACAGAATTTTTTGATATTCTGCATTGCGTACGGCATAGATATCCCCACCCCATGTTGACATGCGTGATGTTTATTGCGGTGCAGTTGACATGCAGACAGCGGGTGCGCTCAGCTTTGCATCGGCCCAAAGCACGGAAGGAGCTGTCAACGGCGTCCAGAAGCCCACCGGTGAAGCAGCCGGGGGCAAAGGCCCCACCACCCCACCTGGCCGTCACGTGCCTGCATGGCAGACTTGACGTGCGTTGTTTGTGCTGCTGGTACTGAGCGGGGCATCTGACCGAAACGGTTGCCATGTGACATGCAGGATGACGTCCGAGCCAGCCGGAAAGCATTCTTGTCCAGCTGTGTGGCTTCTACAAGCACCCCCGCGAAGCCCGTCATGTAGATAGGAACACCCACGTACACCTTGATGCTGCTCAAGTCAGAAACAGAGTATCAAGCTGCAGCTGCGTAGAGTGTGCGGACAGCAGAAACCAAACGGACGAAGTTGTAGAAACGTTCGAAAAGTAAGAGTGTACCGGCTTCAGGATCAGGGCCCGCCGGCAACAGAATCCTCAGTGCAGCGTTCAGCGCAGAAGGCGCTCCCCCACCTTGTGCATGACCTCCTGAGATGGAGCCACAAGCACCTTCCGAACCTTCGCCCGCCTCCGGAGGTTACCTTCTCAGATGAGTCTGAAGTGAAGGAGCTGTCACATCGTCTCACCCTGGGTTCAGGGGTCATGTTGGAGTTGTTTTAATGTACGGGGTGACAATTAAAAAATTCCCCGGGCCAGATTATCCGTGTGCAAGAGGAGTTTCAATTACGTAGCCATTCTACCCCAACAACTGATGCTACAACTGGGGTCGCAGTAATTTAGGGGGTGACGATTAAAATATTCCGGGCCCCAAATCCCCCAAAAAATTAGGAACGAGGCTAAGTAACTAGCAAGAGCTCAAACTAAGAGGACCCTAAACGCAGCCAGCAGAGTGCAGTTTGTTTTATTGCTCTTTGTACGTATGACTACGGACATATTGTTGCTTGGCTCAGGACAAAAAGTGTGTGTGCGATTCGTGCTATCGTGCACTATCTATAGGTTATCAGCCGTAGCCTAGTCGAGCCATATCCTTTTCCAGGTCGCTCCTGAAATCCTGCAGGTAACACCGGAATGGAGGACACAGCCGAGCCAGTGCCAACGGGTATCTCAGATATGACATTGGCAACTGATGAAGCAAGTGATCAAGGATTTCCTCCATTAATGCCAACAGGTGATAGTCATTTGCCGAATGACGGACTGGCTATCATGTCACATGATGCAGCGTACTCTCCGATTGATTCGTTGCTTAGAGAACGTGTCCCTACTACGCCAGGATCTATTGCACCTGTTACTCCGGTAGGAATACCTGGGCCATTGGCTCATGCTACGGGCGTGCCCAGCCCATCAACACCAATTTATTCACCTCATCTTCATCAAACAAGCCTCACCCAGAACCTTCAGGTTGTCGATGCCAGGCAGTTGACGATTAATCAGGATGCATCTCCGATGGTCGCCTTTGCCGCCGAGGCACGACACAATCAGATTATCGGCGAATTGGGAGCAGAACATCAGGAGCAGCTCCGTGCAATGTACAATAGTGGGCTTGCAGAGGTGAACAAGTTGAGGAACGAATTAGGCAATGCTAACATTGCGTTGTCGATTCAGAGGTCTGAAATGGGTCAAGGTGAAGTTCGTTTCCAGCAAACCGAAAGCGCGAGGGAACTCGCTGTCATTGAAGCCAACCGGCAAGCGGAAGCTGCCCGTAGAGCTTTAGAGGAAGCCAACAGCAATGCCAGGCGCCTTCGCGAAGTGGAAACTTCTGCCCGTCAGAATGATGCAATGCGATCCCATGAGGTCGCTGACATGTCATCTCGGATGGATGAACTGATGAGGCAGCTTCACGCCCAGCGTCAGCAGACTGAGGTATTGATTCAGCAGAATAGCGCATTAAGCTCCAGGGTTCGAGATTTCGAAGCTAGAGATGCTGCTTTGAGGATTCAAGAGGGAATTCCACAAGGGCCTCCACCCGGCATTCCCGTACATCCCATTTCCACCCCGAAGCACGGAGGTGACACTCCTACGGAACAGGCGACGGACGCCGGGAGGCGAACCCCTCCAGATGGCTCCAGCCCAGGTGGCGGTGGTGGTGGCGGTGGGCCTGATGGCAACGGCCCCAGTGGAGGCGATGATGATCATGATCGTCGCAGTCGGAAGTCCAAGAAGGATAAGAAGCATAAGAAGAAGAAGTCGCGCAGGCGACGTAGGCGAGATCCTTCGTCTTCCCCTTCAAGTTCTAGCAGTAGCTCCGGTGATTCGAGTTCTTCATCATCCCGCATTGATAAGAAGACAATGAAGAAGCTCCTTAAGCGGATGAGTGAAGCTGTTGGTGACCGTGGTGAAAAGCCCGAAAAAGACGACAAGCCCAAAGTGAAAGAAGCTGAGAAGATTACCTTCCCCAAGTTCCCGCAACCTGAGAGCTACAGGAATTGGAGGCTAAGGGTTCGTGAAGCGGTTGTTGCCGCATCCGATCGTCCCGATGATGCCTTTTCGTGGCTTTGCAAGGTTTGGGAGAAAGACGTCAAGGAAGAAGATCTTCACGACCCGGAAGGGTTCGTCACTTTGGATGCCAAGGTACTGTCGGCGGTCACTAACATCCTGGAAGGTGCCTTTGCGAGACAGGTCGATACCTTCAAGGAGCGAGAGGCGAATGCCGGGAGACTTGTTCGGGGACGACAAGTGCTTTTCAAGTTGGATAATTTCTTTTCTACCAACGCACAGCATGGTTCAGTTTACGAGTTCGAGGATCTCTTGTCAGTCAAGATGGTCAACGAGAAGCTTGAGACGTTCATGCATAACTGGGAAACTGTATTGTCAGGGATCCAGACTACCCCCGATGAGAACTTCCTTGAGCCCTTGTTCCATAGGCAGATTAAGCGCTTCAAAGACCTCGCACATGATATCAACATCTATGAAAGGGCAACACCAGGGCAGCCAGAGAAGACCTACAAGTTTTTGTATGATGCGGCTACGAACTACTTGAGTCGCAAGCGTCTTGAACGCAACCGGGAACGGATTGCCAAGCAATATGGTGCTGATGGGAAACCATCCGCCCCCGCTCCCAAGAAGAAGTTCGTCCCTAAGGGATTTTGTTTTGAGTTCGTACAGAACGGTAAATGTAGCAAAGGAGACAAGTGCAAGTACAAGCATGAGATCCCTGAGAAGAGAGGCCGGTCGCATTCAAGAGGTGGAGGCCGCGCTCAGTCACCGTCCGGCAATGACGGAAAACCCAGAGAGTGCAAGTTCTGGAAGAGTGGGCGATGCAAGAAAGGAAGTGCATGCACGTTCCTCCACACAGGCAAGCCAAGCGCTGCTGCGGCGTCACAGGGCGGCTCTCAGGGGGGAAGACCAGGAAGCGCAGGCAGCAAAGGGAAAGAAAAGAAAGAGAAGAAGGGCCATCGCAAATCGCGGTCCAACTCGAAGGGCTCTCAGGGGTCGAAGAACTCTAAGGGCAGCAAGGGTTCGGACAAGCGAAAGGGTCCAAAATCACCAAAAGTTCCCGCTGCAGTCTGCATCCTAGGGGCATTGATCGCCGCGGCATCGGGTACCCAAGCCGACGCTGCTTATGCATTCCGGAAGGATATGCCCGATAGTCGTGGTGACATGTCATCTACCTTTTCATGTGCGTTGCCAGCTATTCGTTTCGACGATAATCCGATGCTCATCAACATCCCACCTGACGGAAAGATGTTGCCGACAGAACCCGAGACACGGAGGTACTTGAAGTCCTTCGGTGGGGAACCTCCTAGACCCAGTCAACAGGATGTCAAAGATGCACTGACGACTGCCAGGATGCTTAAAGCAACTCTGGATGCATATGGTTCCGGGATAAGGGCTAAGTGCGGTTATGAATGTGACACGGAATTCGGTTGCGACAAGTGCATTCCGAAACACATTGAAGCTACCTGTGTTGCAGCTACCAAAGCGGAAGCCCAGCAGCTCGACATCGAGTGGATCGCGGATACCGGCAGCGCCCAGGACCTGGTTTCACAGGGGGATCTCGGATCTTTGAGAAGCCATCGTTCCCAAAACCCTATCGGTATTGTGACGGCTAACGGGCCTAGCACTGCTGAGATTCAGTCCAACATCGCAGTTCCTTCATTGGGAATTGACAGCCATCCATATGTGTTGCCTAGCACACCTTCTGTTCTATCCGTCGGTTACAGGTGCATGGAGGAGGGATTCGATTTCGTTTGGAGATCGGGTACAAGACCTTACTTTCAGTCATCTAGCGGTGAGCGGATATATATGGATGTGAAGGATTACGTCCCCTACCTCAAATCGTGGAAGGAAGGTGTGGCGGTAACTGCGAGGCGGAAGCCCCAGCCCAATGAGGACCATAAGAATGATCTGGTTCTTTCGCTTGAAGAGGCTGAGGGATATGCAAGGGAAATTCGGATCAACGGCGACTTTCGTCTGGGATCATGTTACAAACTTTTGAAATTGACACCATTCAAGTCTACAGGGAATTCGAGGAGAATGAAAGCTACTGAGAACGACGACTCGGTTGAAGACGAAGTTGGCAGGGACTACATAATCATCGGCGCTTGGATTTTCAGCGGGATGACCGGGATCACAAATTCTGTAGATCGTCATGCTCAGCTGACCAAGTACCTGATCGCCTTCATGAAGTCAAGAGGGTTGAAAGATACCTTTACGTCCATCTGCATCAACCATGGTGGCAATCGCCGGGTGCATCGAGACTTGTTGAATCATGATAACTCGCTCAATCACACTCTAGGCGTTGGAAGCTATCAAGGTGGTTCCGTATGGGTTGAGCGGAAGGACGACTTTCCCGTATTTCGCAGAGAAGGTGTAGCCGGTGGGAAATCAAAGTGCGTCAAGGTTACGGGGGGACTCGAAGTCGACGGAAGAGTATATGACACTCATGATCGAATGTTATCCTTCCACCCCAAGCTTTGGCATCAGGCACAGCCTTGGACAGGTGATCGATGGACCATCACTGCATACACGATTCGGGATGTAGACGGTTTGAGCTGGGAACAGTCAAGGTCGCTAATGTCGCTTGGGTTTCAGTTGAATTCATCAAGACGATTACCTTTTGTTCCATCATTGATTACCGGCGACAGCGATGAAGAGCTCACACTTTACGACTTCGTGAAGAAGAAGAAGGCCGAAGCCGAGAAAGATAAGGTTCCTGAACCAGCTCCTCCCTTGATGAAGAGTAAGGCTAAGTCTAAGCCCAGCAAGCCTGATGCCGGGCGGAAGCCTGAGCCCGAGCCTGAGAAGGGTGCAGACATGTCTGATCTTTTTGATATTGAGGAGCATTTTGATGAAGCCGGGGAGTTGAAAAGTGCCGAGGATCAGCCACCTCCTCCTCCTGTTCCCGCTGAGGCAGATAAGCGTTCTAAAGGAGAGAAGGTTTTACGTGAAGAAGCTAAGAGCAAGCATCATCTGATGACACACGTCCCAAAGAATCCCTTTTGCCCTACATGCCAAAGAGCGAAGATGTTCAAGCCGCCTTCGTATCAAACGAATGGTTCCAGGTTCATTGAGTCTGAGAAATTCGGCGACCATCTCACTGGGGAACATCTCATTGTCTATCGCGACAACGAAGAAGAGATTAGGGATTCGCGACTAGCTTTGGTTATGAAGGACGTGGCAACGGGTTTCCTCGCGGCCTATCCCTCTGGACGGAAGTCTCAGGACGAGTGCTACAAGGCGCTCAATCATTTTGTTGCTAACAATGAAGATGTTGGCATGGACTACAGTGACAACGCTCCTGAAATCAATGGGGCAGTAGAAGAAATGGGCTGGAAGCATGAACATTCTAAGGCCTATATCCATCAGTCCAATGCCATGGCTGAGCGTGCAATCAGGACTGTTACGGAAGGCACCAGAGCGAATCTGGAGCAAGCTGGTCTGGCTCATGCTTATTGGCCTCATGCCTTACAACATGCTTGTGTTGCCCATAACATAAGCCATCCCAATGGTACGAAGTACTCTTCATGGACTTTGCGGTTCGGCAAGGACTTTCATGGACCGTTGATTCCATTTGGTTGCCGAGTAGACTACTGGGTCGGCACTCGAGAACAGCGGAAGCTGCAATGGTACGAAAGATTTGAGAGTTCATCAGAACATGGGATCTTCATGGGTTATCACTTCCAACCAGGAATGCGTTGGCGTGAAGAGATGTTGGTAACTCCGATATCTAAGCTGAATGGAAGTGACTTCTACGAGTACCACAAGCCTATTAAGGTGCATCAATTGAAAGTGCCTGACGGTGAGTTCACTTTCCCCATGGTCGAACGTTATAACCGTGTCCGAGACGGGCTAGCGCATGACGCCATTGAAAAGCCTGTCGTTGAATCTCTGAGAAATCAGGATGCGGAACCAGTCGTAGATCCTCCTGGGGACGGTGAGGCCGAAGTAGAAGTACCTAAAGTTATTGATCCCAAATCAGGTGACCTCGTTGAGTTGCCCGAAGGCGGACGCTTCTATGACTCCGGTGGAACTCTTGGTAGGAGATATGGAGGATCCAGAGGTTCAAAGAAGCCGGATAGCATTCCTTCTCAATTTGTCCAAGAGGCAGAAAGATAAGGCGATAGCGGAAGAAGCATCGAAGATCGCTAGGGAATATCATGAAGGTGCCGATCGAGCAGGTGGCGGATCATCGAGTTCAAGGCCTGCTGCGACGCTTGGTGCGTCCCGAGATCGATGGGAGATCAAGGGAAACAAGTTAGTGCGGTATCATTGTGTTCCTAGACGAGAACTTTTCTCCCCTGATATCACCGATTGTCCCATTCCCACTTCTAGGATAAAGCCGACAAGGATCTTGCAGATCATCCCCGTGGGAACGGAGGACACTGTTGCTGATGAAGATGATTGGACAAACCCGCGGAGAAGGAACAAGAAATTGCCTTTTAGATGGACCGGCAAAACCATCTTTGAGATCCTACCCTTGGGTACTAGCAGTGCTCATATCGTGGGGGAACCCTATCCGACTATGCCAACTATCCCACGTAGTGGGGAACATCGCGAAAAGATTGGTAATGACCATCAATTCACCCAATCTGAGCTGGAAGTTATGATGGCCTTAGTGGCTCGTCCGGTTGGCAAGAAGGAGCTCGCGGAGAACAGTGATGCCCAGAAATCACTTGATGTGGAATGGGATAAGTTGATGCAAAAGCGAGCATGGGATATGGATAACCCACGGGAGTGGTCAGAGATCTCGGCGGAAGCCGTTAGACGGGGTCGCAAGGCCCATGTTGGACGTGTTTTCGAAATCTGTGTAGAGAAAGGGAGCGAACTCCCCAAAGGAAATCCCCTGAGGAAATTCAAAGGCCGAACGGTCTTCCAGGGTAATAATGTCCAGGACGAAAGCAGCAACGCCGCCCTGTTCTCGGAGTTAGGTTCGAGCCCTGCTTCGATGGAGGCTGGCAAGGTGCTGGATACGTACGGATCTCAGCCAGGTTTCGCCTGTGAACAGGCCGACGGTAAGCAAGCTTACACTCAGACGACTTTGAAAGGCGCTGAAACTTGGGTTCGATTACCAAGGGAGCGGTGGCCTAAGTCCTGGGTTGGCAAGTTCAAGGATCCAGTAGTTCGGCTTTTCCTTGCGCTGTACGGACACCCTGATTCGGGGGGCTTCTGGGAGAAGCATTGTGAGCAGAGACTCAAACAAGTGGGTTTTGATCTTCTGTTTCCCTCTTCATGGCCTTCGGTTTTCTTTCATCCTAAGCTTCGCCTACTCTTAGCCGTCTATGCCGATGATTTCAAGATGGCTGGACCTGTTGAGAATATGCAGGAAGGGTGGAAGCTGATCGGGTGCAAGATCGACATGGATAGCCCGACTCCACTTGGAAGATACCTTGGGTGTGAACATGTAGAGAAGAAGAAAGTTCAACTGGGAACAGCTGACCATCCCTTTGCCCACATCTTTGATAAGAGCATTCCTGACCCCGCGGCCAAACCTTCGGTTCCGGCTACATCCCAGGATTATACGGAGTACTTTCCTGATGAAGGTGTTATTGTTCGCCATCATATGCAGCCTCGCAAAGCTAAGTATGCTGTTAGCGCTGCGGAAGCAGACGTCTTGAACATCGGCGATCTGCGGTTGACCGAGCGTCAGCTTCTTGGAAGTACTTCTGCAGAAGAACAATGGGATGATGGTTTCCGGGGTGGTAAGGCTTCGGGACTTTGGACGGGAACCACTTATTTGTTTGATCGTGGTATTGACAAGCATCATGCCGTGGCTGCTGTTAAGCGCATTCGTGACAAGAACACAGCTAAAAAGGAAGCTAGGAAACAGGCTTTCTATGACATCAGCCAGTTGTCTAGTGGTACCGGATGCATGAAACAACCCGTCAACATCATCGAGTATGACATGAAGTCTTTTCTTGAACAAGCTGTACAAAAGTACAAAGACCTTGCTGGCCCCAAGTACCACACCCTCAAATCGGCCTCTACTCCATTCGCCGACGAGAAGATCGCGAGGCCCATCGATGATGAGGCCGAGGCAAAGGGTGAATTGGCTCCTATCGCTAGCCGAGTTCTGATGAAACTTTTGTTTGCTGCCAGGATGGCTCGTTATGATCTTTTGCGGGCTGTTCAGGGATTGGCTAGCAGAGTTACCAAGTGGTCTGCTGAATGTGACCGGGCTTTACACCGATTGATGTGTTATGTGAACTCCACCCTAGACTTGAAGTTGAGGGGATTCATCGGTGACCCGATTGACCAGTGCAAAATATGGTTGTTTGCCGATGCAGATCACGCAGGTGAGCATGATAACAAGAGTACATCAGGATGCTTCGAGGCTTTGGTCGGACCAAACACGTACTTTCCTTTGGCGGCTTACAGCAAGAAGCAAACCTCAATTTCTATTAGTTCTACCGAGTCCGAGGTTGTGTGCGCCAATATAGCTTTGAGGACTGTTGGTTTGCCATCCTCCGCTTTGTGGAGTGTGCTCCTGAAGGCAGGGGGGGGTTCAGACGCATCAAAGCCGTGCGCACCCCGGAAGGGAGATGCCTGTTTGGCCAAATTCCCAGATCAGGATGTTGCTTCTCAGGTACCGAAGACTGGTAGACACGAACTTATTGATTGTCGAGTAGCTGTTCTTTCAGGCGGTGACAGCATCCCTGAACCCGTTGAGCTCGCATCCCATCCTCTTCGAGATGTATGGCTGCTCCGGGGGGACAAATGGTCCAGAACAGAAGAAGCTGTTGCTTGGGAAGAGCTCGAGAATGCCTCCTATATGGTTCCGAAGGATGCTAAAGTCATCTTGTGCCTGTACCGGAAGTCATCATTGGAGTATCGTCGCTCTGCGGAAGCAGAAGCCGAATTGAATTATGAGGCTTACAAGCTCCGTCATGGACTTGGCGACTTCGAGTACACCGATGATGCAAAGATCAGATCCGATCATTCATTGATCATGGCTGCACCACATTGCATGCAACCTGTGATGTTGGAAGATAACCAGGCCACTATTAGGATCATGGAGTCCGGAAGGTCACCGGCATTTAGGCACACAGACAAAACCCAAAGAATCAACCTCGGATGGGTATCGGAACAATTCAGAAGGAAGCATTATGATCTCGCGTACATTAGTACCTTGTTGCAGTCTGCCGACATTTTGACTAAGCCATTTACCAACATTGACAAATGGAAGAGAGCGGTTTTCCTCATTGGCCATGTCTATGTCAAACCATCAAGGCCTGCTTCGCCAATCGTCGTGCCGGACAACCTCGGGAAGAGGATCGAGCCCGAGAACAACGGGGTTCTCATTGAATGGGGACATGATCCGTCGTTCTCTCTGCTCGGAAGGGCAGACGATAGTGGTAGCGGTAGCCCATCTGTCGTTCGGGTCACTCATAGCATGGACCTTAACAGTACTCAGACGAGTAGGGACTTGCTCAAGGTTGCCAAAGGCTATGCCAAGTCGAATGTTCCCGTTACCGTTTGGGTTGACCTGCGCTTTGCGGGGGGTCCTGATGACCGCAAACACTTTGGCAAGCTATGGTCTTCTTTCGTCAACTTAAGCACCGGATTGGATTTGAATAACTGTCGTTACGTCGTGATTGCTCCCTGGGATCATTTCTCATGGAAGATGGATCGAGTTATCAAGTGGTGTTCCAATCATGAGTGTACGAGTTTTGAACTTCTTGATGGCGAAAGATCAGGCAGTTTAGGTCATTGGAGATTGCATACTTCCTACAAGAATTTGCCAATTGATGTGATGAACAATTTTCATGGCTGTAAGCTCAAGAACATTTCAGAGCCACAATTTCCTGTTCGACAAGCTGCTGTTGCGGTACAAGTTACTCTGAGCGAAGATCCTATAGGAAGCGCAGCAGTGATGGCATCCTCTTTGCCCACCGTTTCTCTGGAGGAGCGTCGCCGACGCATCGAGGCTTTCCGCAGGGCTCTTAAGGACCCTGATTGCCTCGCGGAAGCGATGGCCTTTGAGGAACCGGCATATTTTAAGGATGCCTATGGCGTCGTGAAGGAGGCGTACCAGTACATGCTGGTGGAGCCTGTGGAGTCTGATCCGCCAGAGGCCATTTTCCTCGGCCGTATCCGAAACGGCGAGTGGATTGGTCTGCGGAAGCAGTACCCCTACGCAGGCTTCCCCCTCCTGTACGAGATGTGGCACCGCCATTTCAACAGCCCGGCACATCAGGGAATGCCGATTGAGGGCTTCGAGCTCCACGGCGATTCCCTCCTGACGGAGTGGACAGAACTTGTCAAGGCTTATCTCCGCGACCTGGCTTATGTGGGGCATGCCACAAACGCCGAACGGGCTCTCAAGGCCACTGAGCCGTTTGATGTCTGTCACAGAGCGTATGTGCTATCCCAGGAAACCCTGGGCTACCACGAACTAATGCCAGCTGCCACGGCGTTGCTAGACTCGGTGTATACTCCAGCCCTTCGCAGAATCGAACATCAAGAGCAACCAAGCTCGTATTTCATTATCGGAGGAGATAGCTCTCTCGCCTTGGTGACCCGCGGCGACGGTGGACGCGTCCTGATGAAAGGGACGATGGAACCGTCACTCCGGGAGGAGATGACCAAGGACCTCCGCATGGATGGATGCTCGGTCGTCATGCGCTGGGGAAAAGGACTTGGAGACATCGTGTGGCACGTGGAACAAGAGCTCAACCGAGTCCAGAAGTGGAAGAACGGCCAGGAACCGCTCGCACCGGAAGGTGTCGACATTATCATTCAATGGGGTGGTAATGACGTCTATGGCGAGTACGGTTACAAAGGCTTTTCCTTCCACATGCGCAATGCGTGGGTTCGTGTTGATGATGCATTGCATGACACCCTTTCCAATTGGGAGACCAAGGCACGCAAAGCCGTCGAGGACGCGAAAGATGCCCTGGTTCGTCTCTCATCTTGGAAGGGAGTATCCTCTGTCACGCTGGTGGCTGGCCCCCACAACGGGGAATTCTATGGTCTCCCGGAGGTCTATGACCTGGAGATGGCACGCCATTCCGACGAGGTGAAAGAGCGAGGGATCCGCATTGTCGATCCCCAGGCCCACATCCTTGCTACAGAGCGCTACGATGGGTTTCACATGGAGGCTACCCACGACAACGTGAAGGTTACCACCAGCTGGTTCTTTCACCTTTGCTCTGCAATCATGTTCGAGCGGTGGCTTGTGAAGCACGCAATGGAACTTAAGGCCAATTCGCGTGGCATCCTCTTTCACAACCACTTTCACCTCGGACTCGGCTTGGAAGAGCTCGACATCCCTCCTACCACGGACTTGCTCATTCCGGCGGAAGCTGAGATGGTGACTTTCCCACCTGAGGCACCGCCCGTGCAACGCTTCCCAGAGGAGGAGATTGTCTTGAACCAGCCGATCCTCAGCTTGGAAAAGCTTGACGAGCTTGAGGGTGTACCGCCCACTGACTATGTCAATGAAGTGACGAAAGAGTCAGAGGAGCTCACGGTCGAAGACATGGTGTCTCGTAACCCGAATCCGGAGGACGAGCACCTCACCGTGGAAGCGGTTGACCCCGGCTCGGAGATGGAACAAATCGTTCGGAAAATGATTGAGTCGGTGAACCTGGTGATGACGGATAAGGAGGCTGAAGAGGTCGCCCAGGAGACGAGTGTTGCTCCCTACGAGTATGTTGAGCCGAATGTCACAGCTACATCTGTCGTGGATGGTGAGGCAGTCTCTACGATTGCTACTTCCGATATCCCGACGGAGGTCTGGGACTCTGGTCCGATGGCTGTGGACTACGGCGCAGACGATGATGTGGAGCCTCCCCGCGGAAATGGTGGACCCATCTGGCTTACACCGGATCAGCTGCCTGATGTCAAGGGTCGCATGGGATACTTCCGCCTCAATGAGATGGAGTGTGTTTCGTTGGGCAAGAAGCTGTCGTGGCACTTGCGTGGGCATGCCAAGGACAAGGGATTCCGCACTGTTGAGTTCGATGAAGAGCAGTCTGCAGAGATTGGTGATGTCTTGAAGATCATTGGGAAGCAGTGGTCCCGCCTGACGGTGATGACCATCATTGACCTGTTGACGTCAGATCACTGTGACAAGGCACGGTTCGAACTCCAGGCGGAAGCCTTGGACGAGGAGACACGATTGGGCCGGGGAACAAACTGGCACTTTACTCGTGTCCGAGCATTCCACGGGCACAATGCCTGCTTGCTCGTCCTCGACAGCGACCCGCTGAAGACCACTGTCAAGCAGTGGGCCCTCGATGACAAATGGATCCCGTCCTATGTTGATCTACCGATCACGGGTCCATACCCTTTTAGGGCAACGGCCTTCGATCTGATGCCAAAGCTGGCGTATCACGCCACATACTGGCGAAATTTCATGAAGATCGTCAACACAGGCCTCATCCCGGGAGGGAAAATGACCTCGAAGGGCAACAGCGGGAGGCCCTTCAACATGTTCGCGATGGAGCCTCAGTGGGAACGCACCTCCAATCAGGGCGTCCGCCCTGGCGCCCAGCTGGAATTTGTGATAGACTTACAGCTCGCCGCATGCGATGGCTGTCGGTTTTTCGAGACAAAAGCTGGAGCGCTGCAGACGCCGGATTGGATCAGCAACCGGGCCATTCTGTATGCATATGACCGGTCGACTCAGGAAATGATCTGGGCGAACCGAGCATACGAACCAGCGCGGAAGCGCTTGGCCCAGGCGTGCAAAGACAAGAGCCTCAACACGCCCATTTATGGCGTGCGGGGTCACCAGGAGCTGGTCGATGCAAACGGCTATTGCTACAACTACCTCGTGGCAGGCCTTGGGTATCGCAACTTCGACACCTGGAAGGACGCCGCTAAGGCATGCAAGGATGTCTATGACCTTGATTTCTACCCAACAAGCATGTGTGGTCTAGACATTCGCATCCCGGAAGGGCATGCCTTGCAGGGCTCAGAGTCATTGTACAAAATGGTGGTTCACGTGGCTCCAAAGCATCCTCATCAAAAATGCAACGATGAGTCGGATTGGCGTCGCCAGGAGAATGTCAGCATTCCTTCTTTCGCTTGCCCGAGCTGCGGTACATCCAACGTCGATGGTGCAATCATGTGAGTCTCGATTGGAACCGCACCCAGATGTGAGCATGGCCTTGGAGAACACCCGTGCCAAGCAAGTTGCCGCCCGGAAGGGTGAGCCCCTGGATTACAGGGCATTGCAACCGAGCGGGGAGGTCAACTCCAATCGTGCCACGGGCAACAAGAGGGATCGGAGTGCTGGCTCTGGCCCAGCAGCTGTTCGTCAGCAGGCCGCTAAGTACCTCGGAAAGGCCTTGAAGGCGGGTTCTCGCACTGTTGTTGAGCGTCAGTCTCGTGATCCGTTCACGGCCTACAACAATGCAAGATTTGGCATATCCATTACGGGGCTGGAGCAACTCATGATTTTCGCCCGAATGAGGATCGCCAGCCCGCCGAGGTCCCGCCAGATGATCCATGACCGCACTGGCTTTGACGGAGCAGCCAAGGTGAGCTTCTCATTCCCACCGGAAGGTGAGGACCTGACACTTACGGACCACTGCTTTGTGGCGTTCGTGGACAGGTTCTACAAGCTTGACGAAGCCGCCTTGTTAGCGTTTGCCGTCCATCGCAACGGCTACGTCATGGACATTCTGGGCTTTAGTGGTCGCACATTGAAGCCGACCGGCCCAGTGGTGCAGATCTTGGCTAGGATTGTGGGATTCTTCCAAGATGAGGTACGGTATGCAGTGGAGCGCGGCGAACAAGTGCCTGAGTTGGTTTTGCCTGCCAATCAGGAACTCCGCGTCCCGGAAGGGCTCGCCTCTCTTGGGGATAGACAGCTGAACGAGCTTCTCATCAACACGAAGTTCGCGAGACAGCTTCCCGGCGCCAAGGGCGTCAATGAGAGGATCGGGTATGCCTTCAGAGAAGGGAGGACGGAGATCAGAGGCAGATCAGCTCAGCCGGATTCCAAAGGCGAGGCCAACAACCAGAGCTACCGGCAGTGCACAGCGAGCTGGCTCAGTTCCTCCAAAGCCAAGAGCACGCCCTCGCGACCCTTCCCCGGGAGTGGCAGCTACCCGCCTGCGGCCAACAGAGCCCAGCTATCCGCCACCCGGAAGGGATGTGCCAGGATCGTCAACGGATGCGCCGATGCGTCCGCCCGAGCCAAAGGGGCCTCCACCAACGACCTTGGTTGTCGATTCAAGGGGGAACCCTATTGACCCATCGCAGCCTCGCCGACCTTACTTCACCCGGCATGATGCGCTGCTTTGGGCTCGCCTCAAGGCATCTCGGGACAAGAACGTTCCCAGAGGCATGGAAGATCGTGCAGTACTAGCATTTCATGATTTGAATGACTTCCACCTCCTGGCACCGGAGCACGTGGGCTACTTTCTCTCTGGCTG
Organism: Symbiodinium sp. CCMP2592; assembly: GCA_905221615.1. NCBI lineage: Eukaryota > Dinophyceae > Suessiales > Symbiodiniaceae > Symbiodinium > Symbiodinium sp. CCMP2592. The sequence goes on along the minus strand of CAJNDT010001668.1, from coordinate 1,470,493 downwards.
GAAAGAGACCCAAAACGGGATCCGCCTGTACTGACTGCCGCGTCTTGTGCAGTACAGTAGCAGCTAATTAGTATTTTCGGTTCGTCGTGTTGTTTTCTCCACCCTGACGGGTCGGACATGTAAGAGTAGTTTATCTGCTCCATGTCCATTGTTCTGCCTCCCTGACGGGACGGCCTATGTAAAGGGCCGGAACTGATGGGACATGGCACGTCAGGAGTGTTGAGATCTCTCTAAGAGCTTATATAGTTGCACCTAAGGTGTAAAAATCAGCCTTCTTTTGCATTCGCAACATGTTGGTAGCATACTGTACTTCTACTTTCGCCTCTCTTCGCTGCCCTAAGAGGCGCGGGGGGTGTTTTATTGCTCTTTGTACGTATGACTACGGACATATTGTTGCTTGGCTCAAGACAAAAAGTGTGTGTGCGATTCGTGCTATCGTGCACTATCTATACAGTTCGGCAGAGACGATACTGAACTACCAGCTCGCAGAGTGCAGTTCCAGAATGTTTTCACTCCGCTCTTCGGCGAGCAGAACATATCCGATGTCCCAAGAACTCCAAGCTGGGAGAGCTGCAGGGTTTGGCAAGAAGCAAGAGATCCCGGATTCCAGGAACTTGAGCAGCTAAACTTGAGGCCGCTGCTTGAAGTCTATATAAACGGCGCCATTTTACAAAGCCGGCAAGGGCATCCCCTTGGAGCCTTGGTTTTCACAATAATAAATGGGGTGACAATAATGAACTCCTCCGGGGCGGGGCTCCCGATCAGAAGCCTTGCTTTTGGGAAGGCTATGAAGCAATTGCCTTTTGGCAAGAAGCCGCCGGCTCTGGTATTCGAGAGCTGCAGGCTTTGTAAGAAGCCACAGGAACAGCAGCAGCTAAACTTGAGGCCGCTGCCTGATTCGAAGTCTATATAAACGGAGCCTTGTGACAAAGCCGGCAAGGGTATCCCTTTGGAACCTTATTGGTATTGCTACTGATCATTACTATGACTTTATGATTATTAGTAAACTAGTACTACCATTTCTTCCACCTACTACTACTACTACTACTACTACTACTACTACTACTACTACTACTACTACTACTACTACTACTACTACTACTACTACTACTACTACTACTACTACTACTACTACTAAGCATCTCGGCTCGCTACACCACGCCCGGGGGTGGTTTTCGTTTCGTCTTCCCTCCAGTGGCCTATCGGTCTATCCCTGCCCCCCCCCCCCCCCTACCCCTCTTTCACACCCTCTGCATTCAGGGAGTTAAGGGACACATGTCGATATGGCAATGGCTCTGTGTCCTCCTCACGGTACAAACAAGATCCCAAAAAGGGCACACTGGTGGAAAGAGGAAACCTCAAATGAATTCCACATCAGACAGCTGTCCATAGAGTATCTTTTCCTGGCCATGCGACCTCTACCATTCAGTTCTAGAATCGGCTTGTAGAATCTATATGGCAGCTCGTGGCTACGGACCTCCTCTTTCTGCATCTGGCAAGAAACCTGGACATGGCTGTCTCCCACACAAAGAGTGGACTTCTTGGACCGAACTTATAGGGTTGACCCTGTTTTCGCTGCCAGTGCTCTCGATGCTGCCTACGCTTCGCGCTTATGCAGAGCAGCTGACCTCAATGCCCTGGACTGAACCCGTACCGTCCCCGTACAGGACCGGCCACGGAAATTTCAGCAAGCACTCGAGGCATGAATGGTGGACATCGAACTGGAATGGACAGGCGCCCCGTCAGGGGCGAGCTCGACTCAGGTTGTCTCGCGGTCTGAGGATGATGGGCCTCGGCATGCTACTGTGCCTTGCAACGCTGGACAAGGATCTGGCCACTGCCGCGGACCCAGGATGCACCTATTCAGGTCTCAACTCTTCAGCCGGTTATGCCTGTCCTCTGAGCCCAAGCCTCAAGCTGACTCTAGGAGTGATGAACAGGTCTAGCTGCCCACTCAGGAGGTTCCCCTCCGATTCCATACCCACCAGTCTCACAACAAACCACAGTGTGAGCATGAGGCCCGATGCCTGGAAGCTCTCAGTGAATCTGGAGGCCGCCATAGGCAGCAGGGGTCCTCGTAGCACTTCTGCGAGAATTGCCTCTGCCACACCCATAGGTGCTTGTGTGTTTCCAGACTGGAGGTTTCCCCCTCCGCCCTCGGCATACCTGTGGCTATATAGGGCATTCACTATACCTCACCAGTGCTGCCTCCTACGGAGGTTCCCCTCCGGCCCTGTCTTTATACTGCCACTGCTGCGGCCAGGTCTGAACGGCGCCCACAGCACACCGCTGCAGCTGACTACGGGGTGCAGTGCAGGACCGAGCAATGCATGGTCCGTTCCTGCCAATCTTGCAGCGGTCAGTGGTATCAATCCAGAACCCCTACCATTAGCTGCAACCCCTAGCTTCTTGGGCAATGATGCAGGCAGAATCCCAACACACTTGCATAAATCTGCAGCACCTCTTGCTCAGAAGTCTGCTGAGCTCTGCAATGGCATACTAGTCCTGCAAGGCGGCTGTTTCTCTGTCATGCCACGGGAGAAAACCCAGCGGGATTACGAGCGCGAAGCTCGACGACCAGACAAACGCAACGGAGCGCTGCTCAAGGCCCGCCAGGAAGCAGGTGATGACGACGACCCTCCGGCTGATCGGCCTACGGAGGTTGCATCCTCGGCACTCAGACCGGCCGTACCTTCTGGACCTCCTTTGACGGTGTTCTCTATGGCAAGAGGCCGCCGCAACTCCACTAGGAGAACACCACCACCACCACCACGTGCTCCGGTTCGAAGACGAGATCGGGAGGCAACCCAGGAGGCATCTGCTGAGCAAACCAGCATGGCAGAAGATGAGATGGTCACGGTGGAGCTAGAACTGGAGACGGAACCGGACACCGCAGATGCTGCTCCTTCGGAAAGGGACATACCAGATCCCATGACGCCGCCACTAGCATCGCCTGAACATGTCCCGCCGAGAACTCCGACCCCTACCTCCCCGGTGGAAAGCACTCAAGCAGAGACCTCAGCTGTGGGGGCTGCTCAGCAGCAAGATGGGGAGTCGGTGATGGATCGACCCTTCACCCTCATGCCTCCCAAGCCAAAGGTCAAAGCCAAGCCACTATCACCGCGGTATGCTCCACCTGTTGAACCACCGGACCTTGGCAATGCTCAGCCATCTGCAGATGCCTCTCGACCGGAGACAGTCAAACGCAGCAAGATGCCGAAAGGTTCGATCGGGAGACTTCTGCAAGCACGCGCAGCAGCCAGACTCCGGACATCCCAGACCCAGGCCTCGGGCACCTCCTCTACGGCTCCCTCTACAGCAGTCAAGCCCAGACCGAAACGACGGAATCTGCCAGCTCAGGAACAGATGGAACTGAGGGACCCGCCGAGGACTATTCCTCCGGACCTGGAGGTTGTGCTGCCCACGCCCTCCGCTTCCACACCTGGGGACGTGGAGTTTGTGCAGGTCGGCAAGATGACCCAGACAGAGGATAGAAACAGCTCTGGTTCAGGACAGTGGTATATCACCACGCCAGCTCGCCCTGAACCGGTTCCGGTGCTGGACATGCCAGCATGGCTTCGTCAAGTTTTGACCCAGAGACCAGAGGAGCCGGCTCCACCTCCGCCTAGGAAACGTGCCAAAAGCAGCACGACAGAAGGATCGACTGCCGCTGCTCCGAAGCCAGTTCGAGATTACATGCAGGCTCAGCAGTTTGTGCAGTTGCCATGGACTGTCGATACCTCCCCCTTGTAGCACCTCACCCTCTGCATCTGCCTCCACCTCTTTCAATGTGCAGGAGCCGAGAGGTGCTCACGTGGCAGGGAGGCTCAGATACTCTGCCCAGCCAGGCTCTGCATGCATTAAGCAACTTGATGGCGAGATCTCACAAGGGCAGGGTTGAGCAGTTGCTCCCACATCAAAACCCCAACCTGGCCAAGCTTCACCACAGGCGACAGATTAGACTGCTGGAGGTTCTCCCCTTCCTCCACCCCTGGCACCACCACAGGATGACTGTGTTAGTCAGTATTCTCTTCCTGGGAGTCCCCGCCTCTATGCCCCCTGGTCGCTCCTCTACCCAGCTTGTACCGCCGACACTGCTGAGGTTGGACCGGGACAGGCACTGGCCGTGCTACGATGTGCCCAAGCCCAGGACTGATGCACTCTTGCAGGGATCAGTCACAGAGGTTAGCATTCACAGCCTCTCAACTCCTCCCATTGAATGCCAGACCTCTTGGTCCAAGAGTACCCTCTTGCTCTCCTTTGTAAGAGTGGCCATGAGCGCAGCCCTCGGATGACTCTGATCTCTTCGGATCAGAAGCAGACTCTGACTTGGGCTCACTACAGCACTGGCTGGAGGGCGAATTCTCAGACCCCTCAGACCCTCCTGCCTCTCTTGGTGCGGACAGACCGTCTCCAGCGACTCTCACTGCGACAGATCAAATGGCGACCCGGGTGCCAGGCACGCCTATTGGGGCATTACTTCAACGTGTACCACGACCACGGGCAGACTCAGATGACCCAATGACTCCGCCACCACACAACCCCGCGCTGATCGGCACAGGTACCCCACTGGAGGCTTTTAGGCCACAAGGACCTCTCCCCCTATGGCAGCCATCGGCATGGTCGAGAAACAACAGTCGCAACCGGATGCCCACAATCCCAAGGCCGAGTCAAGCTCCGCATCTGAGGATGACAGACCCTAGCTCCAGCTCAGTCACCAATCCGATGCAATCAGCTACCAATGCAGGTTCTGAGACAGAGGCTGAATTACCTTCTGCTCACTCCGGGGAGATATTCGAGGCCGCCTCAGTTTCTTCAAGTGCAGCAGAAGTACCCTCAGGATCACCCGGACTCCTCTGGGAAGATTGCTTGGATCTGGACTTGATGCCCCAACCGGGTACGGAGCCTGCTAGCTCCTCTGCAGGCAGCTCTGGACCACAGCTCCAGCCGGAGCTCCGGCAGCGACGACGAGCATGTGCTAAAATGCTCGTCAGGTCGGGCCACCGATGCCCGACTTGTTTTGCTACCATAGTGCCAGCAGCGCAAACCAGTGCTGATCGCTGTCGCTGTAAAAAGAGGGTTCTACTCAATCTCAGCCGACACTCAGATCCTGTGTCCCTACCTCTTCGACTTCCGAGTCTAGCTGCTTTTGCACTAAGTGTGCTCCCACAGGACAGCATCGCGGCTGCTCGCCAGGCCAGGCAGGAGGTTAGTCCTCCGCGACATGCAAGGGGCTGCCGAACGCATTCACTCAAGTCCTGCTTCCCACCAGGCCCCTCCTGCAAGAGTTACTCGAGTGTCAAATCGCCTCCGACATGCTCTGCTGCAGGAACCCCAATGTGGGGAACCCGATTCCATCGCAGACGGCTGGCTCCGGTGCGGGATCCAAGCCGGCGAATCAGATGGACCAAAGCATACCTGAGCACTACCGCTGTTCTGCACCGCCTGAGAACCCTGCTTCAGCAGCTGAACCTCTACTGGGCTAATCAGTCACAGCAAGTACAGACAGACTTATCCCCAGAAGCCTCACATGGTAATGTGCACCCTACCTCAGACATACAGTCCACAGGTCGAACCCCCCGTCCGAGCGCAGTTTTTCCAACGAGCCGTCCGGGTCCCAAGTCCCGGAGCAGGTGCCTGAAGTTGACTCTGTTTTTGCAAAGCATCATCGCCTCCTTCAGTGCCCCTGTAGATGTGAGGGTAGAGGGCATAGTCACGAAACCCTCGGGAGCTGGTCCCACCAGCTACAGGCAGCCTCCGATACTAACAGCGAAGCCTCGTGCATCAGACACTTCTCGGAATGCGCGTGCCTCCATCCATATCACTGATTATGAGCAGCTGACTCGGGTAGGCAAGAGATCCTACCACCGCGCCATTAGGCGTGCAACACGAGATGGTACAACAATGTACAGAGGCAGACTCCACACTGTGGCCTCTCTAGGAGCTACACACACCACCTCAACCTCGCCACCACCGGACCCCTACAATCTCCCGGCACCTCCCATTCGCTCTCATCGCAATCCTCACCCTCCGACCAGTCGCTGGAGGATAGTCTCATGGAACTCAGGAGGTTTGACCTCCTCCCGATATCAGGAAATAGAAACATGGCTTCACACTTGTGATCAACGAGGCCACCGGATCCACGTCTGCATTGTATCGGAGACACATTGGGAGTTCCACTCAGAGTGGGCCACCGCAGAGTATTATGCCCTGCACACAGGCCTGAACCGTAGACAGGCGGGGATATTGGTCCTAGTTCACAAGACACTGGTCAGCAGTCAAGCTATTAGATCAGCCTCCATAATCCCAGGACGATTACTCCAGGTACGACTTGACACTGAGCCCGCGATAACCCTGTTCGCTATTTACCAGACAGTCTGGAATGATGGTCCCGGAAAGGATGACACTCTGGCCCAACGTGAAATCTTGTGGACCAAACTAGACGCAGCGATAAAGGGGGTCCCGATCCGATCTCAATTACTGATAGCCGGAGACCTCAACACCCCCTGTGTATCCCAGGCCCCTCATGTTGGTCCCGGTGTGCAGGCTGACCCATCCAAGATCAAACAGACCGATCAACATCGGCTTCAGCACATGCTCAGCATGCATAACCTCGTAGCATTGAACACATGGGGCCGAAAAAGAAACATTGCTACACGTATCGATTTGATTCCACAGCCACTACGCACCTTACACAGATCGACTACATGTTCTTCAGGCTGTGTCATGCTGATGCCGCTGCCAAATCCGCTCGCACCATCACTGCGCCCTTTGTCCCTCACACTGGCATGCGTCATCTCCCCCTCTTCTTCGCCTCCCTTCCACAACCGAAGTCTCCTCGCACCAAGGCGCGTCCACAGCGAGCCTGCCCAACGGCCCACCAGGTCGCGACTGCCCTTAGTACCCATGCCTCACTCGCGAATCGCTTCAGAGCTAGAGCCAGGGAGCTTTGCTGTCTCCAACCCAATGCTGACCCAGCTCACTCCCTGAACACTGCCCTCATTCAGGCATGGCAGGACGTTGGCCCGAGCCGGCCTCCTCCAGTCGCCCCTCAGGAGCATGCGGCGGGAGGCTTGGTAAGGAGACTCTGGGCCCTGAAAGCAGACCTCAAGCAGCAAACCGCCACCGGCTCAATCTTGGGCAGATGGCTATTAGTTGCCAGAATCTCTCGCGCACAACGACTCCTCAAGAAAGCCTGTAGGGATAAGAAACGGGAGAGGATCGAAACCCTATTAGCTGAGGCTGAATCCTCGCCCCATCCGTCTTCCATCTTTGGGGTTGTTCGTAGGCTAGCACCAAAGTCCCGAACAATGCGAATCCAACTGAGGGACCAAACAGGGCGTCTCCTATCAGGGTCGGAAGAAGCTGAGCATATTGCCCAATTTTTGCGAAAGGTTTTTCACAGTGAACATAAGCTAGCACCTCCCCCTTCCGTGCAACTCACGGGAATGCAATTTACACAAGAGGAACTGTGTGCTGCCCTGGCTCGCATGGCCAGTGGAAAGGCTCTTCCGGCAACCTTTGCACCAGCACGTCTGTGGAAGCTGCTTCCAGACCTTGTAGCCCCAGCACTCTTGCCCTACATGAACTTGGAGTCCTCGGAACTGCAGGAGAACTGGCACAAGGTTCAGCTCTTTATGATCCCTAAGGTTGCAGTAGTCCGGGAGCCAAAAAGCCTCCGACCCATTGCCTTGTTGCACCCTGCAAACAAACTTCTGGCAGCTATGATCGCAACCAGAGTGCAGCCCAAAATTGCTGCCTACCTGGCTCATGTGCCTCAATGGGCCTACCTACCAGGAAGATCTACGGCGGATGCTCTAGAATCAGTGTGTTCCCATCTGCATCAAGTCCGGAGCATGCTGCAGGCGAATGCTTGCAACTTGCCCCAGCGCTTCCACGGCGCCGTGCCACACAAGATGATGGGAGGCATCTCCATCAGTTTGGATGTCAAGAAAGCTTTCGACAGTCTGTCTCATGCTTTCTTAGAGGCCGCCATGCGTGAAGCGGATTTTGCAGAGTGTGAAATAGCTCTCATCCTCCATTTGCATACCCACGCTCAACTTCAGGTGGGCACTGGTGCGGAAGCAGCCTCTGTCCTCTTAGGCACCGGGGTGAGACAGGGGTGTTCGCTTTCACCCATCCTCTGGGCCCTGGCCACTGGCCGAGTCTACAGACTGTATATTGCAGCCCTGAAGGAACAGACGCTCCCAGAAGGACTCACAAACATGTTTGCAGACGACTTCTTTAGCAGCTGGACATTCAAAAGCCCGGAAAACTTTCGCCAAGCCCTTCGAGCCATAGGAATTTTGGTGAACACACTGCAACAAGTTGGTTTAGAACTTAGTCTTGACAAGACGGTGCTGCTAATGGCCTCGTCCGGTACGAGTGCCCCCTCCGTCATTGGAGGTTATAAGAAACTGGTAGAAGGAGTGCCACACCTACGAATACCAGTTGGCAGTGCTCGAATCCTACTCAAGATTGTAAGTTCCCACAAATACCTTGGCGCCCACCTCTCCTATCATGGTTTCGAAGCCCAGAACTTGAAACATCGCATGGCCACAGCCTGGGGAAGCTTCTGGAGACTGCACTCCATCCTGATTAGCCGATCACTTCCCCGCAGAACAAAACTTCGTCTCTGGCAAGCCTGTGTCTTCAGCGTTCTGCGCTACTCCCTCCATCATGTAGGAGTCCCGAGTATTGGCCCCCAACTTATTCGCCAGGCTGTTCACAGACAACTGCGAATGATTGCACGTTCCCCTGCTCACTTATGGCATGTCACTTCCAGTGACATCTTGGCCAGGCTCAAAGTGGAGGACCCGTGGATCACCCTCTGCAATCAGGCCCCAGCACACCATGAGACTTTGCAGCCTACTGTACAAGCAGCCAGCTTTCATGCTTGGAAGTGCAAGCTCCGGAGCATGTTCTCTAGCGTTCTCCTCTCGACAGACCCGGACATGATGCACCCGACCCCACATCTTCCTCAGGACCCCACTGAGGAGGATCCTCAAGCTCCAGCTTTTGTGAGCTGCGCCAGTGAGAGACGAGCTCATGCTTTTCGGATGCTGGAGTGCCCTCACTGCATGCAACAGTTTACCTCACTAGGTGCCTTGAGAGTACATGAAGCTTCTAAGCATCCGCCTCCTAACCTGCCAATGGTCACGGCCTCTACTGACATGGCAGATCTTACACAGCATCCAAACTCCCCTCTCACTCAATTGCCCCCTCAAGACCCACAACCTCATCAGCTCAAGAAGGCACACACGCGAAGAAGAGTACAGACTCACCAGCATGCAGACAGCATGCATGGTGATCTTCCCAGTTGTCTGGAGCATGCAGACCCACAAACCAAGTTTGCATGGCTGCATGCACGTGATGGCCTCTGCATCTGCAGACACTGCGCTAGGGTCTGTGCCAGGTGGGATGAGCTCAAGATACACATCTTTACCAGATCCTGCCCAGTGCTCTTTCCGTCAGCCCAGGAATGCACCCTAAGTAACGCCCCTCCCAATCAGCTCAGCCCATACTGGCAGCCTCGAATACGACAACTCCCAGCTACCCACTGGGAAAAATTCTTTGCCGCTCTAAAAGCAGATCAACCCAAGGGCTACCAACACTGCCCGATTTGTGGTCAGTGGCTGATTCAAGCTCGAGGCATCACTTTACACGTGCAAGCCTGCCATCCTTGGGCTAGTACAGCTCTGTCGCTTGCTAGAGCTCACAGCAAGTGCTATCGCAGAGGGCTGGCTCTCAGTTCACCCTGCAGATATTGCGGCCTCTCCTTCAAGGGTGACCAGGCCAAGCATGCATCAGAGTGTGCTATGATTATCTGGACCAAATTCCTTCTTTCCCTCTTGCACCCCGATGCCTTGCAGGATCCCCGCCGCATTCATGGATCTCGAGGGTGTCACCCAGGACGAACTTCAGGAGGCGGCAGCGGCACTCACGATGCTCCAGACAATGGCTCTTCAAGGTCGCAACCTCTTCGATGCACAGCAGTCTCCGCCGACAGGCCCTGCCCAGACCTTGGCCAGTTCCCACCATCCTCCGGCTCTGGAGGTTCCAACCCCGCCACGGCAGACTCTCTCCTTTACGGGGGACTTGACAGAGGAAGATCAGCCTTCCAAGTTCACGAAAACCCAAGAGAAGGGTCAGGGAGGGAAGGGTCAACGGCAGGGGCCCCAGAACCGTCGCCAGTTCCCATCGTCGTCGAGAACCCCGCCAACCGGCCCCCAGCCTTCCTCGGCTCCCAGCGGAGGTTCACCCTCCAAGATTATGGTTTCCGCATCGTTGATCACCCAGGTCGTGCAGCTCCTGCTCCGCCACACGGATGCACTCAACAGCATCGAACAATCGACGACATGGATCCTGTTTCAAGGAACGGCACCCCCGCTCACGGTGGTAGATGCACAGGCCACCATAGCGGCAGAATGGAACCGGCTGAAAACCAGCAATCCCTCAGCCATCACACAGCCTCTTCGAGTGGTGTTATGGCAAACGTGGGCATCCGAGTTCATCAAGCGCCTCCAGCTTCTGGATACCGATTTGAATCAGCGGAACGAGGCCATTCGGCTTCAGATCCTTACGGAACCGGATTGCTTCAAGTATGTTCGATGGGACTCCAGCCAGAAGCGCCTCATTCCTCAGGACAACCTTGCTCCGCTGACAGCAAAGGAGATAGTGGACATGTTGCAGGAAACCATCGTGCTATGCAAGGAAGATGGTGTTCTCATCAACTATCATCCGATGCGACGGCTGACTCAGAAGATGGCAGGAGCTGCCATTACATTCTCGCTGCACCTGGGACTCAGAGAAGCCAGAGCCTATCGATTTTGGACAATAATCGAAGCCCTGGCTGGGAGCGCATCGCTCCAGTTAGTGGCGACAACCATCCGCAAAGATCGACGAGGACGATCCCCCTTAGCCCAGGCACTCGAGGCCGAACTTCGACGACTGCAGTAGCCTTGCAGCAAATCAGACAGTTGAAGCTCAGTAATCCTTCAAACGACTGTTACGCCAATGTTGTTCTTCTCTCCACAATGTGGCTAGCAGTGCAATGCAAAGGTCCCGCTGAGCTCTCCCTTTGGTCTGCCGTGCAGGAGGATCTTCAGCAACTGCTTCTGCATGCCACACTAGACTCCAGACCTGTGCATGTGTGGTCCCGGCCGCTCTGGCGCAGGAAGCTTCGGTACTGGCCGCACACCGGCCGCCAGCAAGATGCGGCTGAGTTTCTCAGCCACTACAATGAGGCCTGCCGCTTCAGCTCACTCCAGGGTACATGGGCTATCCTGGACCATAATGCCCTGGTAGACTGTGGTAATGTAAGCCCATTGTCCCTCAACTGTGACCTCGACACCCTTCCCCGTACCCAGGGTACCCGCACCTTGCAGAGTGCAATCGAGGCCTGGCACCGGCTCCCTGGTAACCCTGCCCTGGCATCAGGTTCCGCGGGCGTTGCTCTGCAGCTGAACAGATTCCGCCTTGTAGCCGGGAATGTCTTTAAGACGAGGGTTCCGATTGCAATGTCGCCAGCCGTTACCCTCCCCATGTGGGTTGAAGGTTCAGTGCAGCACACCCGTTTCCTCCTGACGGCAATAATCATTCACCTAGGACAGACCCCAAAGGAAGGTCACTACCAGACCCTGCTCCTAGACACGGCTGGCAAGGCATGGATCACGGATGACAATGTTGTTGCTAAACCCCCAGATCGCTCTCTTGCTAGGGTAGTTCAGGAGAATGCTTACATTGTTTTCCTACGTCCTGATCCTCAGCTTGCTTCCGAGCCCTCGCATTAGTTTTGTCAACAGTACCATGGCAGTCTGCTCAATCAGTGAAGCCTGGTGCTATATTAGGCCCTTAGAGGCGGCTAGGCTTTTCTTGGATGGATGGTGAAATCGCCATGACGCTCAGCGGACGAACTCATCCTGCTGCGATCGTGAGTGAGTGAGTGAGTACTACTACTACTACTACTACTACTACTACTACTACTACTATTGCAAGAACTACTACTACTACTACTACTACTACTACTACTACTACTACTGCTACTGCTACTGCTACTGCTACTGCTACTACTACTACTAATAATAATAATACTACTACTACTACTACTACTACTACTACTACTACTCTTACTACTGTTACTACGATAACTACTGTCACTACTATTGCGATTATTACTCCTTATTCATACTACTATTACTATTATTGCAATTATTTCTACGGTTACTACTGTTACTACTATTACTACTATTACTACTAGTACTACGAGTACCATTATTACAACGATTAGTACTATTACTACTATTACTGCTACTACTACTATTACTACTATTACTATTACCACTATCACTACTATTGCTTGTATCACTAGTATTACTACATTGCTACTATTACGAATTGCTGAATACGATTATTATTAGTATTACAGTATTAGTTTTGCTAGTATTACTACTATCACAACTACTATACTGTTCGCCTGGCAAGACCGCAGATGACCGCGCCATGTTGAAGTTCCTTGCTTCGTCGCTCCCCGAAATCTCCAACCTCGTTTCGTTTCGTCTGCTGTGCGTGAACCCAGTTGTGGGTTTCAAGGAGGAGCGGCCACAGGCAAGGCCGGCAAGCCCGCCGGTAAAGCAGCCGGCCACGAAGGCACCGCCGCCGGTTTTTGTAGCCGCGAGCTCAAACTGATGCCGTGCACATGCAGCAGATTGCGGCTGTGGTTGTACGAAGTTTGTAAAACGCAGACCAAGGAGGACAGGGTACCGGATGCTGACTGCTCTTCCGCGCAGCCGCCAGCGAAGGCACAAGTCGTCCAGCCCAAACGAAAGATTCCGCCGGCGTGTGAACTTCTTGCTGTGAAGGATGAGGTGCCAGCCGATGCGGCCCGTTCCGTGGAGGAGTCTTCTGCTTGTTGGATGCCTGACGTGTGCGGGGCCTCGCCGCCGAAAACCCGGATCCTGATGTTAATGAGACTTGAACAGCTCGAGCCATGCTTCGAGGAGGAGCGGCCACCGGCAAGGCCGGCAAGCCCGCTGGTAAAGCAGCCGGCAACCAAGGCACCGCCGCCCTTCCTTGCAGCTGCGAGCTCAAATTGATGTTGCGAATGCGAGCACGCAGCAGAAGAGTGCTGTTGGGGTGCGGAGTGCTTTCAACCGCAGACCAAGGAGGACAGGGCACCAGATGCTGGCTCCTCTGCCGCGCAGCCGCCAGCGAAGGCACAAGTCGTCCAGCCCAAACGAAAGATTCCGCCGGCGTGTGAACTTCTTGCTCTGAAGGATGAGGTGCCAGCCGATGCGGCCCGTTCCGTGGAGGAGTCTTCTGCTTGTTGGATGCCTGACGTGTGAGGGGCCTCGCCGCCGAAAACCCGGATCCTGATGTTAATGAGACTTGAACAGCTGGAGCCATGCTTCGAGGAGGAGCGGCCACCGGCAAGGCCGGCAAGCCCGCTGGTAAAGCAGCCGGCAACCAAGGCACCGCCGCCCTTCCTTGTAGCCGCGAGCTCAAATTGATGTTGCGAATGCGAGCACGCAGCAGAAGAGTGCTGTTGGGGTGCGGAGTGCTTTCAACCGCAGACCAAGGAGGACAGGGCACCAGATGCTGGCTCCTCTGCCGCGCAGCCGCCAGCGAAGGCACAAGTCGTCCAGCCCAAACGAAAGATTCCGCCGGCGTGTGAACTTCTTGCTCTGAAGGATGAGGTGCCAGCCGATGCGGCCCGTTCCGTGGAGGAGTCTTCTGCTTGTTGGATGCCTGACGTGTGAGGGGCCTTGCTGCCGGAAACCCGGACCCTGATTTCAAAGAGACTTGAACAGCTGGAGCCATTCTTCGAGGAGGAGCGGCCACCAGCAAGGCCGGCAAGCCCGCTGGTAAAGCAACCGGCAACCAAAGCACCGCCGCCCTTCCTTGCAGCTGCGAGCTTATTATCATGTTGTGAGCAAGCAGCAGATGTCCTTTGGCAGTGCGCAGTTTGTCCAAACAAGACCCAGGAGGCACCAGAGGCCGACTCAGAAGCCAAGCAGCCGCCGGCGAAGGCGAGAGTTGTCCAGTCCAGATCGGAGATTCCGCCGGCGGATGCACTTCTTGCTTTGAAGGATGAGGTGCCGGTCGAGGCGGCCCGGCAGATCATGCATTGTCGAATGTGCCGGAATCTGCTCACTTAGCCTATGCCGAGCCCAGGCCCTCCACTGTTAGGTTGCACAGTGGAGAGCATTTCTATTCCAGTTTCTGGGGCATTTCTAGTTTGTCCCCAGCGCTAGGAGAAGAAACCGGCGGCAAAGGCACCGCCGCCCTTCCTCGTGGCCACACGGCGAAAGAGATTTGCTGATAACGTAATTTTAGTTTGCATATTGAATGCATGCATGATGCACGTTACTATTTGCGACCTTCATCAAGTGACAGAAAAACATACCGAAAGTTGAAGCCTCGCCTTGGACGTACCCTCCTCATGCACCTCGGGAGTGAGGAAACTCCAGCAGAGCAGTCTACGCCGAAGGAGGCAAGGCTGGATTCCGGTACTCTTCCGCGAGCTGTGGTCATGAGGCTTCTTATGAGAACGTAGCTAAATACACACCCGCCGCGACGCCGCGACCGATGCTGCTCCTATTTCAACAGCTGATGCTGCTGCTGCTGAACTTGTTTCGCCTCTCCTCCTCCTCCTCCTCCTCCTCCTCCTCCTCCTCCTCCTCATACTACCTCTGGTGGCAAATCTAGGTCATTATTGTAGCTATTCCTGCTGATGTAGCAGGTTGTAAAGCCTGCAGTGGGAGGCATGTAGGTAGGGGGATGTAAGTAAGTAGGCAAGATAGATCCGCTGCATCAGCTGACAAGATAGGGCTCTTACGAGGGACGGGCTGGCTTAGGTGTTAGTAGGGGCCAGTTTTCCCAAAAAATGATAGTTGCTGCTCTTGGATACTGGATGTTTCGCAGATTACTTCGATGTGTCGGACACCTTTTCAGGCTTTTGGTCGAAGAGTCGAAAAGCTTGTCCAAAATCTTGACGTTTTACCGCGTTGGGTTCTCTTTTGGGAAGTCCAGTTTATTGAACATTTGCTGCTGGATTCTGGAGTTTCCAAAGCGGCGCGGGTTGGGCCAGAGGCTCCTTCGGATAGGCAGCTGGCAGCCGCTTTCATTACGGGACCCACCCCCGCAGCAGTCCGAATCAGCGCAGCTTCGACACCCTTCCGCACACTTCCGAACCACGACATGAGGCTTGTAAGGCACCGTGCCCGTGTCACGTTCACAACCTAGCAGCGTTGAAGTCAGACAGCAGCCTGCAGCCACAGTGTGGCAAGGAGGAGCAGAGATCGGAGCCAATCTTGACGGCAGAGGAGACAAACGCAACGGAGTGAGTGTGAGTTCTCTCTTCTCCAAACTGATTCCGTGTCCCCGAAATAGACAGTTCTGGCAGTACTTATGCGCACAGTCTCCCCAGCATGTTCACTTGCCGTTGCAATTCTGCAGCCCATGGAGGACTCCGTCTCCGCAGAGCCCTGCCGGACGCTCCATCCACCTGAGGCAGAGGTGCCGCGCAAGTTGGTTCGTTCTGTCAGATTTGCCGACAGACCCCGATTTCCGTATCCAAGGGTACTCCAAACTCTTTTAAGGCATGTTGGTGGGTGCTGCATCGCGAGTTGTGGCATGAACGCCGAACAACGCGAGACACGAAAACTGATATCGTTTCAGTATCAGTAGCATCAATGGCATGCCGGAGGGGTGAACATTTATTTCAGAATTCGCTCGCCGTCTGTGTATGCGCGGAGTGAGCACGCACCGTCTCTTGTCGGACTGCAACTTGGTGCTTCTTGGTGCGGGGGCCTCCGAATGGGAGCTTTGAAGCCAGAACACGGCTCCCAGACTCCGGCAAAAAATTCAGGTTCCGGCTCCTCCCAAGAACCTGCCTGCAAGGGTTCGCAAAAGCCCGGGGGCAGCAACATAAAACCGGAATGAACACTGAACTGAGGGCTGGGGGGCAGTTGTGACCTGGAAGGGTCTCTTGCTTGAATGTCAGAAGTCCGAGAGAGTGATTTGCTCAACTCTTGGCTCGGGGGAGACTTCGCCAGCCTGAGGTTTTGGTTGAGTTCGTGGGAGGCTATTTTTTTTTAGATCTGTGTGGAGCCTTGCGCCCTTACAGGATCCAGACTGAAACAAGGTGCTCATACAGATTTTCCGAGAGACACAAACACACACACACACAGAGACATACGCAAAAAATTAATCATACGAATACATACATACCTTCATACTCGCACACACCGACATACGGACATACGGACGGACAGGCAGGCAGACAGGCAGGCAGGCAGGCAGGCAGACTGTTCCTGCGCCCCGGCCCGGCCTCATCCCTCTATCCCTGCATCCATGCATACGTCTCGCATGCATACGTTCGTGTTTTATTTGACCTTAGAACGGCACCCGCAGCGATCCAGGTTGATGGGCCACCAGTAAGCCCGCCGCCGGCTCCATCAGCAAAGGCACCGCCGACGTTCATGGCGGCTGCCCGGCATCTCAAAGCAGGAGAATGCAAGCCAGTCAGCAAAATTATGCTGATTGTCATCGTCTTTCGCCTTCCGCCACTGCTTTACTCGCATTTTCGTATTGCGAATGGCACATCTTCGGCTGCTTTTGTCCACCAAAACTTGCTTGTTTTGGCAGCTCGATTCCCTACATTTGTGTGGTCCAAATCGGAAGAACACGACTGTGCCGCATTTCATGCTAGTGCTAAGTTTTCCGCCAGCAGGAGCTGATTTCGGAGGATTTGTTGGTGATATGTGTTTCCAAGCTTGACAGCTTCGTTGGCACTCGTGAAGGCACGTGTCGGACGGGTGGAGCTTCGTGTTTGCTTTCTGTAAATGCCTTGCTGTGGTCAATCAAAGGCCGACGAGCACGGCTCTGTGGATGCGAAAGCACCCGTCCCGATCCTTGCCTGATGCAAGTCCATGAATTGCAGCTGCAAAGCATCAGGGAAGCCTACGGAGCGCAATGCCTCTGATTGATTCTTCAACTGCACACTAGCACGCGAATTCTGACATTGCCCCAGGATGGTGCGGCAGCCGGAGGTCAATGGCGCAGAGGTCATCTTAAGTACAAAGGTCTCGCTGATGGCTGCCTCGTTCGGAAGTTGGCGGACGCAAGTACTCTGCAAGAGGGAAGGGAGAGAAGGGAGGGACGGCAGGCTGCACCGGCGGGCGGCTCGCCATGCTCAGAAGGCCTGCGCAACTGGCCTCGCAGCACTGCCTTTTGGACAGTTAGAAACGATTCGGAGCGATTTCCGCTTGTGGTTCAGATGACTTTCAGATGTAGTTCTTGACAGATTCTTGATGTTTTGAGGCTTCAGGTGTTCTGCCATGGCGGCCCTCAGCTCGAAAGTTGCGGGATGGCTGCGAGACTGGCGTGTGCAAGCATTGGCGCTGCTTGCACTTTCCCTCCTGCTAGCCCTTCTACAATACAGCATCTCGTGGGGAGTGCTCTGCCTGTGTGAGCTGTTGCTTTTCCGCTTTGTGCCGAAACGGCGTGCCTATGTGGACATGGTGCTGCTGGCGCTACCCTGCCTGGTTTTAATGACATATCTTGTTTTTGCTATCGCACTGTCCGCCATAGATGGTGACATGTTCTCGGACATGTTCTTCATAGTCGTTGCTGTTGCCTTGTGGTTCTGCCAACGCTTCTCGTTCTCAACTGGACGCTCTGGCTCTGTTAGCCCTTCTGCTCGGGTGGAAGAAGCACAAGGAAGCTCAGAGCGGAACCGATGTTGTTGCATATGTTGCGGCTGTTGCGGAGTTGTCCTGGGCATCTCCCTGGTTGGGCAGGTGGTCGGCATGCTTATGTACCTTGCAACCGTCCCCAGGCCCGAATACACAGAGACTGCTATCGCATACTGGTGCTTGGGCGAGCCCAACAAGTCCCTCGTCGTCTTGGAGCCCGGCTACCTGGCCTCGCCGGGAACACTCTACTTCGTCCAGCATGAACTCGCACAGACCACACGTGTTTGCATCTACGACCCAGTGGGGACCGGCTTCAGCGGAGGCCATGCTCCCAACTTCCGAAGTGATGCAGCAGCCATGAAGGAGCCTATTGAAAAAATGCCTCGCTCTTGTGCCCAGAAACCCCAAACCGTTAACTTGCGTCCCAAGTCTGAGTCAGGACGTGGTGAGTTCGGAGCTGGCCAAGCATGCTGATAGCGACTCCTGGCAGATCGTTGTTGGCGGCCACTCTCGAGGACACCTCACTGCATGCCGCTTCTGGCTGGATTATTCCAGCGTCTACGACAGGCTCGCGGTACTGGGGTTTGATGGCAGCCACTGCGGGCAGACAGCCTGTGGTTACTGCGAAGATTTTGGAGTCATTTTCGCGGCACTGCGACTTCTCATAGCTCCATTCTGGACGCTGTTTTCCGGATTGCTTCGCCTGACGATGGCCCTCTTTCAGGAGACCTTGATGCAGGCAATGGCGAGCAGGCCTGTGGATTTTCCGGACTATCCACCGGCAGCCGTGATCCAGCTGTCTGAACCCTACTTCTGGCCCAAGCTCTGGCGGAGCCAAAGCTTGCGGGGGGATGCATGGCTCAACTCCTATGATGGTCCAACGTGGTCTCAGTGCTGGGAGCAGCAGTTGACCGCCACTTCAGTTTCATCCAGCAGCCACCACCATTTGTATATAGATGCTTGGGGTGTTTGCACCGAACCCTGGTCATGTGCAGAGCACATGTCCATCATCTCGAGCAGCTGGTTCGCCAACATTGCGAGTGCCAAGGCTGTAGATTTTGTTGCCCGATGAGGCTGGAAAGAAGCGGAACGTAGTTCTGCACTGTGTTTTGAGACGTTTTCGATCATTCAAGCTTTGGCCATTAAAGGAAAGTGCATGGCTTGCGGTTCTTGGAGTGGCTTCCAACCGAAGCAATCGAGCGTTGACCATTCCCTGGACGAAACGCCTGCAATGTAACGTTGTAACACCGAGCTCAAATACAGTAATTACAGTGCAATTGGAAGGTGTAAGTGTGGCTCAAGAAATGTCACCGAACACCGGTACAACTTTTCAGATTGGGTGAGTTGACATCAGGCATTCAACAAAAAAGAGGTGGATACTCCGAATCCTCATTCTTTCGCTGCCAGACTGGCCGCGGACTTCAGACTAGCATGATCGAAGATGGGTAGAGATGATTTGACTGAGTCTCGTTGGCCTGATTGGTGGTTGGCAAAACAGGATCTCCAACTTATTGCTTCTTCGCCAAGAATCGCCAGAGCCAGCATCGGAGCCGGTAGATTTGAATCGTCGGGCTGGATAAGTGTGAAGAGCGAACGATTGACTGCGCCTTCAGCTTCAACTTGTCGGTGTGGTGCTGTTTCCTAGCAGCCCTGGGGCTCGTGGTCTTGCTGACTTGGGTCCAAGAATCCTAAACCCTCGGCCTGACGTCTTGTTATGGTGACGCATATAGCTTCTATTTGGGATGGTTTGGTGTTTGAAGCAGCCTTGTAGTGCGAAGCCCGAGAGACTTCGTCTGGCTCGGAGCTGCGAAAGCCTAAACCCAAAACACAAACCCTAACGGCCTAACGGCCCTAACCACCTTGGCCCAGGCGGAAGCGCGTTGCCGCCGGCCAAGGATATTTCCTCGGCCCCTGCGGTGCCAGGGCTCAATTAGATGTGATCCATCACCATCCATCGTTGTGTTCGCAACCCGCCATCTTTGAAATGTTGAAGCGCGACGAAGCCCTCATGATGCATGCGTGCGTGCATGATCGTGCATGCATGGATGGATGGTGGATGATGGAGGTATGTAGGTATGTATGCATGTGTGTTTGTTTGTTTCCTGTTTGTTTGTAGGTTTGTATGTTTGACTGTGTGTATGCTCGGGGACAACACTGTGCATGTGGCACGCAGCGTTTGATAAATTCCATCAGCAGGACAAGTCACTACACACACAGGGGGCCGCACGCCCCATGGTGGTACCTGCACCAACGAAGCTAGCCACCCTGTGGAAGCGGAGACTGATCGTCGGAGAGTGCGTGCAGAGTGATAAGCTGCTCGCATCTGCAACCCTGCCGTATGTTGATGTTCGCTGTTGCTCACATTTTCGCGGGTCATGTTGGAAGACAGGAGCGTTTGCCAATGATCTGCAAGTGCATGAATGGAAGAACCGGGTTCTATGATTGTCTGAGGGCGATCGAGTTACGAGTCGATGTTTGAACAATGTTCAGTTCGCCGCTCCCTCCTTTGACTATGAGTTGAAACCAGTAACATGGCATTGAATAGCCGTCTCCAAAGACGGCCGACGTGGCGTCAGGTGCGGCTGTGCCGATTCCCATCACCCGAATCTAGCGACCAATCAAGAGTCAAAGTCTTTGTGCGTGCGTGCGCGTGTGTGTGCGTGTGTGTGTGTGTGTGTGTGTGTGTGTGTGTGTGTGTGTGTGTGTGTGTGTGTATGTGTGTGTGTGCGTGCGCGTGCGCGTGCGAGTGCGCATGCGTGCGTGCGTGTGTGTGTGTGTGTGCGCGCGTTAGTGCAAGCAGGGTCTCTGTTAGCCTGCCACAGGGCCGCCAGCACAAGGGTTCGACTCGACATTTAGTCACGTATTTTCAAGGTTATTTCGGTTTTCAGGTTTCGAGATGTTTCGAGTTCTTGCAGTCTGAAGATCAAGGTCAAAGCGCCGCCGCCGTTCCTCAGCGAGGTGACAGAGGCAGAAAGGGGGGGAAGGGAATGGGTGCAACTACTGCTGTTGCTACTGCTGCTGCTGCAGCTCCTGCTAGTACTCCTACCACGGCTGCGACGACTCCTCCTCCTCCTCCTACTGCTGCTGCTACTGCTACTACTGCTACTACTGCTGCTACTGCTACTACAACTAGTACTTACTACTACTTCTACTGTGCTTCGGTTTTGTGTGTCGCGCACGCAACGGTGACTGGCATCTGAAAAACCAGAAAAGTCGAAACTTCGAATTTGTTTGTGTCAACCGCAGAACGCGAAAACTAGTTGTCTCGGGAGTCCAGAAGATTAGAACTATCTGGGCTTTGCAAGCGCGCATAGAGCCAGTGACAGTGAGGACATGCAGCATTGAAACAAAGTCTCCAAGGCGAAACTCAAAAATCGAAACCTTCCGAATGATGGCTCAAACAGCAAAGCTGGCATCGCCTAGCTTTACGCACCAAGCGTGTCAGGTCGGTTCGCGGACTTGATTGGTGTGGCGCCAGGCTGCCCAGATGCATCGATTGGGCTGTCGGAGTTCAGGTGTCGGACATCTTGTGGTAGAAAGACCAAACTGTAAACGAAAGCAGCTACTTGCAGTGTTGGGGAGGGTGTGCATGTGTCAGGCACGAGCAGACAAGAAGGTAGGAAGCGCATCGGTTAGCTTCTCGGATACAAGGCCAGAGGTGAGAATCAACCCGTGGCACATCGAGCTTCTTCCTGGGCCGTCGTCTCTGAGCCCTTGCAGCAGGGCAGCAGGGCAGCTAGCCAAGCCGCCACACCCCCACATGACCCTCGGCTCCCCCAGGGCTCCCCCCCCACGGATTGCAGAGTCTTCCAGATCCAGGTTAAGGTTTTAGGTGGGATTGAGGGGGGTATGGTGTTGGAGTTTGACGGTACTAGCTGGGTACTTGTAGGAGTAGAGGGCTTTGCTAGGCGATTAGATCAGCTTCGGCGAAGTAGATGGGAGCTTTCAGTTGGAACCCTCGGCGAGGCTGGACGGAAGTGGTGCATCTTGACACCACGAGTGAACTCCTTACATGACAATCCAAGATCGGATATCCGCACGGGAATGAGCAGGCCTTGCCAGGGATTCAAGATCCAAAGAGCAAAGCGCCCAGATTAGGAATCAGGTCTCTTTTTCCTTCGCTCTAGGACTTGTGCTCTGGGTCTCCGCCCTCGGCCCTTGGGGCTCCCACCTTCCTTAACGATCCAACGCCGGAGGAAGGGTGAATGGGCCTACATTTTGACAACTAGGGCTTGAGGCACTGCAAGAGCATGTGTCTCAAAAGCTGCAGGGAGTCCTGGAAAAGAGGCATCTCGACAAAATCGTGCACCTCTGCTGTCTTATTGCCGTGAAGAGGCACTCGCTATCTGCGCATACCATATGGATGCTAGCGATACAGATAGTTCGTTGAGCATCGACGACCGCACCCACGGCTTAGTCAAGACATTGAGCGAGAAAGCGCAGTCTGAAGCTCTGCATTTGTAGATAGCAGACTGCTCGTGGCAGGTCTTCCAGCCCAACCAGCTGAGTTGAAGAGCTTGTTGCGGATTCCGCCTTCAGGAAAAGGGCCAGGAGAGATGCAGCTCTGAAACTCCGTGCCAGTTGCTACGTTTAAGTCTCGCGAAGTTTGGAAGAAATGGGGCTGTCGCAGATTGGCCCAAAAGAAAGGACAAGGTCTCCTGCAAGTGCTTTGCGACTTTCCTGGCACCACCACATCAGCCATGGGTGTTGGGAGCTCCTACAACATGACCTGCCCTCCCGGTGGGGCGCTGATCACTTTGCAGGATCCGCAGGACTGAGCCGCGTGCTTTCAGGGCTCACATATGCCATCTCTTTTTCGGATCTCAGTCAAGTCTCAGTCGTTGTCTGAACCCTCGTCATGGTCTGAAGCTTATATGTCAACGGGTTATGTTGGATGTGCCCAGAAGTTACTCGCATTTGACACGAGGAGTGCATGCAAGGCAAGCCGGTCTTCAAGGAGACGGGTCGGGATTCTCTGGAAATTTCAGTGTGATGCGATGGTCTTGTGTGGTATAGTGAGAGGACTGTAGTTTCCATCCGGAGCAGGTGCCGTGACTGGCCGTGGAAGGTTCGCGAGAGGGGGTTCTTCCGCCCTAGAGAACGGCAGTGGGAAATCAGTACTCGCTTGGTGAGGAATCCACCAAGCCACCTATGCTGGCGGCCATGCCAGACAATGCGTGGAAGGGCTTCGCAAACAAGGTCAGCGACACATGTGCCAGGTGGCCTGCCAAACCGTTCCGGGATGACCTCCTTCAGTCCTGAGAGGTCTTCGAAGCCAAGTCTTTTTCCACGGTTGAGCAGCGGCTGTCGTTGTCGTTTTGCAACTCAGGTACTGGGATGAGAGGTTGCCTTTCCTTGGCCTTGTCTTCGCCTTGTTTCCGTTCGTGAATGCCATCCTCACTTTTGCCAATGCCGGCACTGATACGGGGTTCGGCGTGACCAACTTCATCTCTATTGGCTTCGTCTTCTTGGCTGTTGGCATCGTCTTCGGTGGCCGCGTCCTGATCTGCAACTTGAACCAGGCCCAGGACCACGCGATAAGGATGGCGTGCGAGGAGTTGAGAACGACATCACAGGGTGCCTTCACCGCGGAGTATCGAACGATGTGGACGGGCCCATGCAAGCCCAAGCATGCGCGCACCATGCGCGTCATTTGCATCTCCTCGGCTTCCGGCGTGGCGGGCATGCCGGGCATGGCGCCTGTGCAGAGCATCACGGTCACTGTGCCTGCAGGTGTCAGTCCAGGCTTGGGTACGTCGGCAGCCAGACATACGTGCCTGTTCCGTTATTACTATTACTATTACTAATACTAATACTATTATTATGATTATTACTATCATTATTATTATTATTATTACTATTATTGTTATTATTATTATTACTACGACATGAGCCCCGTCCCAGCTTTGTGTTTCCAGATGCTCGGCCTGATTGGCCCTCGGCAGGTACGACACTGCAGGTGCAGACCCCCACCGGCATCCAAAGTGTGACCGTCCCTCCCGGAGTTTCTCCTGGACTGTCTCGCTTCATAATCGCCGTCAGAGTAGCCACGCCGAAGTAGTACTTTCAAACTACTTCAAATCCGGGTTTCAAACGAGAAGACTTGATCTTGTTGGGCAGCCAGGACAAACCTTTGCCTTCACACCTGTGGCTGTGCCGGCACCGGTCATCATTCAAGCGCAGGCAGGCATGGACTGCATCGATTGATCACTAGTGGGATCCGGGCTGTGACTGAAGAGGTCGTTGGCGAAGCTGCTGCCTGAGCAGAAATTCAGGCATTTTTGGATGTGCCCAACAAATCGCAGAGCCCTTCTTCAGGAAAGTCCCCCAAGGGGCGGTAACTGTTCCAACGTTCGCCGTTCATTGAACGGCCCTCTGCCTAGAGTCAGATGGCAGCTGCTCTTAGGCACTGCCTCCTTTTTCTCAGAGGGATTGTCAGCATGACCCTTCTGCATACAAGATGGTTCAGAAAAGGCTTTGCCAATCCCTCCTGATGACATTTGCCCACCTTTGCCCTCGGCAATCCAGCACCCGTCTGAAAGGTGCAGTTGCCGACTGGCCACGCCACTCCCACGCATGGATCTGCCGAAAGAACTTTGCAACCCCGTTCCGGCAGAAAAAGGAAACGGGAGGTGCAAGTTGGGTGTTTCCGAATATAGGGGACTTTAGCAGAATACCCTTAATAGTGGGATCCTTAGTATAAGGACCCCAAAATAAGGTACCCATAATTTTCGGAAACACCCAATGGACTGTGCGAGTTGTTCAGAGTAGTCCTGACGTCCACAAGCCGCAGAACCCGCAGCCGATGAGCCGTGTCCACCCGGGGGGGGCGCAGGAGATCTGACTGGTGGGTTGGCGGCCAAATGGGAGCTTCCGAAAATTAGGGGTGCCTTATTTTGGGGGTCCTTATAATAAAGGATCCTACTATTTAGGGTGCTATATTTGGGTCCCCTAATTTCGGAAACTCCAAACCACCAGGAAGTCCCACCATTTCGGCGGTTTTGGAAGAACATGATATGTAAGCCTCCTGTTTGGCCCGACGGTGCAGAACGTCGCAATGAGCCGTCTCTGCAGCATCCATAGCCATGGCTGGCAGGGGTTTGTTTCAGAATCTGTTGTAAGTCCCTTAGAACCGGCAGCATTTTGGCTCGACTCGCTTTCAGCTGTGGCTAGAGTCCCGCCCTCGGCTGTAGAGGTAATGCAGATTGTTTGTCCAGCAGTGAGCCATTTGAGATTTTCGTAGCGTTACTCTCCCGCTCCCTCTGTGCTGCTCACGGAGTCCTCAGGCGTGAGGTACACCTGTCGATGCATAGAGCTCACAATCCGATTCATCCATTGCAAGCCAAGCGTGTCTTTTCTACTGAAGTCTAATCTAGTTTAGAGGACGGATGATGTGGCAGTCAGAACCGAAGAGCACGGAGGAAGTAGGCAAACGAGGAAGGAAGAAGAGAGGCAGAGACAGACGGAGGACTGCTCCTAGCTCTAACACCCAGCCAAGCAAAGCAAAACAAAAACAGCGCTGTTGTTGTTGTTGGTACAGACAAAAACCAGCAGCCCGTACTTGTTGTTAATTGGAAGCAATTGGGAATGCTTCCGGCGACCGCATAGGGTGCCTGTAGAGTTTTGGGAAGTTCAAGCCATGCCTGCCCCATGATAGAAATGCGGTGTAGGCTGGGTGGTTGTTGTAAAAGGGGGGGGGGTCAAAACAACAGACGGGGCTCCAGTCTTTGCCTCTACTACAGGGGGTAGAGACAAAGGCACCAGCGAAGTCAGGACTTTGCCTCTACCCCCTGTAGT